>CM063502.1:125258158-125288158 GCA_032207245.1 Pardosa pseudoannulata | reverse complement strand
ATGATGTTCAGTTTTTTTTCAAAAGCAATATCGCCAAGTAAAAATTTTCACATAATCTGTATGTCGGTTTTGACAAATAAAATGATGCCATGATTGAAAGATTAATCTGGTAATTATAGTTTGTTTATTATATTTCATTATGAGAAATGTCCAAATTTTTTTACATATTAGGGAAAAGGTGAAAGAAAATATTTCCCCATTAAACGGTGCCTGCTTTAGGCTTAATAAAAGAAGGGTATCATTCATGAACATTTGAATATTTCTGTCAGTAACCAACATTAAATGAAAGTATATTTTAAAAATGCTTGTATAATTTATTACTTGCTTTAGAACCTATATTTAGCCTTTTAGGATTATTTCTGTTTCAGTGGGTCTTTATACACACACACACACACACACACACACACACACACACACACACACACACACATATATATATATATATATATATATATATATATATATATATATATGTGTGTGTGTGTGTGTGTGTGTGTGTGTGTAAGTGTGTAACATTTTCCTGAATATATGTTTAAAAATATATCTAGCAAAAGATGAAACATACAGATTAAATAAAAATTTTTACTTGCTGATATTGCTTTTGAAACAAACTGAACCATCATTCAAGAGGTTGATGAACCTCAATTTTTAAAAATTAAAACTATTTCAAGTAATTCTTCCCATACCTTAGATCAAATTATCTGTCATTAAATATATAATGTTCAGCGAGGCCATCAGATGAGTGAGGCTGATGTTACTATTGTCATTTTACTTAAGATTTATATACAGAAAAAATTCACCCTTTTGAATTTTGTTTCTTAATAAAAAGGGACAAATTTTGCGTATGTTTCGTTGAACATTATATCTTTACTTACAGATAATACTATTTTTTGTTCTAAGGCATGGGAAAAATTACCTGAAATGGTTTTAATTTTTAAAAATTAAAATGATTTTATGTTCATCCACCTTTTCAATGATGTTCAGATTTTTTCAAAAGCAATATCGCCACGTAAAAATTTTCCATATAATCTGTATGTCGGTTTTGAAGAATGAAATGATGCCATAATTGAAAGATTAATCTGGTAATTATCGTTTGTTTTCCATTTTTCATTTTTAGAAATGTCCATATTTTAGTACATATTAGGGAAAGGGTTAAAGAAAATATTTCTCCATTATCCTTAGGCTTAATAAAAGAAGTGTATTATTCATGAACATTTGCATATTTCTTTCAATAACCAACATTAAATGAAAGTATATTTTAAAAATGCTTCTATAATTTATTACTTGTTTTAGAACCTATATTTAGCCTTTTAGGATTATTTCTGTTTCAGTGAGTCTTTATATATAAATGTCTGTGTGTAAGTGTGTAACATCTTAATATATGTGTTTAAAAATATATCTAGCAAAAGATGAAACATACAGATTAAATAAAAATTTTTACTTGGCGATATTGCTTTTGAAAAAAACTGAACCATCATTCAAAAGGTGGATGAACCTCAATTTTTAAAAATAAAAAATGATTTGATGTTCATCCACCTTTTCAATGATGTTCAGTTTTTTTTTCAAAAGTAATATCACCAAGTAAAAATTTTTAAATAATCTGTATGTCGGTTTTGACAAATGAAATGATGCATAACTGAAATATTATAATCTAATAATTATAGTTTGTTTCCTATTTTTCATTTCAAGAAATGTCCAAATTTTAGTACATATTAGGGAAAGGGTTAAAGAAAATATTTCCCCATTAAACGGTGCCTGCTTTAGGCTTAATAAAAGAAGTGTATCATTCATGAACATTTTCATATTTCTGTCAGCAACCAACATTAAATAAAAGTATATTTTAAAAATACTTCTACAATTTATTACTTGCTTTAGAATCTATATTTAGCCTTTTAGGATTATTTCTGTTTCAGTGGGTCTTTATATATAAATGTGTGTGTGTAAGTGTGTAACATTTTTCTGAATATATGTGTTTAAAAATATATGTAGCAAAAGGTGAAACATACAGATTAAATAAAAATTTTTACTTGGCGATATTGCTTTTGAAAAAAAACTGAACCATCATTCAAAAGGTGGATGAACCTCAATTTTTAAAAATTAAAAAATGATTTGATGTTCATCCACCTTTTCAATGATGTTCAGTTTTTTTTTTCAAAAGTAATATCACAGTAAAAATTTTTAAATAATCTGTATGTCGGTTTTGACAAATGAAATGATGCATAACTGAAATATTATAATCTAATAATTATAGTTTGTTTCCTATTTTTCATTTCAAGAAATGTCCAAATTTTAGTACATATTAGGGAAAGGGTTAAAGAAAATATTTCCCCATTAAACGGTGCCTGCTTTAGGCTTAATAAAAGAAGTGTATCATTCATGAACATTTTCATATTTCTGTCAGCAACCAACATTAAATAAAAGTATATTTTAAAAATACTTCTACAATTTATTACTTGCTTTAGAATCTATATTTAGCCTTTTAGGATTATTTCTGTTTCAGTGGGTCTTTATATATAAATGTGTGTGTGTAAGTGTGTAACATTTTTCTGAATATATGTGTTTAAAAATATATGTAGCAAAAGGTGAAACATACAGATTAAATAAAAATTTTTACTTAACGATATTGCTTTTGAATACAACTTAACCATTATTCAAAAGGTGGATGAACCTCAATTTTTAAAAATTAATACTATTTCAAGTAATTCTTCCCATACTTTAGAACGAATTATATGTGAGTAAAGATATAATGTTCAATGAGGACATCATATGAGTGATGCTGATGCTACTATTGTCATTAAGATGCATTTACAGAAAAAAAATTCACCCTTTTTAATTTTGTCTCTTAATAAAAAGGGGCAAATTTTTCATACGATTCGTTGAACATTATATCTTTACTTACAGATAATACTATTTTTGTTCTAAGGCATGAGGAAAAATTACCTGAAATAGTTTTAATTTTTAAAAATAAAAAATGATTTGATGTTCATCCACCTTTTCAATGATGTTCCGTTTTTTTCAAAAGCAATATCGCCAAGTAAAAAATTTCATATAATCTGTCTGTCGATTTTGACGAATGAAATGATGCTATAATTGAAAGATTAATCTGGAAATTATAGTTTGTTTTCTAATTTTCATTTTTAGAAATGTCCAAATTTTAGTACATATTAATGAAAGGGTTAAAGAAAATATTTCCCCATTAAACGGTGCCTTTTTTAGGCTTAATAAAAGAAGCGTATCATTCATGAACATTTGCCTATTTCTTTCAGCAACTAACATTAAATGAAAGTATATTTTAAAAATGCTTCTATAATTTATTACTTGCTTTTAGGAAACTTATTCACTAATACATAGACTGGTGAATGAATTAAAAATTAGGAATGAATTTATAACTAAATTTTTATTGCAGATGCAGTTTTTGATAAAAATTTTTAAGTTTAAGCATCAATTGTACGAAATCCTAAAGTACACACAATTCCAGAAATTACAATAAGTAGAGAACAGATTATCAGTAAACGGGTATCAGAAGTATTTACTCCTGGAATAAGCCATTCCAGAATTGTCTAATCACTCTCAGTAGGTTTAGGAAAAAAAGATGTTTGGTTACCATAGAACTTGGAATAATAAAAATAATATCATTGGTATTCTGTGAACCAATCTTGAATTTAACCATGAGAGATGTATAGTTGTATTATTATACATGAAATACTTGTCACTTTTACGGTAAAACTTTCATAAGATCAAAACGCCCCTATTTTAACATAGATAAACATACTATTATAATATAAACATTAATTCACATTATCTAACAAGATGTGTAAGTTTTCAGACTCTGTACCATCCAAATATACCAAAGAACCAGTCCAAAATCAACAAAATATGTTCCATGATGATATTTGCAATACATCTTTGAACTGTTCAAATGATATAATAAAAAACAAAAACCCATGGGCTTCTCCCAGTCATTAGTGGGACAACAATTTGTTAAAGATTCCTATTTCTTGAAGTAACTTAGATCAAAAGTTGTAAAGCGGATAATGTTTCCAGCTTTCATATATTTCCGAATTCATAGTAATACCCATTGTAATATCATTCATGACAAGTTGAAATAGGCATTAAGAGTAAGCTCTTGCTCAAAAAGGGAAAATTTTGTCGTTTTGATGGAATTTGAATACACAGATCCCAAGTAATATTTCCTTACATTATTTATATTGGAGAGTAAGCACGTGAAATAACTTGAAACAATGAAAGTAAAACAATTCCTGAAATTACTAACATGCCTCTTGAGTAAAATCAAGTTACTAATTTTATTTGATGGTTCCATTCCACTACAGATCTACAATTCAAGGTAATAAGAATAAAAGAGCTGGTTTTTTTTAACACTTGCAAGCAGTAAATGGCATATGTTTACTACTACTAGTCTTTCACAGAGGTGTGTTACACATAAAGAAAACTATGAATAGACCTTCGCCTAATTTTTCAAGTAAAATTGGTTTGGTTTAATTTGGAGAGCTAATGTCTTAATGTTTTGATACATGAGGCTAATGAGGCCGGAACCCACTGCCTAAAGCCGATTTTGAATGGATACCAGCACCCATACCATCAGTATTACTCACGAATATCGATACAGAAGATCAGCACCCTACCCACTCGGCCATTGGACGCTCAAATGAGATTGAACAACAATATTACACAATAGATGTTAATATGGCAATCATAGGCTGAAGTGATGTTCTAACAATTATTGCTGTAGACAATGTGTATTGTAATCTGATATTGGCTGTAGAAAATCTGAAAATAGAACACTTTATGTGCATAGATTCATAGTCGGGATTTTATGTACTAATGCAAACGTTCTAGAAATTAACGAAGAAAATAAAAGGATTTTTAAAAGATTAATCCTAAACCAGTTATATATACTCTTTCATCATTGTGAAAGATTAAAAATTGATTGCTATTAGGTTAGTTAAACAACCTGATTGTTATATCATGTCAATGATATGCATTCATTACAATGGTACTGATAGCATTAAGCAGAGGTTAGCAACAAGTATCTTTCAGAGTTTCTTTTTTTGTGATATTGTTAGTTTTCTCATTTTTATTTTTTAAATAAAAGACGAATAAATGAAGAAGTCTTTGTTTTGCTTAAGAAAAATAGAATGCTCCTCGGGGAATTTGTGCTTACTTTATCAGCTTTAAAATATAACATCTTTTGTTAATAGAATTTAATCTGACAGATAATAGGGTAATGTAAAATATCTCACTGCGGATCGCTTAATAAACAGTAAGTAACGTATTCAACTGACTTTTTTTATAAGAAACTTCTGGAGGTTTCTATAAATGGGAATATTGCTGTATTAGTCCTTAGAAAAATCAAAATGATTATCTGGATTTATTTTTTAAGATTTATTTTTTTTTACTTTTCATCGATGAAAGGTAAGTAGTTTGATTTATCAAACAATTAAAAAATCAAATATATTATTTTGAATTTTTATCGATTTCTATCAATAGCAGCTATTTAGAGGAAATGTGGAAGTCATTTTCCAAACCCCAGAAAAGAATGAAAAAATTGTTTGAAATGTACATATATGTAGTACTGTATTATTGAAAGGAATAAAAGCATAATAGAATGTCTTTAATATTTACACAATTTGATGAAAGGAGGTACTAACTAATGTTACAAGAAAAGAATAATTATTTACAATTTATATGTTTAGAAGGTAAACTCATATTAATGGGAATAACTTTGTTTTAAAGTTGAGTCTTAAGATATATCTGCTTCTAAACCTTAATGAAAAACCCATTTAAATATTAAGTTAATTAATACTTTCTATACTGAAATATGTTCAGTTTTGATGCTTGGAGTATAGAAATAGAGACTAAGTTATTGTACAAAAGGAAATAACCATAAGATATGTAGTTTAACATAACATTTGGGGCAGTTGAAAAAAATTGTTTCTTTTTAAATTATTCTAATTTGCAATATTAAAATAACTATAATTCATTTAAATATATTGATTATATAATGAACTATATTTTTGACCTAAGTATGTTAACAAGGCTTTATATGGTACCGTACTCACATATAAACACCTATTTCATTAAAACAAAAACTGGGGAAAAGAACAGAGGTGGCGTGAAAAACAGCTGAAAACAGTTATAAAATTAGAGGCATTTGATTAGGGCAAAATGTAGTTAAATTATCTTAAACGTGTCAAAGATGCCATTTGCATTTCATATTTTTCAAACTCTACTGAATTTAAATCATCAAACTTCGTTCTCATATATAGAAAATATTTGATTAATATGTAGTTTTCTATTTAGTAAAAGAGTTGTGTATGTAGAAACACCATGATTTTTATTTACTTAATGAACATGTGATTAAAATCCAGCATTGCTTCCATGGAGACTTTTGGGACTCTTGCCAAAATTATTTACTAAACAATATAAAAAAATGAGACTACTTGTAGCATACACTAAAATCTGTCCGTACTTGCCTCCAAATTAGGACTTATTTTCATTTTATATTCATAGTTTATGACTATCCCCTTTCATTCGCTTTAACTAAGTGTATACAACAATAAATATTGGCATAAACTCTATCGCAATTAAAGTGAAATCAGTTAGAATTCTATCGTGGAAATTAACCAAAATTACATCACGAGTAAAGGACATTTCACGACAGGTTTCAGTTCCTCTTTATCGATTGAATAACTCATTTCTTAAAAGTATTTAGATTTTAGAGAAAGTTTGCATAATTCTCCAAGAAAAAAAAATCCTGCTAGAAAATTTTATGACTAAAAAACATTTTTTTCCTTACAGCTTTTTTTCTTGACGTCTAGATAGTTTTTTTTTACCATACTGGAATTTTGCTAACATATTTATTTTTATTTTGTGTTATACGAGTTTTGTTCTGCAGTATTTGAACACAGTAAATTTATAGTACAAATAACTTGAATGAGGTTTCAGGTATAGTATTTGAAAAGCATTAAATTAGTTTTAAGTAATTCATTAAACTGTTAAAATAATGCGCGAGGTTATAAATTGATTTACCCAATGAAGTTGTTCCTTTTTCTTTTTTTCTAAGTAATTTAAAGAATTTCTAGTTTTATACATAGTTTAACTTGTACATACATTTGTGAGCACTTCTGTGAATCATTGTGACTGCTGACTACGGGAAAATTAAAATTACCGTGAAGTCGTTAAAAACACTCATACACAGAGAATGAAACTTTGGCATTCATTCTTCAACAAGATTTAGTTTCTATTAAGTCCTAAATAATAAATAATTAATACTATTTATAAATTCAGTAAAGTAGTACAGATTTGGTATCTTTTAAATCAACTTTCGTACGACGAATTCGCCTAAGAGAGAAAAGTTAAAGGTATCTATAAAGATATATATATATATATATATATATATATATATGTAATATTAAAATCCCTTTTTTACGTATTTTAATATTAATTTAATAACTTTTGTTCATAAAGTGAGTTCGGGGTTTGCGCGGTAATTCTGATTTTTCCCTCCAGACACGCTATAGACTTAATTTAGCCTCTGTCTGTACTACTTTAGCCAATAGTTAGCGCGTTCTCTTAAAACATGGGTATTTTGTATCCCGTGATAAATTGTGATTAGGGATTATTCGTAGTCTTTTTACCTTAGGAATCCCTACTTGAAAAACGTATGTGCGGGATCACATGGTCTATGTGCACGAGGTTGTAACAGTGTTTGCCTGTTGTATGGATTTCATGTTTCTTACCAGAAATAAACTGTGTTGTGATTTTGAATGAGTCTCTACCGTATTACACACACACACACAGATATATATATATATATATATATATATATATATATATATATATATATATATATATATATATATATATATATATATATATATATATATATATATATATATATATATATATATATATATATATATATATATATATATATATATATATATATATATAAATATTTTGTGGAAATACAATTTCTGTAGCATTCTCCTTTAAAAAACCCACAATATTTGTATTTATATTTTCTCAGAATTGCATGAATAATCTTCATTATTAAAGACTGTAACATTTTCGGGGTATTTAGTCCCCTTTGAAAACTAAAAATTATTAATATTAATAAATATTTATGTCTTTGAATGGTTTAAATTATGGTTTCAATCTTTGAAAATATTCAAATGTGAGAAAACATCAAATTTGGATTAAGGTATTAGAATATCAAACTGTGTATCATTGGAATAAAAAAAAAGCTTTTTCTTGTTAATAATATCAAATTTTGAGTCAATCGGGAAAGCTGCTTAGAATTTTCTGGTTTTGTTTGTGTATAGCACAAAAGATGATTGACATTCCAAGAAATTTTTTGAGGTAGGCATTCCTCCCCTCTAGCTGGTGCAAATTATATTTATCCTGTATGGTGCACCTGAGACTACAACAAGTGGAGAAAAAATATTTCATGTAGATTAATTTGATGTTGTAATATTATACATTATTCTTTAAGATTAGCTTTAATTATAGAAATATCTGAACAATCCATTTGGCAATAAAAACTGACAACTATTCACATTGAGTCCGATACTATCTGCGAAAAATAAATTCTCTATTAAAAATTAGCAGTTTTAAGATACTTTAGAAATTCCTTCTTTAACTCTGAATAAAAATAAAGCTATTTTTGTGTGTATCTTTCCAAACTGATTAGACAGCATTTATTTTAGAGACTTGTAATTAAACGAGTTTGTTTCCGACAGATTAAGTTCCGGTAAATACACAGCTTCATCTCCCGGCAACTCCACATTTGAATGAATGCATTGAAAAATATTGATTTTTGTGGCGTGAAAACGACTCTATCTCTTTTCCGAATAGAAGAATTTCGGTTACTAAGGAATTTCAAAAATTCCACATAATTTTTTTAATGGTAAAACAGCAAAGGTGAACGGAAGAAGAATGTTTAGTTGTACTGTCAATATCAACGCGTTGATATAATTTTATTGATATTATTTTTATATTCGATAGCACGATTTGGAATTGCTTTTGATAGAAGAAACATTCATATTCGAATTCTGAACTAATTTCAGTATTCTTCAAATTTTAACTAATTTGTGTAAGCTTATAAAATTCTTTCTTAGCATATAGGAGCGTCGTATGAAATATAAATTTCTGCAAAACTCTTTTTTTGAAATGATATTGCAGCAATTTAGGTAGTCTTCCATGAAATCGTTTTAGCCCTCGTGTGCAAAACAGTAGACCGTAGCGCTCCAAACCAAATCCATGAAATCGTTTACATTTGTTTGTTCGGATTCATAATTAACCCATTTAAGTTTACTTCGGCTTTATATTTTAGGTGAAGATAATATGATTTCGTATTTATTACTAAACAGTTAGTATTTTCCTTTTATCACTTTGATTTATTTATTAATAGTAGTAATAGAATTACAAATTATTGTAATAAAGCATTTCAAATTTGAGTGAATATAAAGTGTTTAGATGTTAAGAAAACCCATTAGAACTATTTAAACTGCAGGATGGATAGAGTATTGTAAAATGTAAAATATTACGTATTTAAATAAACAAAGGAAAATATAGATTTTGGAAAAAACAAAGTAAGGTTTAAATTTCTAAGCAGCCTAACATATTAAATAATATGCATTATATGTGTTATTACAGCCGATATATGCCGTTAAATGTTTTCAATAAATTAATCAAAAGTACACATTCAAGCTTTATGCCCGATTAAACTTTTACCCATTTCATAGATTGATAATATTTTTAAAATTTGAAGGAAATTTCTCATTCATTAACATGCAGTATATTTTGATTAATTAAAAGTAGATTTGTTTTCGTTTGCTTACAGTACTTGCATCACCTTTTTGCAACAAGCGCGCGCGACCTGATAGATCGGGATCTACTGCTGAAAACGAATTTCAAACTGCCTGCAGTGGGATTCGAACCACGTACAGGATATTCCAGGAGGTCCTTTCCTTTGAAGACATGAGATTGATTAAAATGGAGACATCAATAATATCATTAAAAATACTGTATGCCTATTCTATAAAATTGTCTATGAATCGTAAACGTAGCGCAATCCACAAGTTAACTATCTCAGGGGAAGTTTTTAAAGTTCTTTGAACAGTCCTACACTATACAAATCACTTGTAGTTGAAATAAATGCAGAGTTTCTTACAACTGAACATTTCAAAGACTTATTACATCTATTTGAGAAAATATTATCGATATAGTGCTATCAAAGGATGAAGTTAGCTTTTAACCTTTTGGGTATAAAGAAGGTATTTTACCTCAAATGTTTTTAAAAGTTTCTAGAAATTCTTTTATTCAACAAAAAACAGTCCTTGTGATTATAAAAATAAGATTAGAATTAAATAATGAACCGTAAATACACGTGTCATGATTAAGATAATTATCGGTGATAAAGCTTTCAGCTCAACGACATATTGTGGTCACGTCCCATCTGTTTGCCAAATTCTTTAACTGTGATAATTAATTTAAATAGTCTTAGGAAATACAATACAAATAATACCATAAAATGAAAAATAACACGAACATAAACAGATAATAAATACACAAGTATTCTAATCAAACTATTGTTTGAAATAATTAACTTCCTTTTGTTTACATTTTGGATATGGGAATGAAAATTGCATTAAATCTCATTAGAAGCTACTTTTCTTTGTGATAGAACTGCGTAACTGACTATTTGTAAAAGCTACTGTGCAAACGTCATTCACAATGAAAATTTTTCTCACCAGTAAACTAGGATAGTTGAAAAATGCACGATTTGCAAACTACGGTTTAATCTGAAATATATGAATTATTGTTAAATTTAGAATATGTCCATTCCTTTGTTGCACCCACTAACTTATCATTAATTAACATTATCATTAATTAACATTATCATTAATTAACAGACATTTTGAAAAATAGAACTTTTTAAAAATTTCCAACGAAGTATCAAAGGAGCGGTATTAAACTAACACCAAACTTTCCTGTGCAGAAAGAGTATCAAATGAATTCACAAAAACATTAAAATACATAAAATACTCGAATCAATTTTCTTAAAAAATGATATAATCAGTTGTTACACATTTATAAGGGCACTTAATGTACATTTTGGGGAAATAAAGAGTGTTTAAACACTTTTAAGTAGGTGCCTATGTTAAAAATGTCGATGTTTTGCATTGTTTTAGTGTCTTACAAAGGCAGTTGTCTTAAATACTATAAACAACTTTTTGAATATAAATAAAAATATGCCAAATTCTGAGGTAAATACATAGCTTATTTGGTGATATATGAGCTATGAAAGTAAATAAATTTTAACATTCAAAATACACTTTTTGTGCTACAATAATTAGATAATCATAGCAGATATGAAAAAATTGATTTAAAGTACAACAATCTTTGTAAGTACAACATATATCAACAATTTATACCGCAATTACGGAATAGCTTAATAAAAGAGGCTAGATTATAAGGAAATTTCCTTGAAGTGCATTTGCTGTTAATTTATCTAAGCTATTTGCCGGAAGCAAACCTTGTATCAATATAGAAATTAAAAACATTAAATTTTTAATCCAGTTTAAGAAGTAAAGATGTGCTAATTTAAGAAAACTGTTTAGCTAAATTTTGAGGTAGATACATAACTTATTTGGTGAGATATGAGCTATAAAAGTAAATAAATTTTAACATTAAAAACACACTATTTGTATTGCAATAATTAGATAATCATAAAAGATATGAAAAAATCTAATTAAAGTAAAAAAAATCTTTATAAGTACAACATATATCAACAATTTATACCGCAATTACAGAATAGCTTAATGAAAGAGACTAGATGATAAAGAAATTCTCTTCATGTGCATTTGCTCTTAATTTATCTAAGCTTTTTGCCGGAAGCGAACCTTGTATCATTATAGAATTTAAAAACATTAATTTTTTAATTTAGTTTAAGAAGTAAAGATGTGCTAATTTAAGAAAAATGTTTAGCTGAATTTTGAGGTAGATAGATAGCTTATTTTTTGAGATATGAGCTATAAAAGTAAATAAATTTTAACATTAAAAACACACTATTTGTATTGCAATAATTAGGTAATCATAAAAGATATGAAAAAATCTAATTAAAGTACAACAATCTTTATAAGTACAACATATATATAAAATTTATACCGCAATTACGGAATAGCTTAATAAAAGAGGCTAGATGATAAGGAAATTTTCGTGAAGTGCATTTATTCTTAATTTATCTGGTCTATTTTCCGGAAGCGAACCTTGTATCATTATAGAAATTAAAAACATTAAATTTTTAATTCAGTTTAAGAAGTAAAGATGTGCTAATTTAAGAAAAATGTCTAGCTTTTTGTATAAATCAAGACACATAATCTAAAGTTGCCGGTGACTAATGGAATTATAGTGAAGATACAGGACAATTAATTTTCATGAAAAATATTATATTAAAAAATGATACAAAAGTATTTCTTATTATCTTAACTTATAAAAATTATTTCGGAAATACTAATTTTTTATAAGGTAGTGTGCTGTGGTGAGGAATTCAAATGCCTTTGGAAATATATCCCTGAGAATTATTAATTTAGAATATTAGATGCATGTAAGTAGGGAATTTCTAATAAGATTTCTTTTTAAATATTCAAAGCAAATAAGAAATATTTTTCAATAATCATATAGTTCCCAAAAATGTTAGAGAAATAAAACATCTTCCTTGTAACTTGTTCAATAATTCATCCCTCGCAGAAACTCACGTAATTGCAGGCTAGTAACTCTATGACCCTTTAGGTTATCTTTTCTCTTCGGCTATAAAATGACTGCAGTGAAATCTAATGTTAGGCGCACGGATGTTAGAGGAAAGGGAATTGTGGATCTTAACACTGAAAATAATCTCTTTCTTTGTCTGCAAATCAGAAAATAATGTAGGTCGTAGGTTCGCAAGAGTTTCGAAAGAAAAGGACATAAAAATTTAGCGGAATACAGTTGTTCTTCGGCAAGAGGTTTCAGTATTCAGTAGAGTGAGTTTAGGGACATTTCAAAATTAGATCCATGGTATAGAAATTTGTACATTTTATCACTTTTATCAATGTAGATACTTTAGATTAATTATAAAAAAATGTAAAAAATCAAGAAGAGCTAAATGGGCATATTTAAGTTTTCCAATTAAAATTAATACAACTATCTATTAGATTTTTTTGTAAAAAAGTTAGGTAGAACAAATGGCATTCGAAATATTTTGATACACTTAAATTAGGCTAATTAAAGTAATACTTAAAGCAATTATTGACAACATTAAGATTCATAATATTGTAATTGGACACCCTGCTTCTCCACCTTTATAACGTGAATAAAAATTGAAGCATTTTCTAAAATAAGACAAGTAGCTCTTAATCTTAAAATGCATTGATTATGTACAAATAAAAATATACTATATATATATATACATACATGTAAAGAAAATTCTCAGGGGTTTTCAAAACTTAAATCAAGGGCTAAAAATTTCCTCGTCATTTTGCATTCCCCTTTTTAACCCCTAACCTAAATTGACCACTGGGGCTACAGTTTACACCCTCAGAGAAGGGGCCTGACCAGTTATAACTCTACATGGACCTAGCGGACAATTTAGGAAATTTCCAAACAAAAATGAGATGTACGATGTCGTTGGGCAGATATTTCTCCCACAGGTGTTGACCCAGGTGTTAAGGGTCTTGTACATATAACTTCATGCTAGCTGACCCTTCAGTTTGCCCTGTTCGTATGATGAAGTGGGAACATGGCCTCAAACGTTATCTTAATAAAAGTATTTAGCTAAAACGGTGTCATTTTTATGGCCATAACTGCAACCACCCATCGAGAAGTTCGTCTCATTATTCATACACACACACACACACATATATATATATAATATATATATATATATATGTGTATATATAAATATATATATATATATATATATATATATATATATATATATATATATATATATATATATATATATATATATATATTATATATATATATATATATATATATATATATATATATATATATATATATATATATATATATATATATATATATATATATATATATATATATATATATATATATATATATATATGTACTTATTTATTTATCTGTATAATATCAACCCTCATATACTCGCCTTATTTGAACATTAATTCTATTTTTATTTACATCCAGATATATTACAGAAAGTCATCAAATCAGAATGTTAGGTATATAAAAGTTATAAATTCTTCATAAAATTTCTGTACAAATAATATATATATATATATATATATATATATATATATATATATATATATATATATATATATATATATATATATATATATATATATATATATATATATATATATATATATATATATATATATATATATATATATATATATATATATATATATATATATTTATATTTATATGATATCAACACTGATACACTTCTTTCCATGTGTGTGTATATATATGTTTATGTGTGTGTGCAAATTATTTCAACTTATTTGAACTTTAAATCTGTTTTGATTTACATCCAAATGTATCCCAGAAAGTCAATAAATCAGAATGTTAGGTACATAAAAGAAGGGAATTCCTGATAAGTTTCCATTTTAAATATACAATGCAAATAAGAAATATTTTTCAATAATCAAATAGTTCTCGAAAATGTTAGAAAAATAAAACATCTTCCTTGTAACTTGTTCAATAATTCATCTCTCCCAGAAACTCACGTAGTTGCAGGCTAGTAACTCTATGACCCTTTGGGTTATCTTTCCTCTCCGGCAATAAAACGAGTACAGTGAAATCTAATGTTAAGTTCACGACGGCTGGAGGAAAGAGAATTGTGGGTCTTAACACAGAAAATAATCTCTTTCTTTGTCTGCAAATCAGAAAATGATCTAGGTCGTAGGTTCGGAAGAGTTTTCGAATAAGAGGACATAAAAAATTTAGAGGAATACAGTTCTCCTTCAGGAAGATTTTTCAGTATTCATTGGAGTGGGTTTAGAGGCATCTCAAAATTTGATCACTGTATTAAATTTGTATATTTTATTCTTTATTCTTTTCTTCGGTGTTTCATTGTAGATTTTTGTTGATTGAAAAATGATCGTAAATCTTTAAAATTTCAAGTACAAGCTAAATCTACTTATTTAAGCTAAGTTATCTAAATGAATGCAACACATCTTTCTCAGATATTTTAAAGAAACAGTAAAATACTAGAAATTATATTTGCAATATTTTGATGTACAGAAAACATGTTACAAATTTTTCAAGTACAATAGAAACCAGACATTATTAACCCTCCGAGTGGAACACACCGAGGAAAAAAAATCTCCAAAAATAAGCTAGTTTTATTGTGTCAGTGACCAAAGCGTTCTATGATTTTTTACTTCACCCTTTGTCTACTAGATTGAAATTCGAGAATCCCACCCTCGTTATTGTCCCTTTACTTCCGGTTATAAATAGATATATAAATAGACATTATAGATTGTTAATTTTTAATACACATAAAGCTCGTCAAGTCTCGAAGATCATTCCATTAGAAATAATGGGTTCTAAAACTACAAATAAAAATATTCTTTAAGAGAATGATTTCTATCTCTTTTACGAAAGTCATCCAAGCTATTTAAGTGGTGAAATTAGAGATACATCTGTTACCGCAAACAAAATACTTCGAAATAGATATTTACAAAGCCATAAAAAGCTATCAGCGTCTTTGTGCCTCAGGGAGTAGGGGTACAGTTCCTAAACAATCGACTTGACCCGCCTACCTCAAAACTCCATGATGGAAAACACTGGGCAGAAAATGTACAATACATACATTTTCGGAACGTTTTTGGAGGTCGAAAATTTTACGTGACAACCGCTTTGAAGACAACATCGGTTTGGCGAAATTGTACGTGCGAACCGCTTAGAGGGTTTAAAAAAATGAAAGAAAAGATTGCATTCTAGAAAATTTACTTTCTATGTTGTGGTATATTTTTTAAAGAATTTTTAAAATGTGAGCAGGCCAGACATACTCTCATTTTTACTGTAGGTTATCATTAAGCAAAGGAAATCCAATGTGGCAGGTACAAAACCACATTAAGCCTTATCTTTTTTTTCTATACCTCACGCCAGCCTTCGGTCTGGGTACACACAATTAGTGACGCCACGTGGTCTTTTAAAAACACTTCTGTGGACTATTTTAACTTCAAATAAATTGCGATGCATAAAAGTGCTATATCTCAGAATATTTGTCATTTTACCCATGTACTGGGCTAACGGAAATGTATCCGTATTTTTTATATTATTACACTATTCATTTTCACTTTGCTTTTGAAATTTAACCCCTTCCGGTATGATTTAATAATGAAAAACTGTGCATGAAATAACCATTTAATTTTTATTTAAAAAACTTGTTTCATTTTACAATTCTTACATATTTTTAATTAAAATCCACTTTTTACATAGTGTTAAATAATATCAGAAACAGTAAAATTAAGAAAATATCAAAGCAAAACATTAATAAGGTATACAGATAATAGTCTTCAAGCTAGTGGTACTTTTCAAAACAAAGTGCAAAGGAATTCTTAATTGTTTACACCGCCAAGTAGTCTCACTTTTAATTTGATTCTTGTAACACACGGCATTTCTTAGTAGGTTTTCTTTTATTCTGACTCATTAATTTGGCAATGACTTGTAAAAAGAAATTCTAAGTAAACAATATGCAATAGTGCAATAGTGACTTGTGATTTTCACAAGTGATAAAAGTGTTGCCAAATTCAGTACACTAGAAATTTTAAACTAAATTAATTATCATATTTAACAGTATTTAACTTTAATCACATGACGAGTGTAGCTCGTCATTGTGCGGTATGGAATGTAAAACTAATGACGAGCTAGACTCGTCATTTTACCGGAAGGGGTTAATGTATAACGCAGGCAAGTGTTAAGACCCAAGATGATATGAAAGAGTCTTTAGAACTCATAATTAGGAAAAAAGAGGATACCAAAATTTGACAGTAGTTGAGAAGAACTTAGCGTGCCATCTAAACTTCAAATCAAGCAGTTGGTTTAGCACAATTTTCATCATACAGCCTTATAAATATGATTTGTTTCTTCATTTGTATTTTAACCAAAGAAAATGGAAACATGTTGTAAACAATATCATCTTTAGAAAAGTTACAAGCTGTTTATTTAAGAATCAGCTAACTTAAGTTGTTCCTCTGGTAAAATAAAAGAGCTAGCTATATTCCTGCATTTGCCCTGTGTCGTCAGCCGGCAACAAAAATATCCGTTATACTGCCATATTACGTGTCAGAATGGAAAAAGGTTTTAATATCGACAGTGACCCCCTGGAAGCATTAAAGAACGTCTGCCAAAATTTCGTGACTCAAGCAAAACCCTTGAAGATTTCGTCAAAGCCCCAAAAATGTCAACTTCTTATATATATATATATATATATATATATATATATATATATATATATATATATATATATATATATATATATATATATATATATATATATATATATATATATATATATATATATATATATATATATATATATATATATATATATATATATATGCATATATATGTATATATATATATATATGTGTCTGTGCGAAATTATAAGCCCTAAAGTTCTTAAAAATTTCTCCTAATTAAAGTTCTGTTTTCTCTTAATCTTAACTTTCATAGCCATTCAAATTTAATCAAAGCAGTAATTCATTGCTGCTGCATTCTCTCCATTTTCAAAATATAGAAAACTAGCGATATTTAGAATAAAATTAAGTGACATATATTTCTGTTAATTTTCCTTTTTTGATTTTTATTCTAATAAACGGTTAAATAAATATGTGATCTAAGAAGGTATTTTTGCAAATTTTGGATAAAAAACTAATTTTTCTTTAAAAATATCAAAATATAAGGAAAAACATATGCATCCAGTTTAAAATTGCGCAGTAAATAGAAAATGGGACATTGATAAGATATTTGTGCTATTTGAAAGTGTTGTAGTATCTAATAATTTGAGCCATATTACTTAAACATTGCATGTATATATATATATATATATATATATATATATATATATATATATATATATATAATTTTATCAAATACATTTTATTTCTAGTTATGACTTACGCTTTTTGAGATTTATAGAAAGCACTGAAAACTTGTTTTACAGCATTTTATTCCAAGTTTGAAAAATATGCGAAATTTTAAATGTACCCAAATGAAAGAACGTAAGCTGGAAATGTTATGAACTGAATTACGCTACAAGTGATATATAAGAAAATAATTAATCTTTTAATATTTTTTGCCATACATAGCCTAATATGCGATATCGCTGTTATTCATTGACCTGGTTTGTTAGCTGATTGATTTTCTGCTAAAGAATGCTTTTAAATACATTATTATACTACCAATCTTTAGTTATTAACTCAATAAAACTGGAAATTTTTAAATGCTTTAAAAGAAGCCTTCACTTTAGACCTAACTTGACATAAAATAAACTTTGATTTTTCTAATCAGTGTGTGTACTGCAGGTAAATTTGATGATACCTGCATGATTAGAAAAATACTGGAATTAGAAAGAAAATCAGTTGAAGTATACAGATAATTCACACTTAAAGCAAATAAACGAATTTTTAATTTATAAACTTTAAATTAACTCCAAGTTATAAACTTGGTCTTATCCATTGTTTTATTATAACCTTATTATATTGACGAAGCAGCATTGAATTAACGATAATAAGGTGATAATATATATGACGCTGATTTTAGTGTCATTTAAAATATTTCCAAGAAAGACCAAATTTAAGTTAATGCGAAATTAGGATATGAAAAATGACATTATCAGTCTGTATTTTTCTTTGTCGGTCTTTGTCTATAGTGTATCATGTTTAAAATAAGTAGAAGATTTTATGCTCGAAATCTGTATCTTTAAATTCTCAAAACTGTAAGCTTGAAATAATTTATAATGCATTAGTTGTTAAGAAAAACTACTGGTTGATTAAGTACGAAATCATTTAACTATTTTTTTTCAGTAATAAATAAATAAATAAATTGTTTTACATGCTTGTAAATAATAAGTTTTAAATTAAATGGAATTATTATAATGATAATTATTTGAAACATTTTTTGAAACATCCTGCAGAATTACATGAAGCATTCACATTAGAAATTAAATTAAGTAAATAAAGTAAATTTATAGTGAAAAGTAAAACTGCTTTAATTGTTAGTCTCTAGATAATGTACGATATTGTCAATCAATTCAATCAATTAGTAGTGTAATTAGTAGTGTAAAAGAACAATAATGTACATGCTATTAGTCTTAAATAAATTAATTTAATCATAATTATTTGAAATATTTAACACTTTCTGCAGAATTACCTAAAGCTTTCACATTAGAAGTTAAATTAGGTAAATATTCTAAATTTAGTAGCGAGTAAAAATCTGTTAATCTCCAGATTAAGTACAATATTGTCAATCAATTAGTAGAGTAAAAAGCAAACAATGTGCATGCTGTTTTTGAAAGCAAAGTGCGAAATATTACCTATTAAGGGCAGAAAAGAAAAAAATTCTGTCAATGAAAATTATGTAATACTGAATATTTTTTATGCGTCATTTTGTATGTTTTAAAAATTGACTAGTAAACATTTTGCTTGGATAGCAAAAACTAAGTTTTTATAACTGTCTTGGGAACAAACAATAATGCTCTAGATATCTTTAAAGGAAGTGATGAATCGGTCTCATTTGAAATCATCAATCACAAACAGCCAATACTAGTGCCAAAAACGGAATAAAGACTGCTTATAGAGTTTTAATTTTTATGAAAAGTGTCTAAAAGTAAAAAAAAAATATTAGCGTAAAGTACGAGGAGTAATTTCTTTAGTTTCGTATTAAATGGCTTGTTAAATATTGAAAATTATAAATAAGTTACGAATACTATATAAACAAGCAGTGTTTTCAAACGTCTGTAGCAGGCGTTTTTAGAGACTAAAATTAAATCCTAGTTTTTTAAAGTTAAATATTTACGACGATGTTGTTTTTTGTGTTGTGAATTATAACTTAGTTTGCTTTAAGTAAATTGAAATTTTATTTTTGTAGAAAGTCTGTGACTGGGTTTTTTTTCTTGGAGAATCGAGTGACGTTTATAATCCGGATCCATTCTTTTCACAATACTAATCGACAACCAAGCCATACGGGGAATTTTAACCCAAACCTTTCAACATAGTAAGTGGGTGCTTTAACCACTACACCTAGTGAATTGGAAGAGTAGATAAGAAATGTCTAAGCCAAAGTAAAGAATAAGAAATTTGAAACTTCAAAGTAACTATTTTTACAAAAGTGCAAAATACATCGTTAAATAGAAATGAGGTAATATAAAAATAATTATTAAAATATATCAAATCATTTAAATTAATTTTTTTATACTGAACTGATAATTATCAGCTTAAATCGGTTTTAAATCCTGTCTTATCACTGATGACTAGCTTTCTCTCTATCCTGTCTTAGAATACATAACTCACACAGTTGTCCACATACTTGAATCCAAGTATCTGGTGAAAATGAATTATTTTTACATCCATGTATTTATAAAGTTCTTGAAATTCATTAATTAAATTTAAGTAGAATTACAGTTTTCTTAAATGATTTAAACTTAATTCATGTAATATTTAGCTAAATAAAGATATCCTTTTAAGAGGAAACAAAAAACAATATTTTGTTAATAAAAACTAATATAAATATTTTGTTAGATAATAATACTAAAAGCTTAACTATCCTCACTGTTTACAATTTCTATTAAACTTTATGAGTTTTAAGAAAAACTATAGCTAAATTTGTTATATCATGTAAGCTGAATAATGGTTTAAAGGCATAATAACTTTTATCAGCTATAAATTACTTTAAAAAGTTTTAGCTATTAATTGCATTATTGTAAATGATTAAAACATCAATCAGTTGTATTTCAGACACGTCATTCATAAAGATGAAGACAAATTCAACAATTACAAAACATATTTTATATCCATTTTATAGATCTTAAGGAAAATTCAAAGGTTTTTCTGCCTAAGTTAAATATATCTTTTAGTTTTTATTAAAGAGTGGGAAAATTTCGATCTATTTTTTATACAGCATTAGAGTACGTTTATTGATAAAAATACAAGATTCTATGAATGACTTTATTGTTTTTATCGTAAACCTTCAATGTCTTGCAATCAGATGAGGAGGAATTATGTTCTTTAGGGAAATCTTAAGGATCTAGATGACAGGCATTTGGGAAACATTGATTGAGTAGTTTAGATCCCTGTTGTTTGGGTTTTTCTTGTCCAACAACTGAAGCAATTTGTTTGTGTTCCGTAATTTTTTCAATAAAATCTTTTGGTAAAAACGATATTAGATAATATTTTAAAGTCGTTTTTTAATTTTAAAACATTTCAAGTTTCCGTTTATAATCACAATAAAAATATATTGCTAAATTTTAAGTCAATGCTTAGGATAAGCGGTTTTAACATTAATTATTTGGGGAGATATTTCAAATATTTATACATATTTTTAAACCTTGCTTTTGTATTAGGCTCAGATTATGCAAGTTCTTACAATTTACATTTGAAGAATTAACTGTGTAATAGATGTAGGCTACGAAATTTCTCTTGTAGGATTGTGTTGGATATTGACTTTAACATATATTATTTTGAATTCTTCCCTGAATTGGAATTTTTTAAAAACGGTTTTAAATGTTTAATATTATTGGCTTCAATTTTCTTTCTACTATGCTCGTAGTACACAATTTTTTGTAAATTATGGCTAAGAAGCTCTTATTTAATTCAAAATTCTGAGATAATGAAAGGGCAAAAACTGTAGTTGCCTTAAAAGAATGTAGTTTTAAATATTCTTATGAAAGTGGATTTTCTTTTATTTTGCATCCCTTTCTCACTTGGCAGTTATACAGTAAGGTAATTTTCTAAGCCATAGGTTTCATTAGCGTTTCCATTATCTATACAGGAAGACACTTTTGGAAGTTGAGTTTGGATGAAGACCAATCATTTTGAACCCTGTAGATCAGTGTTTCACAAAGTGTGGCACTTGTACCACCTGGTGCACGGGAAGAATTTGGTGCGGTGTACGCACTGTACTGGACTACTCCTCTTGCAACAAGCTTTTTGCTACTTGCGAATGTATTTTAAGTGATAAAAGTTGTTTATAAGTTGCTATGCTTAATGATCAGCTTATGTGATTAAGTTGTGCTTCATTAAAGTGTTCTAAATATTTATTTGTGGAGTTTTTATGTTTGAACGGTGAATGTTATGTTGGGAAAAGGATTTAACATGAATATAAAAAGCAGATAATTCACGACAGTATGTATACCAAAGTTTATTATTTTATATATGTCAGAAGGTCGCATGTAGAAGAAGTGAAGTTACTGGAATTAGCTTAACAAGGATACTTGAAAAATAATATAAAATATTTACACTAATATCATTCTGGATGTGAATGCAACATATATATCTAGTTTTATCTTCCAGAATCTTACCTTTTCTAGCTTCATACTAGGAGGTTGCGTTTTCAGTATTTGTAGACAAACTAAGCTAAAAACCGTAACAGGCTTTTGGATATAGAACTTTATTTCTAATTAAAACTGACAACCAGGAAAACATACTATAACGATCATTCGCCTCAGCATAAGCAGTTTCTCCCTTCTTCATTACACTGAATATTATTCATAATATGTCTTTATTTTATTTGTATTTTATACTCAATGAATTTTCTTTTCCTTTCATTTTATTATTTTGTTTATATATAAAAAAGAAAAATATATTTTAATTGTTATTAAAGTATACACAGTATTTTTATGAAGAGTATTCAATGTTACAAAAATTGTAATAAAGGTACATATGTATCGAAAGTTTGGTACACAGTGCAGTAGACTAACTACTCGACCACCTCAAATGTTTTAAACATTTCTATAAGGCAATAGAGTGATAAATGCAATCTAACTGCTGCAAATGACAGGTTTACGATAACTTCTACCAATAAACGATTCCGTTTAGTATTTCTACTCTAACCATTTAACATCCTTATTTTTAATAAAGAAAATCTTGAGAGTTTTCTGTCAGATTTCTCCATAAATATTATTTCCACAGTAAATGACCATTTAAACGAAACATTTCATAAACCTCCATGTTTACGTTCTAGTATATTTTAATTAAGTGGATTTCGAATTCTTCGACTCGGTGTTTCAATAAAGATATGAAACAAGTTTTAATTTCTAGGGTAACGATAGATCTCTTAAGGAGTCCTTTGTTAAGCATTCAAACAAATTTTGTTCGAAATGATTCCGTTAATAGTTACTTCTTTGGACAATTTAAACATAGAATCAAGTATTTTGTAGCTCAAATAGCACAAATAATAAAGAAATAACCAGAATGTATAGTTGAAATTAATTTTACACTGCAAGTTGAACTTTAATAATGTTTTGCTGTATATATCAGTGATATAACAAAAAATTTCAAAGTATTTATATTTCAATACAGCACTTAACAGGTGTGTTTATTTATTAACTATAATATATTAACTATATTATATATAATTATCATGATAATATTAAAATGAGTAAGGAATCATCTAAAGTAATCCACCTTACTGTAATTTCATTTAAATTGAACTAAAAATATTAAGATATTAATGAAGAATATGATGAAAAGGTAAACTTAATAATCAAAAGTAGAATAATTAAAAATGGTTACATTTTTTCTGAGGTTATGAGGTATATAATATTGCTGATCTCTAAAATGACTTGTATTTATATTCAAGTAGTCAGGTGTTTGTCATAATGTATTCTTTTAGTTCCAATCTGATTTTTAGAATCAAAAAATGTATTAAAGCGTCATACGACTCTAAAAAGTAAAAAAAAAAAGTAAAATAATTATCATTTATGACTACTCATACCTTTAAAACTAACAGTATTATAAACATAATTTTTTTAACATAATTAGAAAAAATTATTATTTATATCGCATTTATTTTTTAAACAAAAAAATATTTTTGTTAGAAAGTTTTTAATAAGAGACAATTTCTTGTTAACAAAAATGATATCAAAGCTAAAGCGAATAATTACGAAAAATATAATTAAGACAAACTACAATATTTCAAAATAATATTGAAATTAAATTTGTATATATTTAATCTACACATATATTTAAAAAAATTGAAAAAAAAAAATTTATTCCTTAAAACTAAAAAAAAAATGATTAAAAATATATTTTGGGAAATATACAAGAAAATTTAGGTTCAGTTGGATGAAAATTGTATTGTATACATCCTGTAAAAATATTAAATATTAAAAGAATTTTGAGATAACAAGGTAAACTTAATAATCAGTAAATAAAAAAAAGTTACACTGAGTTATGAAAAATATTGCTGATCTCTAAAATGACTTGTATTTATATTCAAGTAGTCAGGTGTTTGTCATAATGTATTTTTTTAGTTCCAATCTGATTTTTAGAATCAAAAAATGTTTAAGTGATTGTCTAAAAAGTAAAATAAAATGTAAAATAATTATCATTTATGACACTCATTACCTTTAAAACTAACAGTATTAAAGCATTTTTTTTTTAACATTAATAGAAAAAAATTATTATTTATCGCATTTATTTTTTAAAACAAAAATAAAAAAAATGATTAAAAATATATTTTAATATAAAGAAAATTTCATTTTGAAAATTGTATTGTATAATGTAAAAAATATCTTGAGCAATGTTGAAATTTGAGAAAAATCAAGTTAAAATTGTTTACAGTAAACAGTTGAGACGTTTTTATTGTTAACTCCTCTCTATTGGTATTTTTTAAGTGGATTGTCTTAAAATGTTCAGCACTGAATTTAGTTTCACTCATATTTTTCTGAAAAATCCTATTTTTTGTCGATTTAACAGTCGTATGGTCCTTTAATGTACAGTTTTGTTTTAAAGATTGCTTCAAATAAACTTTATTCATTACTTGAATGAGAAAAAAAGCATCTACATATTATTTCAATGTAAAGATAATAAAAATATTTTGAACTTTGAATTATTGGTGATTAAGTAATTAACTTTGATTAAGTGAAATAAAATATCTACAAAGTTGTAGAGAAAATTTAAGTTATCCTTAATCATTTCTTATGTTAATATGATAACTTCTATAATTGTAAGACCTGTAGAAATGTGATAAATTTCTCCCCTTTAAACTTGGTAAAAATTCTGTAATTATTGGAATTATTTAAACTTATTGTTCTAGAATGAACATACTTCATTATTGGAGAAGTTAGGATTATGGATTTTTTCCTGTTCCTGTTTTACAAAAAAAATTACACAAATACTCACTTAACTTACGTTTTTGAATAAAAACCTCTTGTTCACCCTCGGCCAAGAATTGGATTCTTAAATCATAAAATGATTTGTATATTCAGAGCTTTTATCAACTTGAATATTTTTCACTCATGGAATGACAAAATTAAATTTGTCGATAAGTATGTTTAAATAATTTTTTGTCGTTGAAAATGTGTTTTGAAATTTATATGAGCCAAGGTGAAATATATTTTGGATACTACTGAACATGCTGAGACAATGTAAAAATTTATAAAAGTTTTTTATATACATGTGAAAAATTAAATTGTCATAGTATATAGTTACCTAACAAGGATTAAAAACGCATATTACCTCGCAATCTAGTCTAAAAGTTTAAAGCTATCTGAGAGGAACATTTAACGACGTGCTCTGCATTCTTATTTTCGCGCTCTATTTGCCAAATATACCGAAAAGTATTTTCCCCAAACATTACTTTATAAGTGATGGTAAAAAACCCTGAAGCAAAATTGCGTTGAAAATGTATTCGCAGCAATTAAAGTGATGTATTGTGCCAGATAAGAGAAAGCAGCCCATTCTATTCCCCCATGTAGAAATGGCTGTAAATTTTACGTTATTGCTTTAAAGTTATTTTGATGTAGATTATTTATTGTGTATTACTTTATAATTTCTAATAAAACAATATGTTGTAGAAAAGAAAGCACATGAAAAAATAAAATGCGGTATAACTTTGCTGATTATTATCTGTTCAGACTTTTTGAGTACCATACAGATTATTCAATGGCTACGTATTGGATAGGGTAAATTTTACGTTATTGCTTTAAAGTTATTTTGATGTAGATTATTTATTGTGTATTACTTTATAATTTCTAATACAATAATATCTTGTAGAAAAAATAGCACAGAAAAAATATAATGCGATATAACTTTGCTCAGTATTATCTGTTCAGACTTTTTGAGTGCCATACAGATTATTCAATGGCTACTTATTAGATAGGGTCTATTTTACCTTGAATTTATATGTACCTTGGTCTTATGAGGCTTGAAGAATCATGTATTATTTATAGACTTGCTTGTAGAATGTGTGAGCACGAATAAAGTATGTTTCTATGTTAGTAAAATTGTTACTGCATTTTAAGAAACTGCACTTCTCATCAAGTAAACATATTAATTTTTCACCTTTTTCTCAAGTGCATATCCCAAAATAATTTTTACCAGTAAAGTGTGTACTATTTGAAAATGTATTGTACTTCATCTGTAAATTTACTTTAAACAAGTGTAAATAAGTAACGGACAATCTACCCGTTGTAACTCGGAAGGTTTTCTTTGTTTTACCATTGCTAAGGTCGAAGATATAATTGCTTCCCCGTTACACTTTCTACATTAAAATTAACTTCACCTTTATCTTGAAGTTAAAACTATTTACTGCCTACTCCTGCTTTTTTTCCTGGCACTAGTTTAAACAAGTGTTAAGTAATAAACGTCCGGACAATCTACCCGTAGCAACTTGGACAGTCTTCTTTGATTTACCATTGCTAAGGTCAAAGATATTATTACTTCCCCGTTACACTTTCTACATTAAAATTAACTTCCCCTTTATTTTGAAGTTAAAATGTTTTACTACCTACTCCTGCTTTTTTCCTGGCACTAGTTTAAAAAAAATGCGTTTTAATAGCAACTGATTTTCGAAATGTTTTATTTCTAGCTAAAATATTTTATGTGACAATTTTAACATTAGCGTCTATGCACTTTTTATTTTTGATTAAAAAAAAAGCTTGTACGTGATGACACGAAATAAAATAGAAATGAAATTAGACTTTTATAGGTTATGCTATCCTAATTGAATTACAAAATGCCTTCTTAATTTTCCGAAAAAGAGGAAAATGATGGAGTGATTTTTCTATTTATGACTCATTTTTTATTCAGAGTTAATTTTTACTGATATGGAGGTTGTTTGAGTTGGAAGATAAAATTACACAGAGAGATATTAAAACGAAACTGAAAAAAATGTATAGCATTCAATTAAACTCAAATAAATTAAGGGGATCTTTTTATTAGCGCATAGAATTTTAATAATACAGTATATTAATTTGAAGAAGTATCTTGTTTATGTTTTTAAAAATAGTGATTTTATAATTAAAGTAATTTAACTTAATGAGGGATTCATTATTCTACGTATTAAAAAGGAATAATACCTTATGCTAATTTGGTATTTCTGCAAAAATGTACGACGAAGTTATTTAAAAATATATGGAGGGATTTTTTTAAACAATCAGTGTAACTTTTACTTACAAAATTCTAGATATAATTATATTCACTTCTGGAAAAATGTGTTACCTCCTTCAATTCTAGGAGATACTACTTTCCTTAACACTGGCAAAGTTTCAAAATTTAATCCAGCAAATTATGTTCTTAATATATTTTTTTGTCCATTTAGAGTAAAGTGGGTTAAAGTTTACTGAAATTTCATTACACTTTAAAGTATAATATAGATTGTATGTTTATGCAAAATTGGTTTACAGAGAAATTCAGCGACATTTATATGAAATAGCTATTTATAGAGAATTTTATTTTGTTTAAGCATTATTGGATATTTTTAATAAGCGATTTCTGTAATGCTTACTTTGTATTACTACTAAAAGGTTTTTAATCTATAGTTTTATTAAAATTTATTTCATATTTACTAGAAACGTATTTTTATAAACAAACAAACAAATGTAAAATAAAAAATACATTTTATTTATGTGTATTTTATTTATGGTTTTGATTTTTTGGTAGCTGATAGTACTATTTAAAATGTTACGGTTGCTCAGCATCTTCACTAGTTTAGTTATCACTGATTTAGAGGGATAATGAGCAAACTATTTTAGTCACGGAGAAGAATTTTAATGAGCTCATATATTTTATTATGAAACCTGAGAAAAGCTCAAAAGTAGTGTATATTCTTAAAAGAAAAATAATACATTTATTCTTACATTTAAGAACTAAGCTGTGAGTGCAATTTAAAAAATTTCATTACCTTTTAATTCCACAGTACATTCCCATATATTATCTCACAATGCCTGAAACATTAACCCCTTCCTTTAAAATGACGAGTCTAGCTCGTCATTAGTTTTTCATTCCATACCGCACAATGACGAGCTACACTCGTCATGCGATTAAAGTTACTGTTAAATATGATAATTAATTTAGTTTAAAATTTCTAGTGTACTAAATTTGGCAACACTTTTATCACTTGTGAAAATCACAAGTCATTATTGCATATTGCTTACTTAAAATTTCTTGGTACAAGTCATTGCCAAATTAATGAGTCAGAATAAAAGAAAACCTACTAAGAAATGCCTTGTGTGTTACAAGAATCAAATTAAAAGTGAGACTACTTGGCGGTGTAAACAATTAAGAATTCCTTTGCACTTTGTTTTGAAAAGTACCACTAGCTTGAAGACTATTATCTGTATTTCTTATTAATGTTTTGCTTTGATATTTTCTTAATTATACTGTTTCTGATATTATTTAACACTATGCAAAAAGTGGATTTTAATTAAGAATATGTAAGAATTGTAAAATGAAACAAGTTTTTTAAATAAAAATTAAATGGTTATTTCATGCACAGTTTTTCATTATTAAATCATACCGGAAGGGCTTAACACTATTTGATATGGAGAAATTTAAAAATTTCAGTTGTCCTTAATATATTCACAAACGGTAAATTCGAATTATTCTTTGAAAATAATGTGTCTATTTAAAAAAAATAAGATTAAAATTAAATTTATTTTTATCGTCTTTAAAACGTTTGAAATAAGGTCAAGAGCAGGCGATTACATTTATCAATTTATCACGTAATAAATAGGTAAAAATATTTTTTTTCTAACATTATGACGTCATTACTTTAAACATCTCATTTAATCATTTTTTATTTTAAATTATTTAAATGTCCGTATTATTTTCATACGTTTTATCACTGAACTTAGATATATTTTAAATAATTTTCTTTATATTTGGCTTAAATAATAGATCAGGTACATATGTGATAATTTTAAATTTAATCATCTATTAATTTTTGCTGGAAGCTAATTCTCAGTCAAAACACAGACCATTTTTTTTACCTGCCTCATAGGCTACTTTACAATTCTGGAAAATTAAAAAAATTACTGATCCCATCATGTGACGGGTTATATGCTAGCTTTGAATAAAAACACACAAAAAAAGTATATTTTGAAAATGCTTATATAAATGTACTGAATGAGGACTTGTATTTCTGAAAATTTCATTATCTTTCTATTCAAAGGTATGTTTCGAAACATTTCTGAAGAAACTAAATGCCTTAGTACATATCAACCTGTATGCGTTGAAAGAGCAACGTATTCTGTTTATGATTACTTTTCTACGATGGAGAATGCACGGAGTATTGTGTTGCAGTGAATAATTTTTAACCGATTTATTTGGTTCAGGGTAACGTGTGATAAATCCTTAAATCGGTTGAAAACTTGTCGCTATCACAGAAGAAATTCACACATTATTCATCGGGAAAAATTATCGTAAACTCGATTCATAGCATGTATTCAACTCGCACTTATTGAAATAATTTTATTTATTTAAATTCCACAATACTATT
>CM063502.1:125230658-125253158 GCA_032207245.1 Pardosa pseudoannulata | reverse complement strand
GGTGTCTGCCCTTTTGATCGCCGTACATCTCGGGTTGATGGTTCTGTCCCTGACGTAACCGAATTTTTCTAAATGTCTAATTAATTTAATAATTTCTGCTTTTTCTTTTGAATTCTTATTCTTAAAGTTGTTTTATTATTTTTAAATTTTTATTATTTTTAAAATAAATTTTTACCATTTTTCAAATTTTTATGAATTTTTTTTTTATTAAATTCATGTATTACCATTATTATATCAAGCCCCATTTTAAGAGCAGGCTATTAAATTTATCGATTTATCACATAATAAATAGGTAAAAATAACAATTTTTTCTGGCATTATGACGTCATTCCTTTAATCATTTATTTTAGATTATTTAAATATCTTCTGCATTATTTCCATACGTTTTATCACTAAACTTAGATATTACGTAAATAATTTCCTTAAAGGAAATATTTTGTTGTAAAATAATTCTCAGCGAAAAAACAAACCCTTTTTTTTACCTGCCTTATAGTACTTAACAATTCTGGAAAATTAAAAATTTGACTGATCCCGTCATATGACGGGCTATAAGCTATTTAGTAAGAATGCTGATAATAGTTTCTGTACATAATCATCTTCAAAACTATTTTTCTACTTTGCATGAAGAAAATTGGTAATAAGCTACACTAGAAACTTTTTTGTAAAAGTATCTCGAATAAAATAGATTAATGTGTAAAATGGGAGAAGGAAGTTCATTTTATACATTGGACTCTCATATTAAGTCTACGCTTTCTAGTCTACAATTACTTTTCTAAGATACATAATTTAATACAACAAAGTTTTTGTATATTATATAAAAATATATAGGAAAAACATTTGCTTATTTATGTAAAATAAATTTAGGGATGCAAATTTCGATAAATAAGAAATACTGTTTACTAGGAAGCCATATAATTATTTTTGTTTTATATTACTTTTATTATTTTGAATTTCATTTTTAGTCAATGATTTCTCTCAAAATTTTTATTATTTTAAAAGTAAAGCGAGCAGTTATGCTTACTATATTTTACTTATTTAAATTTTTGAGTACTACTCGTAAGGTATAATTCTTATACTTTAAAAATAGACTTCTTAGGTCTAAACTGATGTATGTAAAAGTAACAGTTTGTTTTACAAATATATAATGAATACAAAAAGACTAATAGCGAAAGAAAATTGGTAATTATATAAAAAATTTCTAGTGTGTTTCCCCCGAATTCGTGCATTGATTTCTCAATTTCTGTTTTATCAAATAACTGTAAATATTTATTCGTGATTTTTAAATTTATTTCTTCTGCCGTGTATAAGATATATTACATACCATTATTTACTGTTAATAAATCATGGTAAGTTGCTTCAAGAACTCGAAAACAGTTAACTGTATATACCAAATAAAAAATTACTCCCGTATATCATAAATATCCTTATAAAATCTTTTTCCAATGTAATAAAAATGTTAAAGGAACACATACCTTTAAATCTTCGAAAATTCGATAAATTTTAATTTTATAATTTTAAAATCCTTTTAAATTTCTGACGAGTTTCAAACACACCCACTTAAAATACTAGAATTAGAACCGTCAAAACGATACCATGTTTGCATTTAACATCATGACTTTTGAAGAGAAATTACAAAATCTTTGAATGTATTTTACTGAAAATGGTATTTTTTTAACTTGCACATACTATGAGTAAAAAATTGTTGCACATATTGATTTTAAATTTTCACAGTAATTGCAAAATAGACTTCAAGGAAACTCAACCTAAACTAAACTCATTATTGTTTATTTCTTTTTTTTTAATCTATAGTATTTAAAAGAGAATTTTTAGACATTATTTTAGCTTTATTGATAATTCAATTCATTGGTGTAATACTTCTGTTGCTTTTTAAAAATTTAAATAGGTGGGGAAACTACACCTAATAATTATTGTTTACAAAAACGCAAACATTACTTAAATTCACTTTATGCTGTTGTAAGTTAGCTCCCAATGTGTCGCGGTAGCTCAGTCGGCAAAGGTAGTGATCACATAATTGAAAGGTTGCGGGTTCAGGGCTCGAGCCAACCTAAGATCCTCCGTGTTCGTTAAAGGTAACTGGGGTACGTAAAATATGTTCGTGGTCTTAATATCCTCCTAGTTCTCAATCAATAACTCTGGGGGTGGCAGACCAAGCCTAGGGGTCTTTTGCTTGGTCCCTGCTTCTAAACTATGAAGACTCAGCGGGGGTAATGTTACTCTCGCCCCTAGCATTCCTTGAGCTACACGTGCTCCTCGAGTGGAGCTAAATGGGTACAGCTTCACATTTATGTATTGGCATAATGGTGTATGTGCTTGTATTGTCAGATGTATTGAAAAAAAAGTGTTAGAAAGTCTTAAACCAAGCTCCCACTTTTTCTGTATAAAAAAATTAAAACAATGTTAAAGGTGAAGCAAAGTAAATTCGCCAAACTAATTAAATAAAAATAGAGAATAAATGCTGAAAATCCGATGTATTTACGATAATAATTAAAAAGATACGATAATAATTAAAATAACATAAAATCTTCCATTTAAAGTTACTTAGAAGTGATGTGTCAGTTTAAAGCAAATCCAACCTAATTAAGACACAAAATTAAGGAAAAATTACTAGTAAACATATGCCTTGTAGCCACATTAATCTAATATTTCAGTGTAGAGACAAGCATAGCTTAATGACCTGAGCAGAACTAATCTATACTTGTCTCCGCTCTGAAGAAGTTGTTTGATTGTTCTTACAAAGCAGCTGCTTACTAATAATTTTTACTTAATTTTGTACCTTAATCCCGTTGTCTATTCTTTTATATTTTTACTGAATTCTGTCTTAATCCTTATTATTTAATAACATTTACGAATTTCTCTTTTTCTCTACAGTATTTCTTAGAATGGTAGCAAACTAGTGCGTGAAGTCTATTTTAAGCCGAATTCATAAAGATGATATATTGGATAGAATAAATATATATATAATTTTAAATGTGATTTATTACTATCAACAGTTTGTGCTTTATATAAACAGTACACCGTTTCGATAAGAACATACCTTTCAGTAAAACATATCAATTCAATTGGTCAATCAACTCCGTGCTGCTCGCATCAATTTGCTTAGCTACAAGGAATTTTTTTTTATAATTCTGTCGTGTAACATAAGTGTGAGTTCGTGATTAATACAGGTTTTCCAGGAGAGTAACCCTTCCTCCTTGTCTATACAGTACCTGTGTTGTAAAATTCAGATGGAATAAAGCGGGTATGATCCTGGGTTATATGGGATAATAGGGATAAAAGACGAAATAAGTTCCTTCTTTTTATATGGGAAACAATTCATGTTTTATATATACTATGTCGTAACATCCTAAGGGACTACAATGAACTAGCGCATCCTTTCTTTTAGAAAACAAAAAATAAAAACCTTTAAAAAAAGGATGATAATGGATTTCTGTTATCAACCAAAATTTAGATTTTTGATCATGCCAATGATATAAAATTAAGCATTAAAATTTAGTAAATTGGAGATGAAACCACTTTAAGGGGATATTGATATATTTCATTCTGAATTATTCCTTTTTCAGACATTTCAATAACAGATTATTTTCTAGTATTTCATTCAATTATGGAAGCATTTTTCATTCTTAATATGAGTACAGAATATCCGTTGCTCAATTAATAACTTTTATTTCACTAGCGAAATTTGATTTGAATTAAACGATAAAGTTGAAATACATAGAATACTGAGAAATAATAGGTTATTAACGTCTTTGGTTTAGTGTTTCATTCCGATGAATTATGGAAGATATTAAAGAATTTTATTAATTGAATTACATTTTTTTTCTTTTGAATGATTAATTTAAGTGTTCTTGTAAATGAATTAATTAAAAACTGAAGCAATTTATACCTATTACCATCTGTATACATATAAACTTAATCTATAAAAGCATCTATTAATATAAAATGACCGATTTCGTTCAAATATTAAATAAGTGCAGAAACTATTATATTGAAAAGTACAGGAATATTAGAACTGCTTAAAAATTTTTCATAATTCTAAAAGGAAAAAAATATTCTAAGAAAGTGAAAATAAAAATACTAATATGAAAATAAATTAATCACAAATTGAAATAATACGATTGAAGAAAAATTCAATTAATACGAAACCACAATGTATAATTTATTAAAGTGGTATTTTCGTATAATTTATGAATGGAAAACTATAATTTTCCAAATCCGATTTTTTAAAGTAAGGTTAAATGTTATCTCTGTGTTTAGATAGTTTTTTAAAGTGTTATGAATTTATTGTGTTTTATTTTACAGACATTTTATTTTGGTTAGCTAATGTGAAATTTGACGAGGAGGTGTTGATAGATTTCTATGAAAAGATAATCTAATAAGTTTGAATCGTAGCTATTTTAGGTGTCTTTCAGTCGTTTGATTAAGTCCCCAAAAACTCCAATCGATTCAAAATTTAAATTAATTAATGTTCAAAAGATTTCATTTTCGACAGTGCAGCGTATTTTGGTGGGAGGGCAAGTAACACTATGCACATTTTTCATTACTTTGTATATAACTTTTTATAGAAAAGAAAAGTTTTACCCAACTATGTCAGTTTAAATAAGGGTAACAGTAAATGGCAAAAATTTAGTTAAACGATTTCGGTACACAAAATTTACAATGCAGACTGAGTCTAAAAATGATTAAAATCAATTCATATATTTATCTTTAACGGAATGATATCGTCGATGGAATCCTGAAGTTTCAGTGCCTATCCAAAATTACATGAAAATTAAAAGAAACTACCAAAAATTTGGTTTACTTATCAAGGTTAGCAATGATGTAGTATATAACTGTGTCTTAAACACATAATTTTATTGACTTTAAAACTTTGCTGGATACGTTTGCCAGTTAACTCGGTTGACAGAAAACTGACAAAATATTTACTTCCTCCAGCGAGGCGGCCATGTATATTTTCCCAGCAAATTCATCAATTCAGCTTTCTTATTGGTTGTTAGAGGGTCAGTTGACCACTCAAAATTGCAAAATTAGTACTCATGGTTTGAAATGCGCATTTAAATCCCTTGAGATTTTAAGTGAACAGAGTAAAAATCACGTTAAGATTGAGGGGAAAGGATTGCACTCCTGAACTAATGTTATTTTCTTCATAACAAAATGGAATAAAACTGTAGCAAATAATTAAGATTCATTTAAGTTAAATTTCCAATATATTACACCCTTCATACACATTCATGCAAATTGATGTATATATATATATATATATATATATATATATATATATATATATATATATATATATATATATGTAATATATCAAAATTATTTAACTTTAATATTTCTTTAAAAAACCTCCTATCTCCCATTCTAATTCCTATAAATCTTTTTTCCAGCCTCTAAATAGTTTAATCAACTGAGTATTTTCCACTTAACATTCTTCATAAAGCTGTCTATCCTAAAAATGTAAACTTTCTGTCTATTCAGCATGTTGGTGGCAAATGGTTTTGCATTTTGCTGATATTGCATTTAATTCGCTTATTAAGTTGTTTTTTACTGTGGAAAAATTCTTTCTGTCATCGCTATTGGGTGTACCTCTATTCGATCAGAGTGCACTCTGTAGCTTTTCTTTGTCTGTTGTTCAGTAGAAAAGATGTGCATTGTAGTTGCTATGGAATAAAATTTCAAGTAAACTTGAGCCATTTCTCTTCAATGTCGGCCTGATTGCACTTTTATTACTGATAGCTGTTGAGCTAACTCCTTGTCACGGAGTTTTATAAAAATGGTTTACACGCACACACACACACACACACACACACACACACACACACACACACACACACACACATATATATATATATATATATATATATATGTCTGTGCATGTGTGTATATGTATATATGCATATATATGTATATATATGTGTGTATATATATATCTATCTATATCTATCTATTTATGTATATATATAAGTATATACATATATATATACATATATACACGCATATATATAAATATATATATATGTATGTACGTATATATATATATATATATATATATATATATATATATAATTCCTATGTATTTTGTATGTACATGTGTATGTTAGTGTTTATCTAAATTCGCTATGCATTCTCAAATGGTTGGTTGGTGCTACAGATTACTTGTTTACATGAGAACAAATGAATTTGGTACCTACCCTTTTAACCCAATGACAAACAGCTACGAATGTGGATGCCAGCTGTGGGGTTTGAACCCACTTACTCCGGAACCAAAGCGCAGCACCCTACCCATTTCTCAAATGGCTCGAATGATGGTGAGTGAATTTGCCTGGTGTTTTAGTTAAACCCTGGACAGATTTTAGATCGGACAAATCTTTCGGAGCTCAAGACCACGAGAGTTCAAAGATAGAACTTTTTCTATCCCAATTGGTTGTATAGAGTTTTCATCTGAATGGCGGTGAAGATCTGTGAGGTAACTTAATTCATAAGACTGTGTATAAAGTGTGCTTTAAAATGATATGTTTTGATGTTTTTAATTCATATATTATTTAGATATGGAATGTTTCTTTTATTATTTGTCGTATTGTTTAATTTAATTTCGCCAATTTTTCAAAATGCAATGTATTCTGTTGCCATGCTTAACGAAACCCTTAGTGTTCAATTTAAAATGTGAATGCTATTGTTTCTGTCCTCTAATTAAGAATTTTATTTTTAATACCTTGGTTCATTTTAAAATGTTACTAATTTTTATGTTAAGTTTTTTTAGGCAAGCCGTATTGTTCAGTGTTTCAAGATATAACGCTTTTTTACAACTCTGGTTTAACAACTATCTCTTGGCACCATTTGATATATTTTTAAAATAATTAATAAAATAAGTTAATTTTTTCATCTAATAAATTAAAATATATTTTCAGACTTTTTTTTGCTTTTGTTTATATTTGATTGATTTATTTCAGAGATGAAAAAAAAAATTAAACATTCATTTTGCACCTGGAAATATAGTTCCCAAAGGAGTACCAAAGAGATATATACCGACAATACACAATGATGACATCTATAAATGTATTTCGATTGCATTATATAGCTGAATTTCATCGCCTGTCAGATTGATAGATTAGGTGCGGTTCAATTGCCTTCATTTTTACCTTACAGAACAGCCCCTGGGAAATGTACACTATAATTTTAGGTATGAAGTTAAAATGCTTGCTCATTCATTCAGAAGGGAAAAAATGCTATAGTCATTTAAATATTATACCCTTAACCCGCATAATGCAATAGTTATAGATTTTCTTTGATTATGAATACCTTCAAAATGCGTTTAATGTGACATGATAATTCAAAAATTTGTAATTAAAACTTTAAGATAAAGCATAAATAGAGACTCCATTAGAGTATGAATATAATCTGAGATAAAATTTTGTCATCGAGACTTTTTTTAAGAAGTGAATAGAGATTCTAGTACCGTAATTTCGCACGTATAGTTCGCACCGTCGTATAGTCCGCTGGTGTGATATTCCATTTAAAAAATTTCATAAATCATCAGATAGTCCGCCCCACTAGATAATCCGCGGACTATACGTGTAAAAGTATGTATTTTAGTATGACAATATTAAATCATTTTAAGAATAAAAACCTAAGTACAGTAGAGTGCCGAAAAGTCTGGATTAGACTCAATTCCACCTTTAAAATTTGAAATCATTTCTTCTGCCATAGCCTCGGAGACGAATTTTAACGGAAGAAGCTATGTAAAACGTCTTCTAATGCAGGCCATTGTATTTTTCCAAGACGATTGGATTGCTTCTTCGCATATTTTTAATGTTTCCCTTTGCTTTCGCTTATTTCTCACTGCTTTCTCGTCGACCTTCTGAATTACTTTCAGTTTGAAATCAGCAGCAAAACTGCGACTATGTTTTAAACACATAATGAATAAAACATATTACCGCAAATCAAAACTATGAAAACAAAACGTTACAAGTAATCCTCGCAGTGAAATGACCTTCGACCCTCAAGCTTCGCTCTTGAACCCGTCGACTCGGTGTTGTAAATCGGAGCTGTAAATAGTGACTATACTCCAGGACACAATTTAAGTTTGCGCTGCTTGCTACTACTGATTCGTTTTGCTTTATGGGTTGTATTTTTTTTTTTCACGGGATGATGTTTGTCGAGCCTCACGCGTCCCCGGCTGCACTTTCTGATGTCTGCACGCCTCGTTTCTATACCTGCTCGCCTATTGTTACTGGAGCAGGTATCTTGGGTTCGATTAAAGCCTATATTGCCGACAATTAAGCACTGCAGCGACAAAACTCTTGACTAAACATTTATTTACAAATTCTGTTAAGACATATGTACAGTTAACATCTTACACCTAAACATGGCTGAAATAAGACCGAGGAAAAAAACAAATTGTGCCGAGCGGAAAACACCTCTCTCGGTCTCAGCTCCTTTCAGAAGAATGTCCGTTCTCCGTCGTTCCGACCGGGCATCTCTCTACCCTCTCCGCGAGGGCCGGGGTGGAATCCCCCCCCTCTTGGTCAAGCTTTCTCTTCCACGGGAAAAATGTCCCTTTCCGCGGCTGGCGGGGGCGGGGAAGGCATCCCTCACCCCCTCCTGTTGAACCTCCCTGGAACAGGGCTTGCCCACCCTCTCTCGGGGTATCCGTCTTCGGTCGCCTGAAAAAAAAACAGGCGCCCATGTAACACCAATTCAAGTCTTGAGTCTAGTATTGCAATGTTTTTTGACGTTTTGATCCTCGGCCGTTCGCGCGGCGTACTTTTTTCTCCCCTTCATCTGATTTTGATGATTTGAGCAATGAACAACCACAGATAGTCCGCACCGGCAGATAGTCCGCAGGTGAAGAAATTTACTTTTTAAAAACAGATACTCCGCGGATTATACGTGCAAACTTACGGTACTCTATCAAGACTAAACTTTCTTAGTTAACAGGACTCTTATATTATCCTAAAGCAGTCTTTTATTAAAAAACAATACAAAACAAGAAACCGATTATTCTGTAGACAAGCAAATTTAGATCAACTTAGTGTTTGTAAAATAAATTTAATTTAGTCTTCTACTCCTACATTATTTCACCAAGCGACTACTAAGGACTTTCCATTCATCATTGGAGCTTAGAACGGTTTTGAATCCCGTTTTTGGAATGGATTCGTAGCTATATGGAATCGGCTTCAAACAGTAGCTCCCGTATTCATTAGCTCTAGTGTAGCAAATCTGTAACATTATCTAATGGTTTTTGACCAATGTAACTTTCTTCGGTAAAATTAATAATATTATGTAGTGTGACTTGATATCCTTGGCCTTGGGAGTTTTTCAAACCTGCTATGACACTTTAGTAGTTACAAATATGTTGACTAATCTTGACTGAGGATGTAGATGTATGCGCTGTGAACCAAACTAAATCTGTATTATCTCATTGAAACTGCTTTCAGGAAGAGATAAAAAGCCTTATATATTTAAAGGAATATTCAGCATTTGTTAATCTAAACTAAATAATCACAGAGAAAATGTATCTTTAAAATATAATCGTATTTATTAATAGTGTATAAGTGCATTTTCGGTATATGTACGATTCACAATAAACAAATGCTGAAATAAAAATAATCAAATGTTTTAGCACACTTCTAAAACTACATTCTAGCTCATATGTGTGTACACACACATAAACGCAGACACAAATATAATTCATACATGTTTACATACATACGTAGATGCATTTATTCTTTAACGGTTACTAATTTGCAATAGATGTAAGCTGTTCTAATTTGTTTTCACTCAACTCTAGCGAAATTTTGAAATGAAAGGAAACTACGCCCCTCTTGTATGAGAGTTAACTAATATAGATACTTAGTTATATGATATATTTTGAACTTTTGCCAATGATATTCTTGGCACTAAATGACCTGCTGTTCACAACTGACCCATTGCTAAAAATTGATAACAGACTAATCCTTTTTTATGAAAAATTTGCTTAACTGAGATATCACAAAAAGATATATCTTTTTTAATAAGAAATATATATATAAAGGACAATATTTATCCTTTTGAGAATAAAATTTTTATTTGTATTTGTCATCCAATAATTAATACAAATACAATACTATTTAATAATACATGCTATTAGTAATTTTAAATATTTTTTGGAAATAAGAGTTTTTGTATTTTACGAACATTTTTTTAAATTAATTTCAATACTTCATGTGCATTTCTAAATATCATATAGTTTTGAAATTCATCATTTTATTATAAGTTGTATCTTATACAATTTAGGTATGATTAGTTAGGTTTTAAGTGCATGATCTATACGCTCTATATCTTGTAAAAATGTTATAGACAATTTCAACAGGAAAAATAGATATTTTAGGTATTATTCTTTCATTTTCCTTTTTTATTTTTCTCTAATGACTGTGATGAGAACTGACCTTCAAAATGTTGTGTCGGACGATGCCCGTTTGTTCGAATGTCTTTACTGTCTTAGATGTTCTGAGCCGTTCAGAATCGGCTTTAATCGGACAGTCGCTTTGCAGTGAAATTACCTATTAAAACCATTTTTCTTCTGCGAAAAACCTGGTATACCTGCCTGATATTGTGTAGTGCCCCTCGAGCACGCAGGAGTACCGCAACACGACGCGGCATGGTCTCGACTAATGTCTGAAGTAGTGCTGGAGGTAACTGGCACTATGAATCTTGCAGGGCTTTCCATAAATCTCTAACAGTACGTGAGGGTGGAGATCTTTTCTGAACAGCACGTTAAAAGGTATCCCAGCTATGCTTAATAATGTTCCTGTCTGGAGATTTTGGTGGCTAGCAGAAGTGTTTGAATTCAGAAGAGTGTTCCTAGAGCGACTTTGTAGCAATTCTGGACATGTGGGGTTTTCCATTTTGCTGCTGGAATGGAATTCCCTAAGTGAATCGGAATGCACAATGGACTTGAATGGGGGAAGGTGATCAGACAGGATGACTGTGTACGTATAACCAATCGGAGTCATATCTAGATGTATCAGGAGTCCCTTATCACTCCAACGGCATGCGTTCCATATAACAAAGCCTCTACCATTTCCAACAATTCCTTGTTGACATGCAAGTTCCTTGGATTCATAAGAATGTCTCCATACCCCTATGCGTCCATCCATTCAATACAATTTGAAACCAGACTCAGCAGCCCAGGTAAAGAGTTTCCAGCCATATACAGCCTAATGTCCTTCTGACGTACTCCAAAAGCCCATATCAAGATGATGAAGATGATGTTTCATTGAATGGCTTGATGCTGACACTTTTTGATGGACCAGGATTGAAATCTGTAGCAATTTGCAGAAGGGTTGCACTTCTGTCATGTTTAAAGATTCTCTCTAGTATTCGGTGGTCCCGTTCTTTCACAATCATTTTCCAACCACTGGAATGTCGGAGATTTCATGTTTTACCGGATTCGAGATATTCATGGTACATTCGTGAGGAATAATCAAAATTTCTTCTCTACCTCGGATATATAAATAAATAAATAAATAAATAAAAAAATATATATATATATATAAATATATATATATATACCCAGTTGATGATACTTCCGCTATAAAATATATTACAGATGGTAGTCAAAACAGAAACGATTTCTGTAAGTCTTTATGCTGATTTGGTTCCTGTAACTATATTTCTGAACACTTTCAAATCAAATCCCTCTCTCGACATAAGTATAATAAATTATGTTCAATTTTGCAAGCTAAAATATATGTTATCAATGTCGAGAAAAATGTCGTTTCATGTAGTGACAGGTTGGATAAGTTGTTTCCCTTGGTGAAAAATCCACTTTCATACAAGTGGAAAAATAATTACTAAACTCATCTTTCTCCTAAATTCCAAAATTTCGGATAGCTGAGGTTTTAAAATTTAGGAAATACATACAAATAAAATGTGTGACATTAGTTACCCTCAAATGTAAGATTGTTTTTCAAGAAATAATCTAAAATTTGACTGCATAATTAAATTTTTAACTCAAGTTTCAGTAAATATGTATATAATCCAGTTAACGCCGGACTTTCAACAACTCTGTAAATCTCACGTGTTGTCACATGAGATGCCTTATATATAATTTGTAATACCATTTGTGAAACCCCCTTTTAAGTTGTGCTTAGCTGGACAATCTAAATATAAATACATTTCTTTCTGTATTCTAGATTTAATGAAAATTTGTTTTGCTAGCTATGGCGTCAGATTGATAGCTAAAGTTACGAAAATTACTTCGAGGGATACTATGTAACTTAATTAATTTTTTTTAATATTTAAAATGGCCTTTCATATGTTAATATAATGTCTTTAACCATTTAACATTACTGTAATTATTATATTTGTTCTGGTTAAAGTTTTCTTAATCATTAATTTACTTTAATGCATTAAGACGCATTCCAGAAGATATAATAAAAGGTTAATCTACTCATAAAAGCCATAGAAAATTCATCAGTTTTTATTAGCAATGGTATAATATTTTCAAAATCAATCGGAAGTTTTCCTTGAAAAATTTGAGATTGTATTTATTCTATTTAAATTTAAAAAAATTTTTCTCGTCCAATATATTTTACCTTCCTTTTTTTCTAGTTTCTGGCCAAAACTTTGTTGCTTTTCAAACTAAGGGTATAGTTGTTATCATATATACTCAGTATGTTTCTCATAAGATAAAAATTATAATATCGTTTTTAAAATTAGTAAAAAGTTTACAATTATATCATCATATAATTAGAAATAATTTTGACTGTCATTTTTATAAAGTTATTAAATTTATTTTAAAAGTATTTTTTAAATACTACCTTAGAAAATAATTATTATTTAAATTATAAAAAAAAACTTTTTGTTTCCTAGTAACTTGATTCTTTGAGAATTTATTTAACTTACATTTAAAATAGGAAATTATTAAAAATAAAATCTTATTGAGTCTTTATTTGTTATTTTAAATGATCAGGAGTGTTAATTTAAGAAATCTATTACCGGTAAAGATCGGAAATTTTATTTATTTGCTTTTAATAAAAACTCAGATATATTTTATTAAATGGTTTCATAAATAAAGACAAATTAGATCAAAAGTTACTGAGCTTTAAATTATCCTACAAATACTATTTATCTAAACTCATATTTATTCAAACGGCTAGCAAATGTTTCCAGTTTAGGAAGTTTCAACTTTAACTTTCATTTCGTTTTATGTTTGATTTATCACATGCAAGTCCGTACTAATAGTTTTGGGGTAAATCTATAAATTTACAAATATTTATGTAAATGGTAAGAATATTAAAAAGTTAAGTACTCTGAAGTTACTAAAAGATTTTTAGTGTGATAGGATTTTTATTTTTTTGCTTTTTAGCTTTAAAAACAAAGGACTCAGATATATTCTATTGAACTCTTCCATACGTAAAGACAAACTGGATCGAAAATTACTGAGCTTTCAAATATCCAAAATATAATATTCATCTACACTCATATTCATAGAAACTCATATTCATGCAAACGCATAGCAGATGTTTCTAGTCTAGGAAGCTTAATCTTCAACTCTCGCTTTGTTTTATGTTTGATTTATCACATGCAAGTCCTTACTAATAGCTTTGGAGTATATCTTTAAATTTACAAATATTTAAGTAAAAGGTAAGCATGTTAAAAGTTATGTACTCCGAAGTTACTAAATGCTTTTTAGTGTGATGGGATTTTTATTTATTTGCTTTTTAGCTTTAAAAATAAAAGATTCAGATATATTCTATTGAACTCTTCCATACGTAAAGGCAAACTGGATCGAAAATTACTGAGCTTTCAAATATCCAACAAATAATATTCATCTATACTCATATTCATAGAAACTCATATTCATGCAAACGCATAGCAGATGTTTCTAGTCTAGGAAGCTTAATCTTCAGATCTCGCTTTGTTTTATGTTTGATTTATCACATGCAAGATCTCTTAGTCAGGTGCATCTTCAATAGTATGCTAAATATAGCAAATGCAATCGTTTTTAGCCGCATTCATTTCTCTGGGGAAATCTTTCGGATTACAAGAATTTTCTATTTTATTTTTTAAAAAGATACAGAGTCGTATATTTTCTAGTCTTAGTGGTATTCTGGCTTCCACGTCCCATAGAAACGAAAATATACGAATTTCGGAAAGAAAATGTACTTCATGTATGGAGAATGAAAAATTTCAAACGTATCAAACTCGGCAGTTCCGAAAAGTAAATCGCTTTACCCCTAGTCTCCCAGAGACTTTATATAAATATATAATATATTTCAGAATCAATTCATACATCAAAACTATTTATATATGGATGGGTCTAATGACATTTACCCCCTTTCCTCTCAATTTGTTTTTCTTTTAGAATTTGATATGCATTTACAGTTTTGTATTTCAGGAGTATCTGCTAGGCTAGGTTTTACCTTCAGTTAGTTTTCATATTATAGAGACAAAAGTATTTCTGCTTTTGTTAGTAATATTTGTATAAATAAATGTATAAAATGTTGGTAGACTTTCTCTCATTTTATGATTCTAAGAATAAAAGTAAAAAGTTATAAACTGTTCCACGAGTATATTTTTTTTTACATCTGCTATTCTTTCTATCTCACACAATACACACATATGTGCAGAAACACGTGTAAATATATACATATATACATACATGCATATATTCATATATGCATCTATTATCTATATATTTATTTATTTAAATGTATGTATATATATATATATATATATATATATATATATATATATATATATATAATTTGGTATCTGAAGATAACTAATTTATTTTAAGCTCAAATTATGTTTTGTATTAAGATCTTGATGATTTTGTACCTAAAATACATCTTCTCTTCGTTATTTGGTGACACTCCTGTTAGTGAGCGTCATTCACCAAACTATATTTTGTACGTGCCAGCTTTAACTATAATTTACAAGCGAAAAGTGACAGCTTAACCCAATAATCAAATATTTAACATCTGATTGGCTAAAGCCTCTGTCTCACTAGTCGTCTTTTGCTATAGACATTTACCAGAGGTACTATAATTGACGTTCATATAAAGCTTGTTGAACATTTGCTCTAAACATCTGCGTTTCCTGAATGTAACAAATAACTGCAGCTATTGTGAGATGTCTATGGGCCGATTTCACGAAAGTCGTTTCACGGCTAACTATGATTAATCTCTGTTTAAACGGAGAATTGCGTCTCGCCATTGGTTGGCGCCATGGGTTAATCGTGGTTCGCAGTTACACAGCCGTGAAACCGGCCCTAAATAGGACTTTTAATATAAAACAATATAATTGGTAAAACTTATTTTCTGCCTATCACATGGGATATAGAGCCCATATGTTTTACTTCCATAGGCTTACTTAGCAACATAAACTTACTGTAGTCATGTTGTGAAATACAACTCACTGTAAAATGTACATAAATACTTAACAAATATCCTCTATGTTCATCATAAAGTCGGAGAACTGACCAATGCATCTTACACAGATGAAATGCAAATGTGTACCTGCTGATCTGGTAAAATGTGGTTTTGAGGAGGGGGAAATCCCGCGGATAACATTTCACAAGAAAATGTTTTTAAAATGATTGTCTTATCTAGCTTTTTAAACTATCGCGGAGGAATAATTACATACAACGGGATAAATGTTTCAAATATATACTTCTTTTCCTGAGTGAATTCACAACTGAGCGAGAAAAAGGAAAGAAAGAGCCTCACGTAGCAATTATTAATTCACACTTTACCTTTGAGAAGGGTGTGAGGAATGCAATCTCAGTGATTCATGCCTTTGATTTCATTTCTGTAGTTAGAAAATTGAAGTTTAGAAAATGAACATGAAGAATATTTGGAGATGAACACTTGCAGAATCTTGAATTTCTTTAGGAACAGTGACTTTTGATATATTACACACACACAAACACACATCAGATATGAAGCAAATATAAAATAATCATTTATGATACTGAATATTAAAAAATAACTTATTTGAAGATAATCTGATTAATGGTGTAGATATCAAATACAGGACAGCAATTTATTCTGCAAGAAAACATCCCTATATAAAAAAGGGAACGAATGCTTTTATTAAAATGTAATGCATTAATCTGAGACCATTCATAATTGAAATAAGAAAAACGTAAACAGTAATAAATGTTTTAATAAAATAACATAAATGCAACCGAAAAATTGCATCTTAGGCAAGAAATTTATTTTGAAATAAAATATGGTTTTGATATTGGAGCCCAATGAATATTTCAAGTTTCTCCCGCTCTCAAGAAAACCTTTTATATGTCACTACTCACAGCATTTGTAGATGATTTATATCAGATTTTAACGATATCTCTTTACAAAGGAACAGATACTTCCAGTTGTTTGATGGAGCGTGGGATAAAGGAATTAAGTACTTCCTTCAAATGTTATCTCTTTCATATTTGGTGCTGCTTCTATCTTCTAGGATTTTATTAAAGTTTCTCTTGTAGATACTTGGAGATTAAAGCTAATTGCTGTCAAATGGTAATTTTTCTTGAGAGGGGAAATTTTTGTGAAAAGAACTGGAATCCTACAATTAATATTAATTCATTATTTTGAAACTTTGCAAGAGAACAGATATTTGAGGTTGGATATTCTTGGAAATCATAATTAAAAAGTAAAATCTTTGACATTTAAAAGAAAAAGTGTTATTTATTCGGGGAAATTATACAGATGCGTTGTTCAGAATGTATTCAACATTTATTTTTAGAAATAGTAGTTTTAACATTTTATTTTAAGTACTATACACGAAAACAACATACATACTTATGTATATGTGTGTGTACATAATAGATATGCATTTCTGTATTTATGCCGATATGAATTCATGTATGTAACTACATATTTATTGCATATACTTCTTATTTCAAATTTAATTTTGTTTCATCATCAGCTATTAAAGAAAATTTTGAGTTATTAAAGATTTTTCCTTAACCCTTAATTTTGCTAAGTCCGCTACACCGGACATGTATATTTATAACTACTATATAACATAATTGTCACTGTTCGCCACAGCGGACATTATCTCAAAAATCAAAAATGATATATTTTTTTTTGTTTATTTTACAGAGATCATAACGTCTACACAGACATGGGAAAATAACAGAAATTGAAATTTAAAAATATTTGAAAAAACATCTTGTCAAATTAAGGGTTAACGGGTTGGTTATTAAATGCTTTCCATTATTTTGAATGACTCTCTTAGTGTATATTTAAAACATTAAATATTATGTGTAGCATTATGGTATTGTACAAATGGACCAAATTTTGACCTTGTAAATAATTATACTACTAGTGGTGGATAAGTTTCTATAACTGTACAAAAGGAATTATACAACTTGAATAATCTGGCCAGTATATTTATTTTCATTTAGGGCACTGTCGTATAAATAAACGTTTCTTCATATTTTTAAAGCAGAAAGCTTAATGTTTTACAAAAACTTGGGTACAAAATATATTCTGAGTTGCCTTTTCCTTTTTGCCCATTTTTGTTTCAAATTTGATTTCTTTTCAATTCAACTATTGACAAATTGGGTTATTGAAAGAAAAACTATGCTTTTGTAATTACAAAGTATTGTAATTCTAATACCAAGCACATACAGTATAACTTTGCTCATATATGAATTTTCTTTTTGTACATGCTCCTCCAACAGTTAAGGGAATAAATAGTAGTAGAAAACTAAAATGCCAGAATGTCATCTAGTGGAGGAAAGTACGAAATTTCTATCCCCATTTTGCTGTACAGATTTTAAGTCTTACAATTGAGAACTTTTTCTACCTAATAAATCGTCAAAAAGTGCTTACCGCACTCTTTTTTAAACTATACTTTTTTCGACTTAAAATAAGAGCTTGAAAGAAAAATTTTGATGGTATATAGATATAACAATTGAAACCTCTGCGTCAGTGAATTCACTTCGCAGCACATAACAATAGTGTCAAACTTCTCAATATAACGCCTTCTTTCTGCCCTTGGCGGAACATCTTGTCACTTCATTATTTGAGATAAAGGTCATGATTTTATTTATCATCCTGCATTGTATCTTATTCTGGTGCACCTATTACAAATTCTTCTTTGTGATCATTAAGTGTTTGAAGCTTTAAAATCACAAGAATCTAATAGAATCATGACAGAATTAAAATCATGAATATAAATGATTGATGAATATGTGGTTTGAATGTCCTTCTTTCAAATTCCTTTCATTGTATTTTAATTTATTAATTTTTATATGGAAATAACAAATATATAAACTAATTCATTGCTTTTTCATATCAATTTATAGATTTTAAATTTTAAATCTATAATTTTTAACTCTCAATTTTCTTAAGTAATTTTATTTCGCCAGGTTATTTAAAAGCATAATGGCTTTTAAACTGAACAAAATATTCAAATTAAAGTAGAGAATAGTTATCGAATTAAACTTAGGAAATTTCAGTGAAGGATTACAAGATTGTACAAATTTTATACTGTCGTTAAAAATGACGAGCTAATTGACAATTGAAACAATAATGGCATTTGGATTTGTGTAAAGGGTAATCATTGACTATTTTATGGAGTGACAAAATTAAATAAGGTCACTGTAATAGTTTATTTGCATATGGTAACGGAAATCTTCTATATGTATAAAATATTATTTCTTTTAACATTAAAATATCATTAATCACTGTCAGTAAACATTTAAAGTGGTAAAACAAAACGATACAGACAAATAAATCCAAGTTAAAAAAGTATTAACAATATTCACAGATATACCTTGCGTTGAAATGTATTAAATATAAAATCGGTAATTCAACTACAAGTGTTATAATTATTACATTTTGCTGGAAATGCAACACAGTTCTTTGAAAATGCAAGAATCTTGAAGACCTATACAGAATAGAAATTAAAAATGTTCCTATTCTAAATATAAAGAAGAAACCCTTTAGTTTAATTTCAAACAGCTATATGACGAACGATGATATAAATAATAAACGATAAATATAAAGAAGATATAAATATACGATAAATATAAATAAGAAACCCTTTAGTTTTATTTCAAACAGCAATATGACGAACGATGATATAAAGAAGAAACGATAAATATAAATATAAAGGAGATATAAATATAAGATAAATATGAAGAAGAAACCCTTTAGTTTTATTTCAAACAGCAATATGACGAACGATGATATAAAGAAGAAACGATAAATATAAATATAAAGGAGATATAAATATAAGATAAATATGAAGAAGAAACCCTTTAGTTTTATTTCAAAGAGCAATATGACGAACGATGATATAAAGAAGTAACGATAAATATAAATATAAAGAAGATATAAATATACGATAAATATGAAGAAGAAACCCTTTAGTTTTATTTCAAACAACAATATGACGAACGATGGTCGAATGGTTAATGCCGTTAATCTTAGGCACCGGAGTTCGTGAGTTTGAATCCCACTGTGGCATGGATTTTCGTAGCTATTCAAATTCGGCTTTAAGCAGTAGGTCCCGGTCTCATTGTCCCTCGTGTTGCAAAAAGTAGACCGTAGCGCTCCAAACCAAACCAAACAGCAATATACGTAGATTTAATCTACCGGTACACAAAATCAAACCATTTTTTGTTATTGCATTTGCAAAATGTGAATACAAATTTTATTTTTCATCACATGTTGGTGGTTCTTTCCTTTTGAATGTCATAAAATTCTGAACTGAAGGCAGGAATAATTCTGGGATAAAAGTAAATTTCCCAAAAAGCATCAAATAGAAGTGGAAAATTCAAATAACGTGAAATAAAGAATAGCCATCAAAATAGCTTGGATTGCTACGATAAAAGTCAGCTCTCAGAAAACTGCAAGAAGAACTTGCCGTACATAAATATAAAGATGTATATATAAAACTAAATTGGAATTCCATAAATAACTTTTGCAGTTTCAAAACTAAAAGTATGAATATGAAGAAGACGGCAAAATTAGCATTTTATAGTCTTTCTTTTTTATCTTTTCTTGTAAATAATATAGGAAGTTCAATTTTTCTCAGAGATTTTGAACAGATTTTATTATTAGTTAATTCATTCTGAAGCACGAATATGAATAAAAATAAAAATATATCGTTGGATATTTTATCAGTCTTATCATTATTAGAAGATATAAACAAAAATATATATAGAAGATTTTCAAGCAATGTGTTTTTGATTTAGGTATCGGAAGGGAAAATGAATTGAAAATAACATAGCAATAAATATTTGTAAAATAATATAAGAAGGAATCTTATTGAAAATATAGACATCTATTGTTTCTGTATTCCATTTTATTGAATTGTTTTAAATCAGTTGTTAATTTCTACCAAGATTTCTTTATAGTTAAACTATTATAATCACAAAATATAATAGATAACTTAGATAGACAAAGTAAGATTTATTTGTAAAATAAGCAGTTTTTTAAAAGAAATATTTCTTTTTTAAGTTTCCTTTATTTAGCGTTTTTATTTATATAAATGCAATTAAGAGCATATAGATTTCAATGCCTTATCATTGCATACACATTTGGACATAATGTTATTGCATATATATTTGAATTCTTAACTAGGAATATTTTAAAATATAGTTATATAACTCTATATTAAGAGGTCATTTTTTAAGTGTAGGTTTCTATTTACTATCTATGTACTCAAAAATTACAATAAAAGGAGGAACTTGGTTTTATATAATATAATTTTTTATGTATAAAATAGTTATTTAATTGCATAACTAATAAAAATTAATAAATTAAATAACTATCTTATCCTTATAAATATTATTATAAGTAAAATAGATATTAATTGAACCTATGAATTATTTAAAGAAAAGTCTCTACATTTTGGTTTTTACAGTATAAATTTTTACATTTTTAAATTTTTGTAATCTTATTTATAAAAAAAATCAAACTACTTTCAATATCATTTTTATTACTATTGTTGAAGTTACTTTTGTTAAGTAATACACATCTGGAATTAAAAATATGGCTTTTTATCGAAATAAATTGTGAAAGATATTGTTACTCATTCCAAATTTTAATTTTGAATTGTTCTCTCTATACCTTGCAAAAGAAAATCTGACGACTACCAAAAGGCATTAGAAATCACATAAAATGTAATTCCTTAAAATATGACTGAAATCATCCTAAATAAAACTTTATTTATTTAAACAAAAGAACAATACCATAGTTCGAACGAAATATTCAACTTCTATACTGTTAATTATTTTTTAATACTTTTTTTATGTGAATACGTTTTCTTGAAGTCATTGTTACCCTGTAGAGGTATTAAATCAAGTCGGTATGGATTTGCTAAATTTGGCAACAAGATAAACTCCCATATATTTTATTTTCTATTTTGAACTTTTAATATAGGATTTCATAGTTTTTTGAAAACATCTCATTTATTTCTAGAAAGTGATGCCATTTGTAAAGGGTTAATAAGTAATGTTGGGAATATATTTACAGGATGCTACTATCTAAACCAAACTGAGTACTTGGTGACTTCATATCTCAAATTGCAGTTACACGCTTCTCCAGTTATTTGCAGTATATTACCCTAAACAGTGATTGTTGAATAACGTTGCAATTGCAAGGAAGTTAATTTAACCGAGAGAGAGCAAGTTTGGGAAGTGTAAGCGTTAGATTCCAGTGTTCAACAGTGTGCTATGTTTGTCAATTTTTACGTGTCGAAAGACGCACACGAATGATTTCGATGCACACGTTCGTTGTAATTGCATCGTAATTATCATACTTTAATATATATATATATATATATATATATATATATATATATTATATATATATATATATATATATATATATTATATATATATATATATATATATATATATATATATATATATATATATATATATTATATATATATATTATATTATATATATATATATATATATATATATATATATATATTTAGTGAATAAATTCAACAGTTATTATTAAAATTATACCTTAAGAGGGGATATCACTTTGAACAAAGTAGAAATACCGATATATAAGGCAATGTGAAAAAAACTGTAGTCTCAAAAATCCTGAATAAAACAAAAAACTTTAAAGTATTATATCATATTCTTCTTATTTCATAAAAACCATTAGAATGCATATAAATAAGAACAATAATTAACTAAAATATAAAGACAAAACTTGCTTTTTTTAAAAAGGAAAATGAAAATATCCAAGATTTTAGAAACGTTATTGTCGTTACATTTTTAATATTTTGTATATTTCTTCAAAAATAATCTTATTTTATACTGAACTTCTATTTAAAAATATATTTAAATCCATTAATATAATTAATGATTTTTATAATTACATATACTAAAATATTTTAATTTGCAAAAACATTTTAAGATTACATTAAGTAAAAATTTTAGTTTTTTCTTTACTATACCAAATTTTCATTAAGATAATTTAGGTTAAAATGAGGTTTCGCATAAAAGTA
>CM063502.1:125208158-125225658 GCA_032207245.1 Pardosa pseudoannulata | reverse complement strand
TTAGGAAAATTTCTTTAAAGAATTACCATTAATTTGAAAAAATAAATTAACCTATCAAAAACTTGAACATCGTAAAGAAAATTCTTGATTCATATATACACAGAAAGAGGTCATTATATACATACTACTATACAGGGCAACTATAAAAGATTCATTCATTATCAAAATGCTATATTTTCAAAAGTATCATAGGTACAAATTGGGGAGAGAGGTTACAAAGAGAGGGAACCAAGCCCATTTTTCTTTTACAAAAATAATTTTTTTCACCAGAGTTAACAAACTGTTATTTCATATGTATACATATGTACATGTTAGAAAATAGGTTAGTTGTTGAGCATTTTCTAAAATTAATTTAAGCTCCTAGAATTAAGTGTGAACCAGAAAATTTAGGAGTATATTTTCCAAATTTTCAAAGTGGGTATGGTTCACAATGTTTGTGATTCCGTCACATATGCAGGCTTTATGAAAATAATACACACACTCATCACATTTCTTGCGCATTCTACAAGTGCTCTTTATGTATCATCTGGGTCGCACTACAAAGGTGCAGGTGGTAGTTGAAATTTTTGTATTATTTTGTCAATGGCCATCACCGCATCACTGATTTGTTTTCTGATCTGTTCTAATATTTTAGTAGTAGGTTACACAGAGAAGATGCTTAATGTGCCTCCAAAGGAAGAAATCCCATTGTGTTACATCAGGTGACCTTATGGAGGGAGCAAATGAACATATGAGGTAATCCTTCCCAAAACGTCGAATAAAGCGATAATGAAGTTCCTTCAGTGATCCCTTAAGGGAATATTCTAAAGACTGTGTTACTTCCTGATGGAAGACAAAATCACTGAAATCATTAGCCTATTACAAAAAAAAAAAAAAACAAAAAAAAAACAGAAACGTTTCATATCCCGGTAATTTTCATTAGTCACAGCCTTCTCAGAGAGGGACAGTGAAATATACACCTTTGTTTGCAAATCTGTACAACCAATATTCACCTGCTGGTAAATCTCTTTCAACTGTCACAGCTGCGCACTGACATCTGCTGCACAGACTTGAAACATCTGTGGTTATTTTCATATATCACTCATATTTAAACCAATTGAATATATACCTTGGAATATGTAGAGTTTTAAAAATTAATGAATGATTTGTAGTAACCTTGTACATCAACCGATTTTCTTATAAGAGTATCCTTTGAACAACTTGTATACAGCATGCATACTAATATATATATAACGGAAAAAAGACACTTAAACAAAGGGTTTCAATGTTGAATTTAATTTGTATAAAATTGATTTTTATGATCTTCCTTTTAAAAACTATAGATCAAAATTTAATTTAATATCTACAATATGGCAAACAGTCAAATTTCTTGCTAAAAATATACAAATTAATAAATATAAGCTCATTCTTTGAAATTTTCCAATCACTTTAGTAAATATCAGTCTTTTTAATAAAATAATCTTGAATAAGTTATTTTCGTCATCACACACTTTTCTATGATTAATTGGAAAAAACCCTATTAAAACTAAAATTCCGAGTAGTAAACATTTCATATTGTAGCTATTTGTTTCCTCGAAACATTGCTACACCATGATGAACTGTAGATCTCTGGTAGTTAAAAACACAATGAATCACCAAACACTGTAATCATTCAAAGGTAAAAGAGCTTGAGCCAGCCATATGTATGATAAGAAATTTGAAAACTTATAAATTATCACATTTCGTCAGAAAAAAATAATTAGAAAATTCCTTCTTCTAAACAACAATAGAATTGCACAAATAGTCACTTATTTTCACTTACACTGCACAGAATTATACAGACACATTTGCTGATAAAATTACGGTTGATAACTTCATGCTTGATTTTGGAGTAATCCACGAATTAAAAGTATAATTTTTCTTAAAAACTCTTCTATCTGTTATGTCACTAATTTTGCACTTCATATATTTCCTTCTCAGAATTTTTTTAAACTGATACATTTATTTTGATAACACGTTTTCAAAATAAATGATGTCTTTTCTTTTTTTAGCAGATTCTAGAAATATTGTTTTATCTTTGCATTGTAAATTTGCTGTGTGGTACTTTAACACTTAAAACAATTGCAAAATATCATTCCTACAAGGATTTGGCAAATATATACCACTTGTTGATAAACTCTTTCAAGTTCTTGTTCTTCATGCTTTGGAAGTCCCTTGTAAGCAAAAAGTGATTGATATATCATGAACTTTTGGTTAGGAAGACACACTAGGTGGAAATTCAAGTCAAAATCATCTGAAAAATAAAAACAAATTTCAGAAGAGAGTAAATGTGAAAGTAACAAAATTATTTATAGTCAAGTTCATAATATTAAATCGATAAAAGTGTATCTTACCTAATAATAGATTTCCTTAGGAATAAGCCCCAGAAGGTCTAAATAGACTTGAAATAGGAGTCTTGTAATACAAAATCAGCATCTTACCTTGAGCCTTAAGAAAGTATTAAAAACACCATCCGTATCATACATAAAATGTATTAGAAGGCACTGATCCGAAATTAAATAAACTACTTCACATACATGGGACATACTAGAGTACAATTCCATGAGAAGGAACACACATTAAGTTCGTAGTTCGGAAGCTGTAAACATTGATTTATCAAGACAACCTAAATCGTTCCTAAAAACCTCGTAGATATGGAGTGGCATCGCTTGTTTACGGTTTAGTAGAACATATCCAACATTTCATCTATGACTTCAGTTGTGTTATGTCATAGAGATCCATATTTATGAATCTAATATAAGTGTGGCAGTAATTTTGTTTTATGCTGTGCAAACTTCAAGCATATTGATAGTCTGTTCTTATACAGGTGGATGACGCCGTGCTATGACTAATGGAACTCTGTTCTTAGAAAAATTTTAAATAAAGAAAGAATAAAAGGTTCAAACTCATAATATTCAGTCATCCATCTGTTATAAGATCAGAAAATAAAATATAAGGTGCAAGAATAATAGCAAAAAGGTACTTACCGGGGCTATGGGGAAGACTCCCTTGCATAACTGCTGAAATAAAAATTCCGTCAGTTGAGGGGCATAATAAGTTATTTATTAATTATATGTTTAAAATAGTTTTATATTTAAGGAGTTGTCAACATTTTAAAACTTAGATCTATAATCATCACTTTTAATTTTCTTTACCTGTTAGAAGTCAGAAGTTCAATTAGAAGAAATTCAGCTTCAGATACTTATATATTTTTATTGTTACTATTTAACAAACATATATATATATATGGTTATATTGCTATATTCAGGGAATTTATTTTATGTCTTATATGCAAGTTGTATATGAGCCCAGAAATCTGTTGTGTTTTACTTTTAACATTATAAATACGAGTGTATTTTGATGATTATAGAAATTCAAATTTGCTGACATCTCAAGTATAACTTTTACAAATTTGTTAAGTAACAATAATTTAGGTTTTAAGGAAACATCAATACATACATAAAACATTAAGGAAAAAATAATTGAGTAAAGAAACTTTCCTATATATGGGGTTTTAAAACATACATTTTTTTAATTTTCCAATTTTTTCAGGAAAATTTTTATGATTTATTATATTAATAATAAATCATCAAAATTTTCTTCCATTATTTTGAAACTTTCTTCATTTAACCTCTTTCCTCGTCTGTTAAGTGGATAAATGATTCGTAAATATTCGAAAGCTCCGAATTCTTGAAAAAACTATGGGTGATAGAGAAAGCATTTTGTTTTACATTTTTAATCAAATGATGCTAAATAATTCCTATTATTTCAGTACTTATGGTTAAAAATGTGTTTTGGTTTAAACGCAAGCAAAACGTTTAAATGGGTTTTTTTCGTGTATAGCTTTCGATTTGAAAACAATAAGACAAATCATCTTATATAGGAATTTTATATACTCGTAGGATTATAATTACTTTTCTTTTATGAATACAAAAGTACAAAGGTTAAAAAAAAAGAATAATATCGTGTGAATTTTTACTGATGAATAAACATTTTCGGTAATATTTGATAAATATTTAATCTTAAATAAAGAAATTATATATTATCCCACTGTTGTTCTTAATTTTGTTTAATTTTATTTTGTTTAAAGTATTGCTACTAAAAATTATTGAAACTATTAAATTGAATAAATTATTCATTAGAAATACGAAAAATGCTTAAATGTAGTTTCTTCCTAGAATGTGAATTTTTAATATTGCACGCTGGATAAATATTGAGCCATTCAATATTTTTTTCAAAATGTTTAAAGTGTTCACATTAGTATCTACTATTTTTTCATGTTTTCCAGTAACTCTTTATTTTACTGGCTTATGACTTGTAATATTTTTTTACTTTTCCGAGCAGCTAAATACAACGGTGGCCAAATAAAACGGGTTAAAAACAAATTAATTATACTCGGGGTTGAACAAACACTTATTAATTGTATTTATTTATTAAAATTTTTGTTGAAGATAAAATACTTATGGAATAATCGTTTGCGAAAGATATAGTAAACAATATTTTCAATGAAACACATGATCTACTTTTATTGAAATTTCTTTCCATTGCATGTCTTTGAAATATTTTCAGTATTAAAACAACACTAGTCAAAATTAAAGAAAAAAATAAAAATTTAAATGAATTACATTAAGTGATATAAAGAATATTAAACATTATGTAGTTTATTTTCATTGGCTTACTTTTTGAAAATTATATGTATCCTTAAAGATGTTCATGTCCATAAAAGTATTTTTAATTACACATTGCATTTAATTAGCAGTAAAATAATAACAACTGACGTTCTTTAGTAGTTCTACACGATTATTTGTTTGTTATTATTATGCGATTTACATAGCTGTTATCCTATGCCAATGTTTAATTCAATTTACAGGGAGATCTTTGATTGCGTTTAAAACATTTGGTCGAGAAATGTTTATCACGTATAACATAATGCCAATTAATTTCAAAATTTTTGTTTTATTCGTCATATGAATTCTATCTAAAATAATATAATATTCTGTAAAATCTTCTACAGTATTTTTATATAAAAATAATATAACTTAAATGAATTGAAAACAGGATCTTCTTTTATAAATTCTAATACCTCAACATCTTTTTTTAATTATGAACAAACTTTCTGTTATTTTTAATGATTCACGAAATGGATTTTCTTTGTAGGAAAATTATATTTTAGGTAATAAAGTTATTTTATATGAGTATCTTTAGAGTTAATAATTATAACTCTATTTACTAATTTCAGAAAATCAAGCTTAAGCATTTATTTCCTCATCTGTACCCTAACTATTTCAAAAAATTAAAAAGATTAAAGGAATTGAAAAGGGGTGTTTATTTATAAATTCTGAAGCTTCAACTTCTTTAATTATGAACAAATTTTCTGACATTTTTAAATGATTCAGAAATTGCATTTTCTTCTAATTCTGAAAGTGCGTGTTTGAACAAACATGTGGCAGTTTACAAATGCTTGTTATTAAACTTTTGCAGCCCTTTAATTGGTTTATTTTTTTAAGGAAATAAAAAAAAAGAAAAAAAAAAGCATTTGAAAAATTTACAGGTTACATTTTAATATCACTCAGATGAAAGAAGTGAAAATTTATATTTCGTATGCAACATACAAATGTCTTTTGTTGAATAAGACAGTAGAATATTTAGAAATTGATTTTTGCATTATTGCTAGCTTAAATTTATTCACAATTTTTTTTTAAATTTACACATTTAAGAAGAAAAACAAATTTATAATTTGTGTTATTATTAGATTAATAATATATTAAAAACTGTAATTTAAAAAAAAAAAATGTATACAACTTTTATTACATGTTTATTACATTTTTTTTATTTATATTTCATATTCATTGATTAAAACTGTGATATTTAAATTTTCTTCTTTTCACCAGAATATATAATAAACATTCATAAATTACACACACACACAAATATATATATATAAATGTATATATATATATATATATATATATATATATATATTACACACACACACACACATATATATATATATATATATATATATATATATATATATATATATATATATATATATATATATATATATATATATATATATATATATACATATATATACATACATATATATATATATATATATATATATATATATATATATATATATATATATATATATATATATATATATATGTATATATATATGTATATATATATGTATATATATATATATATATATATATATATATATGTATATATATGTATATATATATATATATATATATATATATATATATATATATATATATATATATATATATATATATATATATATATATATATATATATATATATATATATATATATATATATATATATATATATATATATATATATATATATATATATATATATATATATATATATATATATATATATATATGTATTCGTGTATGTGATTATGCTTTAAAATTGTTTAAGTTAAATAGTCAAATAAAAGCAATTTCTGCTTTTTCTACAACACAAGTGTCTCTACAAATGAATGCAGTTTACTAAATTGTAAAGAATTCAGAATCTACGTTTGCAAATCCAAATAACAAAGTGTAACATTGCATATATTTAAATGCTTATTTGTAATGGAATTTAAAATAAAAGTCAATGTAACATAGTAACTTAAATTATTTTTATTCAAAATAAAGTATTCAAATACAGTATATAAAATGCAATTAGTTTTAAAGCAATGTACAATAATAAAAGTGATTATTTTTAATTGGGGAATATTGCAATAAATTCTTTAAGTCATGTTGCATTTCCTGCAAAGGATACTTAGGTGCTCTTTTGAAGGGAAATATTTTAACCTGTCGATTCCCTGTGTTACGGATATGTCATTTATACAGTGAGCTTTAACAGAATGTTTAGTTGATAGTTTCTGATAGTCCTACAATTAAAACAATAAATTCCTACGATATGGTAAAACTAAACTTAATTTACGAATCAAAGGTTTAGTCATAGTTTGACGAGATGCATATAATTATTACTGAAACAAAATTTGGATTTGTTAATTTTTTAATTGTGAGATGCCAGAAGCAGAGTTATCACAAATATATTTGCACATCCTTTAAGTAAAGATAGTTTTTTGCCCCAAAAACACAAACAATATTTATAAAAACATGCATTTTTTGTAGAAAACCTACTTTTTTGCTTTTAAATTTAAATTTTTATATTTTAAATAGTTTAGTTGTTTTTTAAAAGTATGAAACAATTTATTCTAGCATTTGAGGAAACATTTTTTAATTCGGAGTTATTGAAATAAAGAATTAAAGAAGAAATTTGTTAAGATTGCCTTATTTTTTATATTAGCAGTTACTAAATGACCCGTAAAACAAGTGGCATGACATTTGTTTATAAGTTCATGACATAATTAGGCACAAAAATTCTATATTTGATAGAAATAGAAGCTTTCTAAAAGTGAAATTTTCGACAGTAAAACTTTAAATTGCATTTCGTCCACGATAAGCTTTTTCTCTTACAATCACGAAGCAGGCTCTGCACAAAAAACTACCTTTAAAATATAATACAGTGCAGAAAGTTGTAGTGAAAGTTTTTTCATCCGTTTCTATTGCAGAATATTTTTGTCTAGTTACGGTTTCAGGTAAGCAGAATTAAACAACGAAAAAATATCTTGTTATTTCAGACAATAGCAATTTTGGATAAACTCGAAGTACTAGAAAAAAGGATGAAAGAGAAGTAAAACAAATTTTCAATAAAAAAATTAAATATAGTAATTATATTAGAATATCCAATAAATTAAAATTTTTATATGTTAACAAATATTTTTTTATTTATTTACATCGTTAAAATAATGTATTATAACATTTGAAGAAATAGTTTTAATGCAGTGTTGTTGAGATGTAAAGGATTAAGGAAAAAATTATTTTACATCCCTTCCAGTCGTGGGTCTCATTAGCCCTTGACTGTTACAAAACAATAAACTGTAGTGTTCTAAACCAAAATTAAACTTACTAGCTATTAAATAACCCATAAAACAAAAATTTAAAACAAGAATATTTATTTATAAGTTCTTAAGAAAATTACGCTTTAAAATTTTAATTTTGATAGAATTAGAAGTATTTTTGAGATGAAATTTTGTTCAGTTAAACAAAAAGTTATTTTTTTCTGTCACAACCATTAAGGAGGCATTTGACAATGTACTTTCGTCAGTATACAGTACACTGAAGAAAAGTCGAAAAGCTTTTCATCTCTTTCTGTTGCAGATTATTTTTCGTCTAGTAACGTATTCTGATAAGTAGAATTTAGCAACAAAAAATCTTATTATTTTAGACATTAGGGACATGGGATTTTAGACATGGGATCATTTTAAAGTAAAGGAAGAAAGGGTAAAAGATAAATTTATTCATTTTAATAAAAAGTGGGTAAGCACTGGATACGAGTTTGGTTATGTCTAATGATTCGGTCTTTTATTTTGTTTTTATATTTATTTGAAATAAAGCTAATTTGCGATAACGGTATTTAAATTTAATGCATATACATCATTTGTATCTTAAAGTATAAATGATATTGCTCAACCTTGAGAAAAAACAAGTATTTCAAAAATTAATTTCAAGCATATAAAGTAAAAGCAAATCTATAAAGGAATAAACTGTTTTCGATCGCCTTCCTTTTTAGTATTAACCTTATGGAAAAATTAAGTATATTTTTTTATCTGTACTTGACACAGTTAGGAATATTTTCATAATGAAATTTTCCTTCAGTAAAACTTTGTATTCTGGCAAACGAAAAGATCTATTTTTTCCCCCAACCGCAAAGAAGGTTCTGGAAAATAAATGTCTGTAATGTATGAAACATTGCAGAAAATTGGAAGTGAAAGGTCTTTCGTCTCGTTCTGCTTTAGACTATTTTTAGTCTAGTAACAGATTCAGATAAGTAGAATTTAGCAACAAAAACTCGTGTTAATTCAGACAATTAATAATATGTTATATTGCATGCATTTAAATATTAATTTAATATTTAATGGATATATATCCAGTTTCATCATAAAGTGTGAATAACACAGCTTAATATTGTGGAATAATAAAGTAATAGAAAGGATTATTACAAGTATATATATTTTAAGATAAATAAATGAATATTGATAAAAATTATTTTAAAACGCACAAATTATTGAAAACAATTGTATTAGGATAAGATTAATTATTAACTCTCCCCGGCGATACAGACCCTAGGGGGCCATGGCCTAAGGTGGCAATCTCCGTTATATAGACCAAGGTTCCTGGGGTGCGAAGCATTTGTTCCGGTTAGATGGTCAGCCTTTGGTGGAACCCCCAGTGTTTAGTTCCCAAACATGCTTGGTCCTCAATTTCTCTACCCACTGAATGGATGAAAGGCTGGGTCAACTTTGCCCAGTCCGGGTATCGAACCTCGGACATGCGACGTGGGAACGCGAAGCGCTACTCCAACGCCACTGGGCTTCAAGATTAATTACAGATTCCACTAAAATCTGAGCGAAAACTACTTTAATTTATATATTAGGAAATTAATAGTAAGATTTTATCTCAAATATTTAGTATTTATCTAATAAAATATCAATCATTCATTTAATTCAATTATGCCATGAAATCTTATTGTTTTCAAATCAATTTGAAGCTACAAGAAAAACAAAATTACAAAAATTATGGAGAAAGAAAACAAAGATAACTAACCTAACAAAGGAAGTTGTAGTTCTTCCTTACTTCTACAACTTTGTTTAAAAATATGCAGTTTTTAATGCCATGTGAAATTAAACTTAATTTTTTGGTGATTCAAATTAAAAATTCCGTATGTTTTGTAAATGGGAGACTGAAACAATCATAGAATGAAGTAATTCTTGAATGATGTTACTAAAGAAGTTGCAATTTGTCATTCTTCCCACAGCTTTATTTAAAAATATATTGTTTTCATGCCGTATGAAACTGAGCTTAATTACCTGGTGATTCAAATTAAGAAAAAATCCCATTTCATGTAAATGAGATACTGAGGCAATGGAATGGAATGACGATATTCTTGAGTGGTGTAGGGGAGAGTGGAACACCTTGGGACATAGCCCACCTTAAGACACCTTTATTTTCAGGCTTTAATTTGCAGCCAGGAATTAGTGCTGATGTGTATTGATAGATGACATTACTCTTCACTTCTCAAAGAATTTTGATGAAGATAATGTTTATAGGTAAGGAAGAATTTCATTTTCTTTGTTTTGAATAACTCAAAATTACATTAATGTGCATGTTAAAAAGTAATTTTTTTGAAAAAAAAAATTAAAAATTTTAAAAAAGTGTATTGTTATGAAAGATTATTCATTTATTATTATTTCTATGCTAATAAATAAACTGCATTGTTAAACCTAACTGTATAGTAGTTACCAAAAGATACTATGTAAAATGGGGCAGGTTGGGACACACACAGATGGGACACCTTGGGACTCTTTGAAAAGTGTAAAAAAATATCAATTCAAGCAAAATAATTAATATTTTGGTGCCTAATTTTTAACTGATGATTTAACATGTCAAAATATTAATTTATTAACCTTTTTTTGTTTCAGAAAAAAATGGTGAGAACAACAAAAACAAACAGAAAGTATTCTGCTGTAAATGCTCATATTCTTGTGAAGTTGAACACTCCTAAAGAAACAATAGACCAAATGTGCATTTTGTTAGATTTTAAAGAAGAATTTGCTGGTATCAAATATAAGATTTGTTAAAATAAATGTATTAACTTGAACAATTTTCTGCCATTTGTCTTTTATAACAGTTAATAAAAATAATTTGAACAGTATTTTGTATGTCTTATTTAGTGTCCTAACCTACCCCATACAGTGGGACAGGTTGGGACATTGGAAAGGTATTTTATTTCTTTTATTACTCTTTAACTAAAGGAGATATTAAATAGATTTAATATTTATAAGAAGCAGATATGATATCAATATATGTATGAATACTTATTTTTTTAATTAGCTTTAAAAAAAATCATAAAAATGTTTAACTGAAAAGTGTCCCAAGGTGCCCCGGTCTCCCCTACATTCAAGCGTGGGTGAAACATTTTTTAAAACATAATTGGTTTAAAATTTAAGACGATTATTAGAGCTTATATTACCATGATTGAAGGTTTCATGATGTACCAAAAATTACAAATAGCTATAACTACTATTTAATCAATTTTTATTTTTCAATATTTTATTTATTCAATAATTACTATTTAATTATTAATATATTTTCACACTTTACGACATTTTACTATTCACTCAATGATCATATTAAGTCTATCATTCATATTCTCTTTAGACTATTTGGGACATTTACAAAAGTTGTAAATAAAACTCACATTTATTAATTATTAAGAAAATTTTATGGAGACTTACGATTTCGCATGAAGACTAGATCGATTTTATGTACCCTTAAATTATGTTACTTCATTTCGTAATTTGTTTAGTACTGCATAGAGAGAACTAAGCATTAATGAGTACATAGTCATGCATGTGATATAACATTAAATTTTGAGCATGTTTCCGCGTTGTTAAGTACTCTAGTAAAATTTATTGTTAGAAAAGTATTTTCGAATGATACATTTTATCACTCATTAAAATTCACCTTCCATGTTCCTATCAACCAAAGTTCGCGTTTCTCTTGGTGGAGAAAATTCAATAAGGAATGTGCATAAATTTCATAATATTGAATATGGATTAAAAGCCTCATCAGGACGCCTGACTGAGCATAAAGTGGAATGGGAATTATTACATCCATTGAGAATATGAAATATGACTTCAATTTTTTAATAAGTGCCTGTCTCTCTAGCGGTTTGGAATATTTATGATTTATGGACTGTTGATTCTGAAAGATTTCGTAAATTTTCAAATTAACTAAAATTTAACTAAAAAAAATTATGTTGATGTTAGACCTTAGTATTTAAGATTTCTAAATATTTCATTTTAATTTATACATACTTCATCGAAATTAACAAAATTTATTTTAATGTTATGTACAAATCAATATGGCTCAAAAGTATATAGTAATGAAATCACCAAATATGATGAGTAAAATAAATCGAATTAATGTCCAATTTTTTACTTATTTATTTTACATTCATTGTATATTATATATATATATATATATTTATATATATTTATATATATATATATATATACACACATATATATATATATACACACACACACACATATATATATATATATACACACACACACATATATATATATATATATATATATATATATATATATATATATATATATATATATATATATATATATATATATATATATATATATATATATGTATACTTATTTATTGATTTATATATATACTCATTTGCATAAAGATATTTTATCAGGCTTACATATACATTTAATTTAACTTCTATAAAGATTTTTATTGGTTTTTGTTAAGGTTCATAAAGGCTTTCATGATTTTCGGTACAATATCAGTTATTCAAAAATTATTTCTAAATGTCCTAATAGTCTAAAGGAATAAGGTTAAAATATTTGATAATGTATTTCCATAATCAACTTTTTTTGTCATATAAACTTTTGCATATGACATACCTCTAGATACAACAGTCATAACACAGCTATTTAAAATGTAAACATTGAAGATGTATAAGAATTCATAACACTTTTACATCCTACAGTAATAATTTTTAAAGAAACAGTTTTCATTAACAAATATGGGATTTTTAGCTTCTATTTGACTGCAGAAGTTGTTTTTTTCCATATGCGTTGCATACTGTTCTTGAACATTCCTTCATACAGGTAATCGAGCTTGTTAATATTATTAACGACATTATATTACCCTTTAATATTGGTGCATTTGAAGGAATAACACAAATACATTTAAATCTTATGCGGAAATTGAAATCAAACCAAAGGATAGACGCCCTATACGCAATTCAGTATAGAATAACAATACAGGAGACTGATTGAAAAAGAGGTTCAAAACATTAAGAGCAATCAAAAAACAATTCCATAATGAAGATACAATTCATTGCTTCCTTTTCCACCATTTTTACAACTCTCCGTGTCACCGTTTTCTAAGAAGCACTTAGCATTTTTCTAACTCTTATAATAGTATGAAATCTTCGTGACGGCGTATTCAGTACTGATTATTTTAGAAGGACTAGAAAATTAATTGTCCGAAATTCACCTCCTCCATTTATAAACTAGCACATATAATACGACACAGAAATACAGTATTTTTTACCATTTGCTGATAATGAAATAAATATTCAAGTATGAAACAAATATATAAGTTTATAGCATTTATTTATATTCTTATGTAAAAAGGTAGCTCTGCAGAAGCTTTTCATAGTTTACTACTTTTATTTAGTTATCTAGTCACGTTCACCAATCAATAACCTGTTTGCATCATTTTTCCCTACTTCAAATTTAGAAGGTACTGCATACATACAGACATATATTTAGTTACAGCCAAAAGTTACTAAAGTATAGCCTATCTGACATTATGCCATTGGTTAGGTAGCTGATACACCACCAAAATCTTTGTTTTACCAAAATCAATAATTTAGAAACTAGTTTTTAAGCATAGAAATAAACGATGTTTTTTAATGCATTCTAAATACTGAAAGTAGTTTAATACTACATTACGCCACCTGTTCTGTATTGTAATTTGTGTGGCTTAATTTATTTCATAAGAAGTGATGAGAAAACAATAATCACTCCTAATTGAGAATCTTCACTGACTGTTGAAGCCACAAAACAAACGTTGATGTATGACATTCAAACCTTTCCCCTTTTAATCTTAAGTTCACCAAAAAACATATGGTGTCATGTATCATAGATGAACAACCCAGAGACAGTGAATAAACGGAAAAAACTCAGTTTAAAAAACGTAAAACATTTAAAAAGTAAGCATTTATTTAGTTCAAAAAATAGTATTTAATACACTAGAAGACTTAAATAGCATTTTGAAACCTTTCTGCATAGTAAAATGAAAAATGTACCTATGTGTAAGTAGTTATTCCTCGCAGTTAGAAATACTTTTATTCTTTTTTACTAGAAACTTCTATTAGTTTATTTTTCTGTTTAACAAAAGCTCACATAACATTAGGACTTTGTTTTATGATGAAAAAGTTTAACCTTGGAAAGTGAGGTTGACTGTTTGTCAGTTTTACAAATAATGGGCGCTGATTTTGTCTTTTAAGGCGTTAAGTTTGTCAGAAAACTAAAACAGCCATAAACAAAAGAAATTGTGTGAAAACCATCCCGATTACTAAAACCTTTACTACTCATATTAACAAAAATAGTATTAACCATCGTCATTACCATAATGATATATTGTTAATACTCCAACAATCACAATAATGATACTTTCATGTTTAAAAAGCCGATGGTATTTTTAAGAAGTTTTTTAGAAGTTTCTAAGTTAAGAAGTGTCTGTTAATTTTTATAGTTTTCATTTTTTGGTTTTTAGTTATTTTTTTAATCAGTAAATATAATGAAAACTCATTTAGTCATCCATATTATGGAAAATTTCTATTTCTCTCAAACCCAGAAATTTTAAATCGATTTCAGAATTTCATGATGGATTGATATGAAAGAAGTATCAAAAGAAATATTACAGATGTTGTAATAGCAGTAAAACTGATATACACGGAAAGAAGTCTTATATAATTTAAAGGACAGAAATCGAATTGATTATACGTATAACCGAAAAACAATTTAGTAGAAATGCAGTTTATACAGGATGTTTAAAGAATTATCTTTTACAGAAATATTTATTTAAAAATATCCTTATAATTATAAATACCTTTTTAATTATTATGAAAACTATTTATTTTGTGTTTATTTTTGCATTTTTTATTTTGCTATAATTTTACTTGATATTTAACAGTTGTTAATGAAATAATTAATATTATCAAAAAATATTACCAAAACAATTGTTATTTATAATAAAAATAATTATAAGTTAATAAAATAGTTATTAAATATAATAAACAGTTTATAACAGTTGATTCCTAAATTATAGACTATTTATACAGCATATTCCTACATTCCAAATTATATACTAAAAACCACGATATTCGATATGGTAGATATATATAAGGAAAACTATCACATGAACGTAATGACATTTATTTTAACCTTATGCAGAATAAAGAATTTCCACATTCTTAAGCATAGAAATTTTAAATCGATTTTAGAATTTCACGATAGATTCAGCTGAAGAATCAGAGGAAATGAAGCGACTGTTGTAATAATAATAAAATTGCTATATACGAAGAAAAACCTGCTGTCTTTTTAATGCCGTATACTGTAATTTTTATATAACTTGAAAAAATATTTTAGTTTTGGTAAAGTTTACCTATATTTTAAAAGGAATTAGTATATGTGTAGGAAAAAAAACTAATTTAAAAATAACTTTAGAATTAATAAGAAAACTACTTATTTGTTGCATTTTTTCTTTATTATTACTTAATTCATTATTACTAACAAAATGGTTTTAAATTATAATAAAAACATTAATCTTAATAAATAAGTAATATCAAAATAAATTATTAGTTGCAATAAACAGTAACTAAATTATTAACAATATATACCATATTTCACTATTTTTCGGAATATATACTAAGTAACATCATATTCAAAATGTATGTATAGGGAGACCATCCTATGAATATAATGAGAATTATTTTAACCCTACCCAGAAAAGAAAATTTCCATTTCTCCCAAACCCAGAGATTTTAAATCGATTTCAGAATTTCATGATGGATTCATCTCAAAAAAGGATCAAAAGAAATGATACAGTGGTTGTAATAACAATAAAATTGATATATACGGAAAGAAATCTGATATCATCTCATATCAGATTGGTTATACAACTTGAAAAATATTTTAGTTTGGGTAAAGTTTATTAGGTATTGAAAGAACCTTGCTCTATAGGAATTGAATCATTTTAATATTCTTGTGGAATAATTAACTGTTTTACTTTTTAATTCAGTTATTAAATATTTAAAAAGAAATAATGAGTTTTTACCCAATGTTTTCCCTCTTCTTGGTATTTCTGAGAAATGCCAATGAAGATATACACGAGGGATATTCAGTGACATTACATTCATATAGAAAATAGATTACATTAATCGCCATTTTCATGGTATTTTTGAAGCAACTACTATGAGATACAATGCATTTGTCCCCACATTCTGTTTACTTCTTAATCCCATTTGAAAGTCCATTTTTGAAAGTGTTTTCAAACCCACCTTCTCAGCTTTTATGCATGAATTTTTGTTTTTTATATAGCTGCCATTTAGCGTTTACTTGAGCTGAAGAGAGAGTGAGAAATCTCAGGGTCTGAAACAGGACAACAAGAAAGACGTCGTATGATACATACGTTAAACTTTAGTAAAATTACTAGTGAGTAAAGATTGATATGTAGCCTTGCATTATCGAGAGAACTACTAGTGAGTGGCGACGTGAAACAATCTGATGCTTAGTCAGGTGACACAGTTGCATATCAGCATATATGTGTGATCCATCGACAACAGCTTTTATATCAAACACCATCGTTTCTTTTATAACATAGAAATGATTATTATGATTTAAATTAAATGAGGTAAATTATTATTGTTAGTTTACTTGAGCTCAAGAGAGAGTCAGAAATCTCACGGTATGAGAAAGGACTATAAGGTAAGTATGGCATGATACCTACGTTGTTATTTAAGAAAACAGCCAGTTTGCAAACAGCAATATATAGCCTTGTATTATGGAGAGAAATAATTGCAAGTGGTGGCTTAAAACAAACTTGCGATTAGTCCCAGGACACTGTTGCATATCAACATGTATGTGTGATCATATCAGCATGTACGTGTCGACTACTAATTTTATTTCAAGCACCAACATTTCTTTTATTCCATAGAAATTATTGTTGTGATTAGAAGCTTTTCAACAGTAAGATGAGTCTTATTACATATTGAACATTCTATGTATATAGGGATACAGACCATCCGCTGAGTATAATGAGAATTATTTTAACCCTTTACAAAGTAAAAAGTTCCATTTCTCCCAAAATTATAGATTCAAAACTGGTTTTAGAATTTTATGACGATTCTTCTGAAAAGAAGTATTAAATGAAATGAGACAGAGGTTGTATTAAAAATAAAAATGTATATATGCGGTAAGAAAACTTATCTTTTACATGCCAGAAATAAGATTCGTTAGAAAACTTGAGAAACATTTTATCCTAGTCAAATGTTATACGTGTTTTGGAAGAAATTAGCTTTTTAAAATTATTTAGTATTATTTAAAAACTAGTTTATTTTATGTTTACTTTTACTAACTACTTACATCTCAACAACTTTAAATTACAAAAAAATATATAAAATGTTAAACATATTATTTCAAACATGCAAAAAATAATTTTAAGAAGGTAAAACCTAAAAATAAAAAAAATATTATTAGATGAAAGCGCATTGTTTAGAAAAA
>CM063502.1:125203158-125205658 GCA_032207245.1 Pardosa pseudoannulata | reverse complement strand
ATTTGCATGAATGCATAATGTTACCTGCACCTTACAAATTGTAATTAATTTTTAAATATTAGAAGTGGCGTATGGTTTGTTAGCAAATTTTTATATCTGATGTATTGAAATTTGATTTCATTTTTAAATATATATTATTATAATATTTTCTAAGCTAAATTTGCTGTAGCTTAAATAATGATGCAATGTAATTTTGTTAGGAAAAAATTAAATTACCTCTAGATTTGTATTGATAACAAATAAATTGTTCAATATTGTGTACAATGTCAATTTTTCTCCAGTACGTTAAAGAGATAAATGCACCTAAGAAGTATAAGTGTAATTATTCTTTGGAAGAATAGGACCTTCTCAGATCCTTTGGTCTTTGGATATCTATAAACCTGCGAAATTAGTTACGGGTGGATGTACTTGAAGATGCCTTTAAATGATATTTGAAATATTCCGTAGATTTTTAAGTTCATTAAGCAATTGCTAATAGCTAATGATTTTATTAAGATACAAATAAATATACTAAAGTTACTACGTAATGTCGGAAATTAATTATTTTGTAAGCGAGGAAAATATTTAGAAGGAATATAAGGGACATTTTGCTATAACCGATGTACGGTAAAAATTGGTCCACAGAAATATAAACATTTAAAGCGTGAAAACGTTTTCACAGGGCAATTCTTAAAAGGGTGTCACTATATATATGTGTGTATGTATCATATATATTATTCTGTTGTTGTTTAAATGAAAATTTAAAGATGATTCTACTTAATAACCCTGAAGACATACCAATTAGTTTCTGTAACCTGGGTTATAATGAGAGATGTGTGAATATATATTTCCGAGAAGAAATTTCTGATGTAAAAGTAGAAAAAATTAATTTCAGCACTGGAAGTTAAATCAAACAACTTAAGCTCAAATAGCTCTTGAGGAAAAGTTGTTAGATCATCAAAAATTCGATTTCTAGGCGAACATTTAATTTGGTGTCGTAGAAAGGATCTGAAGCTCAGGATCTGTGATTTCAGAGACAAGTAAAAAAAAAACTTAATGAGGAGGAAGTACATTGCATTAAGTGAAGGAATTTGATGGGAAAATTAATGTACTCAGAAGAGGTCTTTGAATAAGACATTCATTTCAGCTCTTTATATGCAGCAAGGGAAAATATTGGATACAGGGAATAAGAAGAGACGTCAATGCCAAGATCTTTCCTTTTAATAAATGTGTCATAAATAAGCAAATTTTGACACCTTATTAAAGCTCTGGTATTTTGTTTCAAAATGGGATTATTTTCAGTGGAAAATATTTGAATATTTAAATGGATAACGCAACTAGAGTGTGTGTGGAAATCTAAATGCTTATATGATATGTAAGTGAAATTCATATTTTAAATCAAAATTGATGATTAAGATGATTTTATTTAACTGAAATATTCTAATATCCCCCAAAACTGTAATATATAAATTTAAAAAGTATTACAAAAATGTTTATGCTTTTTCTCTGGGTTATAAAGGCATCCTTTTTTTTACTGCATATGTATTAAGAATTACGAGGGGTGTTCAGTAAGTTATAAGTGCATAGTCTACAAAAGTAGGTCAACTTTTATCGTCATTAAATTTTTTCGAAGTAACTGCAATACGACATAATGCACTTGTCCCATAGTTTTGTTCCCTTTTTAAAACATGTGAAAGTCCATTTTTTGAGAGTTATTCACAAAGCACCTTATTCCTGTATTTTACTCAGGCTTTGTTGTTTGCATATGGCTGTCTCTTAATGAATCCTTGAGACAAAGAATTATCCTAAAATTGCATGTACTAGATCAGGACTATTTGATAATGGGGTATGGTCTCGGCTGTTGTTCGGTATAATGTAGGTGATATACACAGGAATACATATGGATTTAAATTATTCGTTGTGCAATAACAAGACATTCTTCAGCTATGGATTCTTCTTTCTGATTTGCTTGTAATTCTGCGATCATCCTTGCTGATAGTTGCTCTTATGTCAATAAAAATCTCTTAATGCTGATATTTATTCCCCAGAAAAAGCCTCACTAATCATGTAAAAAGTATCTGAAGCTAATTTTTTTCAAAAGACTAGGGCACATAACGCTTTCATTCTGATGCTCGGCCATGGCAGGTAGGCTCCGCGAAACAAGTTTACACCTAGTCATTTGAAACTCTGCCATTTTAGCCCATACACGCTGTAGCATCACGCTACGGGAAATTTATTTCTATTTGTATTTGTTTGTGTATTACGGCTCGCTCTGACGTCAGTTGAACGTATTTTTGCTATCTGGGGGATCCCCATGCCTCCATTCTCTCCTCCCTAACCTCTCCTCTAGGAAAAGTCAGAGAGAGGGGTGTGGGGATTTCGAGTGACGTCACGAGGGCCAAGTGTTTTTTGGTGTGGGAAAAGACGATGGGAGTTGTTGTCCGGCGGGCGAGGATGAAGGAGCGCGCCGAGAATGTAAATCATGTAAATATTTGTATATACGAGAATAAATTCTTCTTTC
>CM063502.1:125190658-125193158 GCA_032207245.1 Pardosa pseudoannulata | reverse complement strand
ATTATTATATAACTGCGTATCGTAACTTGGAAATGCCATATAAGAAAATAGATTATATAGAAATTACGCCTTTTTGTTATTCCACAATACCTGCGAGGGAGGGAATATTTTTTTCCTAAATATTATAAGTTTTTGAACTTGGAAATAAATACATATTGAGTCTAACCTGAGAAATATCTAGTTCATCTTGAATAATTTCACACTTAATTTTTTAGCAATGATATGATTCCTTTACTGGTAGTAAGAAACCACTTGGAAAAAAAAGTATTTGTGATTGTGGTAAAAACAGGAAAATATACTACCCCAAATTAAAACAGGAGAAATTTAACAACATAAATTGGGAGAAAAAAAAGAAACATGCATAAATTTTACCAAATGACCAATAAGCTCCAAAATCCGAAAAGAATCTGATTTTAAGAAAATCTTTTAAGAAAAATTCACTTTACTAACGTGTATTATCCAACATATTGAAAATAATTATAAGCATTCAGTGAGTTAAATTATCAATCAGAAAGTTTAAATTTCAATTGAAATAGAGTATAATGTGTTTGTTCATTGATTAGTATATAAAGATTTTAGTTCCATCAATGTTCTTAATAAACGTTCTGAAGTTGCTTCATTTTCCTCACCCTGAAGTTACGTATGCTATTAGAATATCGTCATATCATATATATGTCTGAGCTGATGTAGCATGTTTTTAACTTAATTGCATGAAAAGTCTGTTACCATACATTATAAAATAATTGACGCGCGTTATAGTTAACTTATTACCCATCTCCTTAACAATCTCACAAACCAACAAGAACCAGTCTTGGAACTTTTCTACAATTCTCTCGCCATTAGAATTCTTACTCTAAAAACTTTCCAGGATCGGAAAAATTCTACGAATGTTCCAAGCTTATGACACATAATATTCCAATACCGGACATTGTGTCGAAACATCTATCTTAACACCGTTCGAGAAATTACGTTTACGAGATGATATCACATAAAACACGGGGCTGAGGAGTATGCCCACAAGAGACTAGATTGTTGTTCCGGCGTTAGAGCTGTCGGGAATGGTGTAATTATTAGTCTCCGTCTACACTTTGTCTGGAGTGCAAAGCGACTAGAGTCTGCTGTAATTTCTAGCTGTATTCCAGTATCAGTAAGAGTTATTACATTTGTTTATAGTAAATTTCTAGACAGAATTTAATTGAAATTTTTTTACTTGACTATAAAGAGTAAGACTATAAAGTTCTATGTATTTGAGGATATCTGTATAATAGCGAACTACAAATTTTGGATATACTTGAGTCTCTGGAAGCACTATGGTCGAAATTATACGCCACCCTCATAAGTGATTTGACAGAATTTTCATGAAAGTAGACAAATTAATCTGCCGATTCTACAAGCAAGGCTATTGTCCTGATGGATTAGAATGTCCTTTTCCTCAAGTAAGCGACGAAGGAAGAATACCCGATAGAGAATGACTGTCACAACGACCACGTGTTTGTATAGAAAACAGACGGAGAAATGGCAGTTTCTTTTCTGAGAAAATATCATAATCTGAGGTATGATAACTTCTATCCGAAACGCCGCGACTCCTGTCCATTATCCTCAACATCCAGTAACTAGTCGTAGCAAGAGAAAGTTAAGTGACCCTGTCAAATCATCTGATAAACACAGTCCATAAGAAAGTGACACAAGTGGCAGCATGTTTAATTACAAAGTTGTACGTAAATCCTGCAAACACTTAACAGTAATATTAAACTGGGTAACAAGAACTCATTTCAACCTTCAAATTGGTATTCAACTTTCTACGACAACCACGCCTAAGATGCCTTTTCATATAATGCTAGCACAAAAGTCAAATCCTTTCATAGGAGACTTAATGGACGGGGATAATGAACTGTGATAAAGGATTTAGCAGAGATACTATAGGAACATCTCAAGTTAAAAACAATATCTATTAATAAATATAGAATCAGTAATAGAACTTTTCCCTCATTTCCGAATCTCATCAATGTTCTTAGCCAAAGAAGGACTCTCCGATTTCACAAGAAACATGTGTACTTTAAAAAGAACTTTTCAACACACTTATAGTATAATAACTTTGAAAATAATTCTTAATAACTGAAAATTCATTTTTTCTTTTTAACTGTTTATATAAAAGGTATTAACACAAGAACTTAAGATTAATCAGTTTTGAAAATTTGAAACAACAATATCAATAAGGTAATACACAAAATTTCCTTTTGTGCTACAGTTTTATTATTTTTTGTGAGATAAATTGTTTAGATAATTAAAACAATTATAAAAATATGTAGCTAAAGAAACCAGCTATGTAAGAGGTAAGTAGCTATATAAAATATTTGCTAGTTTAAAATAAAAAACTGTATTCTCTGTTTTTCTCTAATTTATATATATATATATATATATATATATATATATATATATATATATATATATATATATATATATATATATATATATATATATATATATATATATATATATA
>CM063502.1:125178158-125185658 GCA_032207245.1 Pardosa pseudoannulata | reverse complement strand
TTAAAAACTATACAATAATCTACTTTAAGCATTGGGAATAAATAGCTTTGTGTATGTGGAACGACAGATATAGGATTCCTACATTGAACTGATGATTTTTAAAAAATGGCGAAATATGCCGAGAGTTCAGCCTTCAAGAAATACTAACAAATGACTGAATTTTTAAAACATTCCTTCAAATAGTACGTAAACAATTATAATAAATTCGCACATTAACACAATACATACACACGTACATGTGTGTATATTATTTTGTGAAACAGATGAAGCAAACTTAAAGTTGTTCATCATTTTCATTTCATGCTAAATGTTTACTTGTTTGGCGTCTCTAATACAAAAGTTATGTTGCTGAAAAGAAGATCTCTCGCAACGAAACCAAACTCTTATACAAAAGATGGTGAAGGAGATAAAAATATTTTGATATAGCTTTCCTGCTGATATAGGTTAGGCTATAGACAACGTATAATGGAGGCTGTTGTCCTTAAAGGTCCAACAACTTCACTGTGGCGAAATTATTCAGCGATATGGCAAATTTCAACCTTTCAAAAAATAACTTCAAATGGCAGAGTTTTTAAACTATCAGTTAATTAAACTTTTGTAATAAATTGACATTACATAAATTACTGGTTATTCTATCCTTAAATAGCAACCTTTGGTGAAACTCTTTTGTTTTCCCGTCTCATTAATCTGGAAAACTGGGGAATTCACAAACACAAAAATTAATTCCTGCTAGCGTTCACAAACTTTACATATCTTAGCTTCCATTCACGCCCCCCGTCATTACATGACTAATTATTAACTCTGATTAGGTGGCTCTCACAACTACATAACGGCATAAACGTGTATTTCGCGGAGAAAAGCCCTGAAAACTCATATTTTTATTTCTGAATTTTCGCCTTTTCATTTTTCGGCCACTCCATAGCACCACAGCTAATATGGATACCTTCTTTTCATTTGTCATGTCGTAAAATACTCATTACATAGTATCTATGTCCAATGTCCAATGATGCTTTTAATGCTAAAGAATTAAAGTAGTGCAACTTCTTTATTTCATGCTAAATATTAACTTAGCTTGGATTCAGTAATATGTAAGATGGCGGAAAGAATCGAATAATTACAAAGAGCCTCCTAACATTAGGCTATAGACGGCGTGTCATGGAAACTGCTGTCCTGGAAACCCTAACAACAAATTAATTTTACAACTTGGCATTACACAAATACACACACACATAAATATATATACATATATATATATATATATATATATATATATATATATATATATATATATATATATATATATATATATATATATATATTATATATATATATATATATATATATATATATATATATATATATATATATATATATATATATATATATATATATATATATATATATATATTATATATATATATATATATATATATATATATATATATATATATATATATATATATATATATATATATATATATATATATAAATAATGCGGGAAAGTATCGGAATTTAGCAGGAAAAGTTTTTGCTACATATTCCTTTGCTCTGTAACTGAATTGTAAGAATTTTAATTTGGTGATAAGAATGAGCTGAAAGAAGAAAATGAATTTACTTTAGAAGAGTAGAAAATTCATATTCTAAGGCAAATACACTTATAACTCCAGACACTATAATTTAATGTAGAAAAGAAAAAAATAATTTAAATTCAATAAAATTATCAAAAAATTTGACATGATCCAATTTGCTAGATTAAAATTTACTGTTTAGTTTTGTCTGAACTATCTCGAGCAAAAATTGAAAGAGTAGGATCTGAAGATCAAAGGACACTTTGGAGATTTGTATTTATATTTTATATTTTTAAAATCTATTTTTTATTTATTTAAAATTTAGAAAATAAGATTATTTTTCTTAAAATTAACTAGCTGAAACATCGGCATTTAAAAAGATATATTTATATCTTTATTGAATGTTTATAAAGGTTTATATTTTAGGGATGAAGACGAATGTTCTATCAACAGTTTCCGTACAATTTAAACATGAAATTTTACACTCATTATTAAAGATACTCCCAAGTTTTTATTTTAAAATTCGGTTTTAATTTCTAAAAGTTTGTAATTGGAAACTCATATCTGGAAAAATTAAAATAGTTGAATTTTGACTATAGACCTTAGTAATATTAATATAAGGGATGAAGAATTTAGTAATATTAATATAAGATCTTACTAATATTAATGTGCCACCTATGCGGGTAATGTGCCACTAATACGGGTATTTTAGCACTGATATCGAGGCATAAGTTAATGTGGCATTTGTTTATTTACGAAGTGTGTAGAGAATGATGAAGAGCGTAGAAATGCGTCCAAACAGGACTACTAAAAATCTATTCTTATCCTTTCTTTCGATTACTAGGGTCAAATGCTTATTGATTTCAATCATCAAGCTGTCTCCATCATTGAAAAATGATGCTGCAAAATGCTGGAGAAATTACAACGTGTAATTATGGCGAAACATACGAGAAACAGCAAAATGAAGTTATTTAGGTTCATACTTCCCTACCGAAAATGTTTTAAAGCGGAAGTTACATTCTGTAAAGAGGCAGACACTCGAGCACCCGTCTAAAAGTTCTGATCTCTCCCCATGCAATTTTTATTTCTTAGAACCCTTAAAAGATTACTTGAAAGTTCATTGGTTCTTTTCAGAAGTAGAAATGCAACAAGCAATTTCGCACTTCTTCAGGCAGTAAAAAGAGGCGCTTAACCTGTTGAGGTATTGGTGTGTTTGCCTGAATTTTTAAGGTTATACATACTAAATGTAGACTATACAGCCTACTAACTAATACTTTTACATTGTCTCTCATGCTTATAATCTAAACAATCTGCTTGCTTGCCTAATTTCATAATTTTTTCTATGTTCCTCGATATTAAATTCTGCATGTCTTTCACGAATTTCACATTGAATGAATAAGTGAGAAATGCGATACATTCAAGCCAGATTAAAAGTATTCGAGGATTTGCGTAGCTTGAAGAAGCATTTGTTTTAAGAAGGTGTGATTGAAAAAATATTTATAATTTTCAACAAGCTTTTTTACAGAAGTGTTTCACTTGTTTTATCTGTCAGCAAATATAATGGGGGGGGACATTTTGTCAAGGTTATTCCGATTTTACTTATATTTTTTCCTGCTTGTTATATTTCTTGTAACTTCCATAATTCCACTTAAAAAGTAAATATAAGATACATGAATTTCAGAAAAATTTATTACTTAAGAGATTTTAGTCAAAATAACAAAGTCTGTGTGCTTACTTTTAGAGTTATATTAATTGCATTGCTATCATGACAGCGTACAAGTGCAAACAGCAGTGCCTCAGACATCTTTTTGTTCTTATTACTATGAATGGATAAGCTTAGCTTCTTGTAATAGTCTCAATTTGTTTAAAAATAGTGTAAAAAAATAAGTACCAACTGAGCTGGAGGGGAAGGACGGAAGCATATGGCAACTAGTCGCATATTGCCAATAACATGTAGTTTTTAGGCCTGCGGTGGAATTCATAAAATTAATGAAGGAAGGAAATATCGCCCTAAATATAGTAAATATTATAATCGATTGTTTAATTGATTATAATTATTATTAAAATTATATACAAAGTTTTAAATGTTTAACTTTTTTATAATTAATTTAAGAATAATAATAAAAGTATGATAATAAAAAATTGCTTTAAATTTTTATTTAAAAATTTTTGTAAATATATATACGCACGCTCACAGTACGGCAAGCCAGAAGAAAATGCATCCCTAATGCGGCCAGCTGAGTCATCTAGGTTGGCAAGGCCTGTGTTAGATGAAAGTAAAATTTCAGAATTATATATTTAATGGAGGATGAGAAAATTGAATCTATACTTTAAATGACCTCACATGTAAATTTACATGTTTTACATTTAAAATTGCTGAAATATGAAATAATTTTTTTTGTATGTGCATGTTAGGTTAAAAGAAAACTGACACATGGTGAGCTTCCAGTGCAATAACGTGTATATTACAACAAACTATCATTATATATCAAACTATAGGTTGACAAGGCATGTGTTAAATGAAATTAAGATTACACAATTATATATTTAATGGAGGATGAGAAAATTCAATCTATACTTTCAATGACCTCACATGTAAATTTACATGTTTTACATTTAAAATTGCTGAAATATGAAATATAATTTTTTTGGACGTGCTTGTAGTTAGGTTAAAAGGAAACTGACACATGAGGAGCTTCCAGTGCAATAACTTGTGTATATCATAACAAACTATCGGTATATATCTAAGTATAGGTTGACAAGGCCTGTGTTAGATGAAATTAAAATTTAAGAATTATATATTTAACGGAGGATTAGAAAATTGATTCTATACTTTTAATAACCTCACATGTAAATTTACATGTTTAACATTTAAAATTGCTGAAATATGAAATCAATTTTTTTGGATGTGCATGTTGTTAGGTTAAAAGGCAACTGACACATGATCAGCTTCCAGTGCAATAACTTGTGTATATCATAACAAACTATCTTTATACATCAAACTATAGGTTAACAAGGCCTGTGTTAGAGGAAAATAAGATTTCAGAATTATACATTTCATGAGAATGAGAAAATTGAATCTATATTTTAAATGTTCTCACCTGTAAATTTACATGTTTTACATTTAAAATTGCTGAAATATGAAATATATTTTTTTTGGGTGTGCATGTTGTTAGGTTAAAAGGCAAGTGATACATGATGAGCTTCCAGTGCAATAACTTGTGCATATCATAACAAACTATAGGTAAACAAGCACTAATTTTGTAAATTTTATGAAATTATCGATTAACAAGCAGCCATTTAATATGTCAAATTATTTTGGTTCTTTTGTAATCAACTGTTTCACGTAATGTAAAATTTGGAGACTGATAAACATTCTATTAATTACTACGGGATTTTTAACTTCTCTCAAGTAATTCCATTAGGTCAAAAGTGTCACTTTTTCTCATTTTATTTCTTTGATTATTTTTATTATAGAAAAGTAATGTTTGAATTGTTGTTAATTATGACAAATTTTAGTGTTAAAAATTTGAAATTGATTCTTTAGAGAGAAACAGTTAAAAAAACACACCAGAGAATAATATAAAATAATAATGTAATAAAAGTATAGTTTTACTTTAAGATTAGTGTTCGCTTTATAATAATTGCATTGCTAAAGATATGAATTCATTAAATATATTACTAATAACATAATGAACTAATCAAAAATAGTTTTTGATTATTCTCGAATATTTTTAATTTTAAAGAACATATAATAATAATGTAATGAATGTATATATCAAAGTATAGGTTGACAAGGTCTGTGTTAGATGAAATTAAGATTTCAGAATTATATATTTAATGGGGGATGTGAAAATTGAATCTATACTTTAAATGACCTCACATGTAAATTTACATGTTTTACATTTAAAATTGCTGAAATATGAAATATAGTTTTTTTGGTTGTTGTTAGCATAAAAAAATGACACATAATGAGCTTCCAGTGCAATAACTTGTGCATATCATAACAAACTATCGGTAAACAAGCACTAATTTTGTAAATTTTATGAAATTATCGATTAACAAGCACCCATTTTATATGCCAAATTATTTTGGATCTTTTGTAATCAACTGTTTCACGTAATGTAAAATTTGGAGACTGATAAACATTCTATTATTTACTACGGGGTTTACATCTTCTCTTAAGTAATTCCGTTAGGTCGACAATGGCTCTTTTTCCTAATTTATTAATTTTTTTTGACTATTTTTATTATAGAAAAGTAATGTTTGAATATTGTTAATGATGACCAATTTTAGAGTTAAAAATTTGAAATCAATTCTTTAGAGAGAAACAGTTAAAAAGCACACCAAAAAAATAATATAAAATAATAATGTAATCAAACTATATTTTCAGTTTAAGACTTTTATTCGTTTTATAATAATTGCATTGCTAAAGATATGAATTCACTTAATATATTGCTAATAACAGAATGAACTAATCAAAAATAATTTTTAATTATTTTGGAATATTTTTAATTTTAAAGAACAGATAATAATAATGTACTAAAAATAACTTGTAATTTGCTAGTGAAAATTGTGAATTCTCTACTAAATCAAAACTTTAACTCAATGCTATCTTCGGGAAAAATGAAATGCTGAAAATTTCTTTATTAGTTTGTTATCTCAAAGGGAGAGAAATTTATGATATTTGAGCTCAATTCATAATAAGCTAGAAATAGCGATTAAATACTTAATTTTACTATTACATATATGCGTAGCAATGGTTAATTAAATATAAAATTTTATAAATAATTAAGCCAGGTCATCCTGACTAAGTTTGAAACCGCTTAAACTTAAAAGGAATCAATAATTGTTATGGCTTAATTTCGTGCCCCTTCCCATCTCCGAAGTTGAGTTTGGGTTAAGTTAGTCTGTGGGGAATCTCAAAGTACTGGCAACGGGACAAATGCCCAGTGATGCGATTCCCGGAGATAATGAAAATTTCGAAAACACAAAGCTGTGAGACAATCATATGCCAAGGGCGCTAAAATCATTGGTACGTTACCTCCTTTTAGTATTCGAAGGTTGGAGGTACTTACGAAAATCAATGGTAATTAAATGACGTTAATAGGTCAGTTGGACAACTCCACGTTAAAAGCCTTTTTAATTGATACCAAAGAAATATAAATGATGGGACTGGAGTTTATAAAACATTGCATATCACATTCATGCTGCATAAAAGCTTGACTTTATAAGTATTTTTTAGACTAAGGCTGATACTGCTTAAGAGGATTGCATAAGAATATGATTTTTTGTAAGATACACGCACACATACACATACATATATATAGAGAGAGATGCTTCTTGAAATATTCATAAATACCATTTTATATATGTTTACTATACTCATTTAAAATATTAAAAAGAATCTTTTGTCAAGACAAAATATGGCTCTTATCAATTAAAATATTATATGTTTTAAAATTTCATACTTAAGTTGAAGAATTAAAACTTTACTGTTTTTTTAAATCTTTGGATGTCTTCAACCAAAAAAATTAAAACAATTTTATGGTATAATATAACATTCTTTGATTGAGTCTCAGGTAAAACAGAAACGAAATATAGGCAGTAAAGATATATGTTAGATACTTGCAATTTTACTCTTATAAGTCAAAATATTAATTGCGGGTATAGCGTGAGAAAAATTAATTTTCCGCATGGTAATTTTTTGTATTCTTTAGATCGTGAATTGGATTATTCTTTTATTTCATTAAAATTTTAGTTTCTATGCAATTTAATAAGTCTAGGTAGTAAGCCTGAAAATTAGACAACTTTTGAGAACTTTTTTATTAGGTATGTGTAAGTAGATGGTGAAACTACTATTTATTTAAACTAAAATTTTAATACTTATATGTATTACATTTCAATAGGAGATACTTAAGTATTTCTGAAA
>CM063502.1:125100658-125173158 GCA_032207245.1 Pardosa pseudoannulata | reverse complement strand
TATTGCTACTAATGTACTTTAAAGTGGAATAGATAGACTTTTTTGACCCAGTTGAACTCTATCACGTAATTAGATTTAATATTTTTGATTTTCTTTTCTTGTTTGGTAGAATAATTTTAGAAGTCGTGGTTTTCATTATGAATAGTAGTAACAAAAATTTTGACAAAGATATTATGTATGTTATACCAACTAATTTTAAACCATGTGAGGTATATAGCATTTTTTAATACCTAAGTTATTCTGACATCATTTTAGAAATATTTATTTGAACTATATAATTTAACATTAGTATTTCGATTACATTAATTAATAGTAAAGAACATAATAAGCATATTATAAGTTAATTTGAGAAATTAATGTGAAAGGCTTTTCAGGGAATTTAAGCCGGAAGTAATGATTACTTTAATTATTCTTTGAAAAGGATTAGGATATAAATCTAATTAATAAAGACCACAACCTTTTATCTTTCTCAAGGCTTTCAAGCTTTCTTAGGTAGACTTAAACACCCACGCATATATCTGCTACACCATACTTTATCTTTTGACATTTATATAATTTTTAGTAACATATATATGACTTTTTCAGCTTCTTGCATAAAAATTTATTTTTTTAAACTTTTTGCAGATGTCAAACTGATTTAAAACATTTAAAGCAAATTCAGAAGAAAAAATTATTCTAAGAGTATAGTCTTAAAACTAGAGTTGTATTCACAAATAGAAAAATGATTTTAAACAATAATTCAGGCTTTACAAATTTTAGTTTAGCAATATTATTTTTTAATTTAATTAAATTTACAAGAACAAATAATAAAATAAAAGTATATGTCCTCTCACAGACTGGAGAATGATTGTAACCGTCTTTTTTTGGGTACAAAATTCTCTTGCATTGTGTGTTAAAATAAACTTCAAAAGAAATTTCACCTTAAAAAGAATGAACATAAATTAAATAAGAATATTTCTTAAACACCTACTGGTTTTGCTTTAAGCATGCGTAAGTGTTATGAAATCAATTGCACTGCTAGCATCAGTGAAGACTCAAATTGTTAAAATAGTAACACTCTTTATTATTTTTCGTACACTTTATGCTCCATCTAATTTTCTCCTGTCTTACTCACATTTTCTCATCCGAATGAACTTTATTAGCGTTGTTTAAAATTTCCTTTCACTTTACTTTGAGAATGGACGCAAGTTCACTCTTTATACAGACATAATTAATGTCGTAAAGAACATACCAGTGTAAATCTCACAAAATGCTTCAAGACTACACAAAGAGTGAGAGGAAAATTACTTGATTGTATTTTTTTTTTAACTAGAAAATGTAATTATGAAAACATCCTTAAAAGCTACTTTTTATAATGAACGAATATTTCAAGATTAATTAATATTACAAGATTGTAGTGTAATTTGACTATTATATACAATTTTACTAAAATATTAGTTCGATTTTCTTCTATAACAGTCTGTAATGATACCTTAATGTAAGTATTAAAAACCATTTCCCCAACTCTTGTGATTAAATAGAAAATATAATTAACTTCTCTCCAGATTAGGAAATGAAATTTTAAAAACTGCATTCGTATTTACACAGATTTGCAACAAGGAAAATGAATAATCTCACTGAGAAAAGAAGTTTCTTGCAGCAATAACACAAATCAATAAAGATCGGATCCTTTCATCTCTCTCACCTTCAGAAGCTTCAAGATTTTCTATGAAGATTTTAACACACAGACATGATCACAGTAACTCCACCCTTTATCTTTTGACATTTACTTTATTTTTTGGGACACTTTTTTGCCCGTGGTTTAGCCTCCTATGAGAATTCAATTTCCCCCTTTTCTCGGGCAGTTCTGAAATGAAAAAATGATACAAGAAAAGGCTGATTTATACAGAGGAGAGTGTTGAAAGGGAATAAATCGCTGGAGAAGAAAATGCGGATGTGAACTTAGAGAAAGGAGCAGGTTAGGTATAAGTTTGGAATTGGAAGTGGGTTACTGCATTATCGTTTTTATGCTTTCTGCAATTTTGGGCTTCTTTTCTATTTTTTGAAACAATTGTTTTGCTTCATTTTATTTGTTATAAGACAATTTTTATACATTCTTATAATAAAGCTGGGGATGTATTATTCATTTAGGTATTTTTACACAATATTTATTATTTTACATTTTATAAAGTATAAGATTTTCGGGATATTTCAAGGAATTTCATAAAAACTAAAAATATAATATTATTTATTTACAATGTGTAACACCCTAAATACTATATAAAACTTAGAGTGGATATATTATATAAATGTTAGGAATTACTGACTAACGGAATGCGTTTAAACAAAACAGGATTTGAAAAGTTTCTTGGATGCTTTGATAGGTCTACTGTTTTGCTACATGAGCACAAATGAGATCGGAACTTACTGCTTAAAATCCATACCTAATGGTTACGAAAACCCATGCCAGTATTGGAAATCGAATCCCCGAACACTAGTACCAAAGAGCAACACCCAACCTATTAGTTCATCTTTCGGTCATGATTTAAAAGATAAAATTACATTTCAAATGCTTTAAAGAAATAAAAATTTTTGGATGTTAAGATTATACAAAGCATTTCTGTACGTTAACAATATTTACTTTTTATGTGTAATGTCACTAATTACATACATGAAGATGCATATGAATATGAGATGACAGAAATAAAGGATTTTATTTAAATATTTGCCTAGAAATATTCGCTTCAGAGTTCTGAGTAAGTGACTTTTTCAACATGATTGCTATTATGTTACATTGATAAGCATGCCCTGGCAATTAAAATATATGTGCTTTATACTCCTGATGTGGTCGGTGAAAAAAAATTTTTGCCGATGGCCTTTTTTACACACACACATTATTCCATATCTATCTATCTATCTATCTATCTATCTATCTATCTATATATATATATATATATATATATATATATATATATATATATATATATATATATACATAAAATACTTAAAGTAAGTTACAACACAAAATTATAGTGATTGTGGTATATTTAGAATCGCGTAAAGTTAAAAGTTGTTTTATAACCCAATATATCTAAAAGCAGGACGAATCCTTTAGAAATATAAAAATGTTTTTTAAGAGTGTTCCTTTTTTGCACATGGAAATGTTTAGGACCCTTTTCAATACAATTTTTATAGCTATATATTGAATGTACTCAAATTAATAATGTGTTTTAATTTCTAAAGAATTTTTTCTACATGCAAAAGCTGAACACATTTTCAAGTAGTCTTTTTTCTTAACACTGACACTGAACATTTTTATGCTGTCATTTTATTTTGAAACAATCTAGATAGAATCTGAGTGGAACACATCTAGTCATCGCTGGTGTAATTCATGGTGAAATAAATAAGTTGAGAGTGATACAGCTCCATTACTGACAAAAGTTCAATCTTTTTTGCAGAAGCTGCAAATGTATTTATAAATTTTTGGTGTATCTTAAAGAAGTAGAATTTCGATTGTATTCTTGAATTTCTTTCCGCAGTATGTAAAAAAATATAAAATTCTCTTTTTTTAGTGGTTGTTGGAGAATGGCTTTGACTCAAACTATGAGTAAACATGTGCCGTATTTGCTGAAGTGGTGACATAGCTGCTAAACGAGTAGTGAAAGGAAGCCGTAGTAACTATAGGCTGAGAAGGTTTAGAATTTCAAGCAGCAAGTAGTTGGTTTGTAGAATTGAAATACAGGACCAGTAGTATGGTGAAAATAGGATAAGATTTCGACTTCAACAGTCTGCTGGGTGTAAGGGATAAAATTGGGATTTTTCCTATTTAAGCAGTCGTAAACTGTGTAATCACCAATAGTTTAGTACTTCATCATGCCTAATGATAGTGCAATAACACAATTAAAACTGTTGCATGAAGATAATAGATACTTAAATATGAGTTCTAAATTATCAGTGTAGGGGTAAATTACAGCATAACTCACCAAAAAACATTCCCTGGATCAGATTCGCATGATAATATTCGTATCCATACTTATACTCCTTATGCCTGTATTCACTACAGTCTGAATCGGGGTTATAGGTAACTTTCGAGAAGAAATAGATAGTTACAGGCACTCCATTGAATAGAGGATATCTTCAATTCGTTAAAGCAAACAATATAACAGTTTTAACAGTGTTCTTTTGTTGTGTATTTCGAGGGGAAAATTTAACAAGCTATCAGTACTTCTTGAGTTAGGTGACTCATTTGACGATGTTGTTACATTAGTAACTTTCAATATTGTATCTGCCATAACAAAGCTCATAACGTATGCAATATCCCGGTAAATAAAATTACTGTTCTACGCTTTAATGGTTAAAACAGTTTAAAATTTCTCCCTTTAAGGAATTATATGATGTTAAGAAAGTATAATGATCCCAAATGCTTAGACTGTACAAGAAATATATCAGTGCAATTTAATTTGGATCTTTAACAGTTATCAATTTATATGCTTCGAAAGATTGTTTGCATAGTTCTGCTGCTGACTGGCATGCAGATGTATTCTGAATTTTACATGGCTTGCATTTCATGCCTGGTTCTATATATTTTATAATTTTCAACCCATTGTAAATATTTTTTGATATGTTTCAGCTTGTGAAAATAGGAACGTTTATTTTCTACATACAAAATTAAGCTGAAATGTTGATATTTTAAACTGAACGTATAAACGAATATTTTAATATAATTGGAAATGTTTAATATTTCTTAGTATACAAAACTATTCTTAATATTTATAAATGTATAGATTTTTGTCATGCGAGTTTTCTTAGGGATTATAATATTTAATTTGGTAATTCTCAATTTATCGCGAGTTCTTTAAATTCAGTGTCATTTGGTAAATGTAGAAATAATTTCTAAAATTAAACCCTTGTATAAACTCTGAATTCTTAACATTAAATAAAAATCGCTTTTTTTTAAATAGGACGTTCTTCTTTAGACATTTTTGAATAAATCGTTTGAGGGTGAATAATTCCTAAATATTTTGAGATAGCCCGAAGCTGCAAAAAGCTTATTTAAGGAGGTTTTTTTGTTATATAATAGAATTAAAGATCATAGAAAAGATCTGAAAGGAAAAACAGAGAAAAACGAGAAGCTCATGTATCCATCATCAATGTATAATGGGTTGGCAAACAAAAAGTTTTATGAATGAAATGGGCAGGCCTTGTGAAGAATTTATTTTTGTGATAAAGCCTGACATCTAGCGCCGAACAAGAGTACTAAACCTATAAAAGGATAAAAAACATATCGAGTTACTTAAATTAGGAATTTCTTGTATGTAAAGTAGATTTTTATTGCATTTTTTGCAATATTGCTATTTTTTACACTTACTGCCAACTATTTGACTATTTTGTCATTTCATTTAAAGATTTTAATTAAAATTAAGTACATATGCAAGGAAAACTTTTCTTAATTTTAAATGTTCCTGTCTTTCTTTACAAATCTAACGTACTAATTTTCTGCTTTTTACAATGCAGTTAAAAAAGGTTTTGAATTTACAATTTTGAAAACACATGTATATTATGCATTTTTTAAGATAAAAATTAGGCACTGTAAAATATTTGATAATTACTACTACTTAAATAGGAGTTAAAATTTCCGATTAAGAAATGCAGCATATTTGAAGTATGTTAATTATGAAGTATAAAGAATTAAAACTTACTATCAGATGTGTAATTTTTTATATATTCTATAGTACTAAGTTTTAATGAATTTTTATTGATATTGACACTCTCCATACATTTAAGAACAAGTTGATTAAACAAAATGTGTTTTTTCTACAGTTTCTTAGTTAAATCTTTTGAAATTCTATCATAATGAATAATTGAGAGAATTTTATAAAATGTTGGTTATATTAGTTTGTATATTTCCCCATCATACTTAAATTAATTGCAACTGTATTTTCAACATAAAATTTACATCACGAATTCATTACCGAAAACTGCACATATATCAATATATCTTTAGTAGATTAGAAATGAATCTAAAATTGCTGAGGTGTTTACCGTTTGGAGAGTTTTTAATTTCTTATAAACACGCTATAAGATATTAGTTCCACATTAAATATTCGATTAGATGTTAGATAAATTTGATCCTTATAAGTATATTTAAAAGTGTAGTAATTCCTATTTATTTTGTTATAATATTCAATTATTAGGAGTAAATTTTTGTAGGCAATGATCTTAATATAAAATAACCATTAAAATTTACCAATAAAAATCCTTTACAAACAAAGGTTAAATGCTCCCAAACTTTGTGTTTCACCATACTATTGGAATAACTATAAATTAAATAATATTAAGAAATAATAAACAATTCTTATATATCATAAATTATAAATAATTTAATTTTATGTTAACAATAATAACTTATGATTAATATTTTTTTTATTATTAATAGTAGTTGAATTTAATTCTTAGAATAATGGTTAATCGAGGATAGGTTTTAATATATAAATTCTTACTAGAATTCATTTGGCGCGATTATTTTATGCTATTTGTTTAAATTATTAACTTATTTTATGTTATTTGTGTTATGTTCCACTGTGTAAATATACTTTCCTACATAGATTTGGCTGGCATATTATTTTAAATATCAGTTTAATTAAAAAGTTAGACTAGCGTATAATGTTAGTTCTTTTAATAAATAATAATGAATATATGTAATTTTGGAGGGTTTATTTATTTATTTATTTTTTGGGGAAAATAGTATTTGACGTGTTTAAAAGATATTATCAACTAATCTAAATTTTTAAAGGGAAAAGGTTTTGAAATACTAGTCAAGTGTTTCGAGCAGTGCAAAATAGAGAACTGGATATACTTCTGTATAGCAAAGCAAAATATAAAACAAGAATGTTTTACCTGCGATATACAAGTAGTCAATAATACAAGTTTTTCAATAATGTTATTAATTTAGAGTCTTATTTATCTAAATAGGTATGCGATTAAACCTTTCCAGTTCAACACAAAAATTAAATACTAACTATAATTGGCAGCTATATTTAACTGACGAAAACAATTTTGCTTGATTATTGATTTCTAATTACTATGAGACTACGGTAATTTGAAAACAGTACTTATATTTTTCAGCCAGAAGAAAAATCGAACGCTAGGGAAAGGTCTGAATTTTTTCGGTTAATAGGAACAGGTAAAATCCTCTACAGCTAGAGTGCAGAGAAATTGAACTCATTAGAGACTTTTGTAGAAGTCCTCGCCCATATTGACAGAGACAACCGGATTAATTGTCTTTCAACATGTCTTGATGCTTTTCTATTTATTTCTCTTTTTTGTCTATCCTAGAGAAAGGTACTTTCTTCTAAATGTTCTAATGATAAATCACCCGATCAGAGTTTCTTTTTGCTATTCAAATAAATATCACTCCATGTTTCTTTTTGAAGCCTTATTCATTATTTAGCTACTGGTATATTGCATTATTTAGATATCCGAAGTAAAAGAATTAAGACAAATAATAGTGCGATTAGTCACAAATTAAGTTTTGAAATTAATTTTAGTGCTCTGCTATACTAAAATAAATCTGCCATAGAAATTTCAGAATGAACGATGGTTTAGATCCATAAAACAAATAAACTTTTTTGCAGAAACATTATTTATATGAAAACTTATTTATCATAAAAGGTATCTTTTTCAATTACAAATATGAGGCACTTGCCTTCATTAGAGTTTTATCATACAATTCGCTGATTTGTTATTCTTCTAATTGAATACATTTAGGTGCAAAAATTTAAATGGTAATTATAACCGGCAACGGAATATTCTAACGGTTAATAATCCAATCAGAACTTATATTTCCTAACCAAATATCTATCATTCTATGCTTTATTTCAATTATTATTTATACTTCTTATTTTTTATTAAATTATGTAGACTTCCAATATAAACAATTTATTTAGAATAAAATTAAAATGTCTTACGATTAGTCACAAAAAGGTACTTGTACTTGTTTCACTATTTTATTATATCAAAATAATTCATGAAACCAATATCTTTTGTATTCTGGCATAGAAGACATTTCAAGAAAACAATGTTTGGCAACAATATATTATAAAGCATTAAAGAAAATTCTATTATCTAATTAACTGGTAACTATAATCGCAGCTATATTTAACTGACAAATACTTTTTTTCATCAATATTGATTTCTAATTACTATGAAATTACTGTAATTTGAAAACAGTACTTATAGTTTTCAGGCAGAAGGAAAATCTTACGCTAGGGAATGATAAAACTTTTTTCTTTTAATAGGAACAGGTAAAATCTTCTACATCTAAAGTATAGAGAAATTGATCTCATTAAAGACTTTAGAAATCCTAGAAATCCTAGCCGATATTTACAAAAATAACCAGATTAATTGTCTTACCTCATGGCTTGATGGTTTTTGTTTATTTTTTTTACCATTCGAGAGCGGTATTTTCTCCTAAATGTTCTAATTCATACAAACAGAGTTTATTTTTTCTATAGAAATAAGTATCATTTCACGTTTTTAACAAAATATTACTTACTATTCAGCTACTATTACATTGTGTAGACATCTAAAGTGAACGATTTTTACCACATAAACATGGGAGATTCTACGATTAGTTAGGTAAATTTAGAAATTAGGCAGAAGAATTTTGAAATTTGTTTCAATGCTATATCGAAATAATGCAGTTCCCTTTATTTACTACCATAGAAGCAATTTTAGGAAGAAAATTCCTTAAGATATGCTGTCGGACTGAGTCTTTTGTTGAAAACAAAATGGCTAATGTGGCTTTGATAATCAGGTAAAACGTAAATGTTTCCTTATTTTTCTTATTAGGCAATGGGCTTGACACACACACACACACACACACATATATATGAATAACTTTTCTCACCATGGATGTTGATAATATTCAGATGTGTTGACTAGTATTATTAATTATTTGAAAAAATTTATAAACCCAATTTATAATACTTCTTAATGAAAAAAAATCTAATCTTTCATTAAAAAAATGAAGTCTTATTATATATTAGAAACATAAGAAAAACTTCAAAGAGAGAGGACATTCAGGTAAACAGTAAAGAGGGAAAGCATTGGATATAAGCTCTGGTCACATAAGAAACATAAACATTTGAATTGCCTTTTAGGTAGTATTGGAGTGTTAATAGTCTACGTTCGATTCTTTTCTTTTGAATTTCCCAATTTTTTACCTTATGGGCTTCTATAAACGCATTTATTCTAAAGAGAACTATATAATATCCCCCAAACACTTTATGGTTTTTAAAGAAAGTATAAATACAACTACAGCAAATAATTTATTTATTAGAACATAGAAACGAATTTTAGCCTGCATTTAAATGGTGGTATAAAACTGCTGTATTTTAAGGTTATCTACATTTCGATAAAACGGATTTACCATTCATTATATTTTCGAATTAAGCCATCTTTAAATTGCTTCGATCACGAAATTTTATTTTGCATATTTCACTGAAGGTTTTTTCCTGCCTATATCAAAACAAGATAGTTAAAGTTTTCAAGAAAAAATTAAGAATATTATAAAGAAAAAATTAAAAATAAATGAAATCATAAACTCTGTAATAAACCAAATGTGTCCTAAATACTGTTACGAATATTGACGAATGTATTAATAATACTGAAATATTCTTTGTCACATTTGAATATAAAAGTGCTACTACTCATGTTACATAGACTAGTAATATTGGGTATGAATTATGTATACCACCCCCTGTAAGTTTAGGGCTTACCTAAGTTTTGTAGTTAGTTAAAATTAAAGACTGTTTTTATGCTAGTTTTCTTCTGCATATTGCCGTCTTAACTATTCTAATAACAGTATTTTCAACATATAGTTGATATGCTAAATTAAGGAAGATTTCTATAAGGTAGCATATAGCATGTTACTTCAAATTTTTTCATGTGTATTGAATTCATAAAATTTTATTATTTAAATGACACTGAGGCATCAAATCGCAAACACAGAGTGAAGAGCTTCTTATTTATTTGGTGCAAGCACCCTCGTGGTCACCAAACACATTTAACAATGGTCATCACGGAACACAGTCCATTTCCGCGTAACATATGGAATGATTGATGAAAATGTGTTTCAAAAATTTCAGTATTGTGACTTTGTTTTGAGAACACTGAAAACATTAAATTACTGAATGTTTGAAATTTGATGTTATATATATATATAGCATAATTATTTTGAATTATTTATTTTAAGACTTTATGTTAATGAATTGTATCTAAATTCTATAAATATTTGAGTAATATACTAGATCACCTTTGTAATAATATTGACTAACGTGTAAAAATATTGTTCTGAGTTTGAAATTATTAAAATACTTTTTATGTCATATTTTAATAATGAATATGAATTATTAATTATGAATAATGTACATACAAGGACTATGACATACAACTAAATTTACTGGCATTCAAGTAAACCCCAATAATTATATTTATTTTTGGTTTTATTATTGAAAATAAATATTGATTAAGGGATTATTGATTAAGGGCTTAATTTACTGTGTCCATATTATGTGTTTACATTATTTACACGTTGAATTAAACACCTACAGTACAATACAGCCATTATTTTATTTCAGAGCTAACTAGTTTCTTTGCACGTTTACGTTCTAAAGTTTACCGACATCTGAACTTATTAAGTTTATAAGATTGAATTTTAAACTTTATTTTTGTTTGCATCCTAATCCAATAAAATATAGATATTAGTTCTCTTATCAAGCTATCAGTGGTTTGTTGATACATGTTTTGGGAAGATAAACTAGCATAGAGATTACATGTTAGCATATCTAAATAGAATTTCGAATATTTGACTAGACGGAGTAAAGCGGAATGCAAGTGATAATATTTTCATACCACATTCATTTCCGATTGGAAAAGAAGACAAGAAAGAAAAATTTATCCACTTTCAACAATATTGATAACCCAAGATCAGTTTTCTAGCTTTTTACGTGCTTAGCTTTGTGATTTTACTTTTTCTCACAAGTTCATTTTCAAAGTATATGACCATTGCTAGACCATTCTTTATCTTATGGAATTTAGTACATTATTCTGTAACAGTTTACGTAGTTGTTTTCCTTGTCCTACGTGTGAATTTAATTTCACACATTCTACTGTTACTTTTCGAATTGAAAGAAATGAATGCTAGTTTTTCCAACAGCCTAAGAATAAACTCCGTTGTGTATCAAACGATAATTTCTTATTAAAAGCTAGAAATACCAAACAATTTAAAGTTTATAAAACCACTACTAACAATTTCAGAAAATATTTGATTAATTTGGGAGAGAGGACTATATAGAATTTAGAATATTTGACTAGACGCCATAGAAAAGAATGCAAGTGATAATAATTTTCATACGACATTCATTCTATGTCCCAACATTAGAAAAAAAAATGCCAGGAAAAAAAATTCCCCGAGTGCATCACTATTGATCACTAATCTTTCCATGCTTTACGACTTTACTTTTGCTCTTTGGTTCTAATGCAAAAGAGTTATCATTGCTAACCCACCCTTTATCTTTTGGTATTTAGTTATTATTTTTTGAACAACTGATGCAGTTATATATATATATATATATATATATATATATATATATATATATATATATATATATATATATATATATATATATATATATATATATATATATATATATATATATATATATATATATATATATATATATATATATATATATATATATATATATATATAATATACATACATACATACATATACATTTTGTCTTTCCCTATGTATAAATTCAATTTTACACATTTCTTCTGCGTCTAATATAAATACATTCATCGACCCTTAATCTCAATTTACAATGAAATGAACAGAATTTCAAAAGATGATTATTAAGAAACTGTAATTTAACATATACATAAAAAATAAGTAATCAGAAATTTTTCTTAAAATCCGATAATTTCTTGAAAAATTCACGTTTTAGGAAATTTTTTTATTAAGTTTTAAAATTTTCCTTACTATTTAATTTTTTGTATATTCCTTCAAAATATTTTCCTAGTATCTTTCGTACATATCGAATTAAACCTGTGTAAACATTTTAAATTTCATATTCATTTAGGTTAAAAAATCTGATAAAAAACTGGTTAGAAAAATGTTAATTATTTACAACAATTTAACAATCAAACATTAAAGTTTTTCTTATAAATTAATGATTCAATTTTAAAAAAGTACTCCAAATGATCAAAAGATATGTTGTAATAAGACAAAAATGCAAGAAAAATGCAAATTTTAAATTATTGCACAAACAATTTAAGAAAAAAACAAGAACATAGTTTAAAATAATGAGTTAAAAATATTTGAATTAAAAAATATTGTAAATAGGATTTATTTAGTTCTCCTTGAATTTATATTTGTACGAAGCTTTTATACCTCTAAAATAATAATTTTCAAGTCTTTATGAAATATAAAATTATTTAACAATCTGAAATTTCTGATTTTAGAAATAATTTCATGTTATTTATAATTTCATTTCTTTCCTTTTTCATATAATGTGTGTAGAAAAAATTATAAATTTTATAAATTATGCATCAAAATTTTTATACCAGATTAAAGAAAATAGTAATGTTTAATTAGACTAAAAATCTAAATGTAGTAATAAATTTTAGAGTTTATTTGAAATAAGTTTTAAATTAATAATTGAAAATAACAAGAAATAAGAATCCCTGAATATTTTGCGTTTTTTCGCTCTTCCCATGCTTTGATTCCCATGATTTTACCTTTTTTCTTGGTTCTACTGCATAAAAAAGAAGTGAATATTCTTACCCCACCCTTTATCTATTGACATTTAGTATTCTTCTTTGAATGAGTTGTGCAGCCATTGTGTTCTGCTTTACCCTACGTGTAAATTCAATTTCCCATATTTTTCAGCTTTTATTTTGAATTTAAAAAACACCCAAAAGGTAATTGAAGGTTCTAATTTTCATCAGTACACACTGTAAAATAATTAACTGAACGGTATTTCGAATGCTGACTACTTATTAAAAGATAGGGGTATTTACAATATGAAATCTGTAAAGGGCGACTAATGATTTTGGAAAAGATTCGATATATAGAGGGGATTAGAAGATTCGGATGCTAATATGTATTTATTGAGTTATTTCAATTCAATATGAGATATTTCAATAATTTTTTTCTGTAAAAAAGTTTGGGTCTTCCATATTCTAAAAAAATCTACCCACCCAGGTTTGTTGTACTTTTGTCAAAAATGTTTTTCTAAATTTAGATATTCGTAAGATTTATGCGAACTTATAGGATTGTACTTTGGCAAATAAAATATATTATATTGTTAAACTTCTCATTGAAAAAAGTGAACATTAGTTCTTCTTTTACAGTTATATCTCTTTGTTAGTAAGTAAATTTATGTACTAGTTTATATTTCTACACTTACCTGAATTAAAAAAATTAACATCGACACGCTTGGCTTCTGATATTTTCAATAATATATCAAATTGTTAAAATATTAAAATTTTACTACTAAAATTGGTAGCATATATTTTATGAATATTTTCATACAACTTATTTAGATGAAAGCATGATCATAATATCGACGTGAGAAATTATTTCTCACGTAATATTTATAACGCAGTTAAAAAATAAAAATAATGATTAGTTGGTCTAATAAGGGAAGAAAAGAAATATTTTATAGTAAAGTTTAAGCAAAAAAAAATAGTTTTTAAAAAGTATTTCATATTTTAAAATACTATGTAGCAACAAATTAACATATTCTATTTCATATATTAAATTGTTTTTCATTTAAAGTGTAGGATTCTTCAGAAATTTTCTGTGATCTATATAATCATATAAAAAGCCCACATACATAATCTGAATAAAAAGTAATCATAAGCCTGGAGTAAACTTGTCGATAATAACAGATTTAACAGAAAATATATTCTCATACCTGAGTTTTTCTTATAGTTTCTCTAAAATATCTATTCCTTGAGAGATTGCGAGGTTTGTTTTGGTTTGGTTTGGGTTCTGCGGTCTACTGTTTTGTTACACGAAAGCTAATGAGCGCGAGAGATTGGGATGAAATTCATATTTATTAGGCACTGACTTCACAACCACAGTAAAAACAAAATAAACACAATATTTTAAGCTTGGAGTATGAAATTGGTTTATTTTTAATTTCTATAAACGTTCCAGTGCGTATAATAAAAAATTACCAAGCTCAAGAATGCAAAAATGAAGATTTTCTGTGAAAGGAATCCTCATATTTATTTAAGATTAAAATATTGTTTGTTTATTTTATTTACTGTGGTTGTGACGTCAGTGCCTAATAAATATGAATTTCCTCCCAATCTCTCTCGCTCATTAGCACTCGTGTAGCAAAACAGTACACCGCAGAACCCAAATCAAACCAAAACAAACCTCGCAATCTCTCAAGGAATAGATATTTTAGAGAAACTAAAAGAAAAACTCAGGTATGAGGATATTTTTCTGTTAAATCTCTTATTATTGACAAGTTTTATTCCATTAGCCTGCAGAAATTTTATAGAATTTTACTGATGCTTCAGCATGCCTTCAGATTGAAATTTGTAAAGGTAGACTTTGGTTTGGTTTGTAGAGCGATGTTCAATTCTTGGAACACGAGGTTTATTTGAACGGGGACTTATCACGTGAAGTTTAACTTAAACAACTGCAGTCAATCTTTGGAATGTTTCAGGTATATAACATTTAAAAAAATTTATTGTGGAACGACCGTCATATATTCATAATTAATTATGGATTTAAATTCTGTCAAGGTTGTTTATTGGATATGATATGAACTGAGTATCGCATACACAAACAAACACACACACCCATATACATATATAAACATATACATACACATATACACATACATATATGTGTTGTGTATGTGTGTTCGTGTGTAATAAATTTATGCACTGCTTTCAGGCGAAAAATAATTAAACAGTCTTAAATTCATGTTTTATCTATTAACTCAATATTGGTGATGGAAACTAATGCCACAAATATTAGATAGCAACAAAAAGGATAGCAAAAAAAATGTTTGACATAGGATTTCTCGGAGTTAGAAGATTTTTAGAGTAATTAGTCTAGATATCTACACGATTAATTAAAATACGCGATGTTTGCAAATCCAGATTTATAGACTTTCAAAATATTTATTAAAAAAGGTAATGAGTCCATTTAGGAACTAACATGCTTTAATTAAGATTTTAGTTACTAGCAGACAAAGTACTAAAATAAAAGAACGAACTGTCTGTAGATGATGATAAATTGTCTTAGGTAATTTTTTGATGTTTTAAAATAGTTCTGTCCGATTTCAGAATCAAAATATAATAGTTGCATGGATTTGTTTGAATAATTGAGGTCTAGCTTTTGCTACAGAGCAATAATGTAATACACTCGAAGGTTTCAAGTAATTTAAGTTAAAAGAGTATTATGTTAAAGATTTCGAAGTTAACTAAAAAGCTTTGGAAGATAACTAAAAATGATATGGAATCAATGTAAAAACAAAACAAAAAATAAAGTTACAGAAATGAGTAAACTTTAGTAGCAATTTGATTTCTTTTATATATTTGATTTATTATATTGATTTCTGTATATTATTTATAGAACATTAATTTCTGTGACAATAATTACTTTTCAAAGATATTATAAAATTGCTATGCAATTTTTTTTCTGATATTGATTTTAATTTCAGAATATAATTATTTATTCATAATCCATTTTCTACTTAATAATAATTTATTTTAAACAAATTCATACAATGTCATCAAAGAACATAAAGAAACTTAGTTTAAAACGGATATTTCTTTGTATCATTCTAATGATTAATTTTTCTTCTATAGTTGAATATAAAAGTTTTCTAATATGGAAGAAGTTTAGTGGGCAATATTTGCAAGTTAACAAAATATAATTTATTCTAACGTTTTTAACACTTTGCTTTATTTTACTGTGGTACACTAAAAAGTCCCTTTTTAAAACATACATGTGTGTTTCTTTTATTCCATGTAAGTTGGAAAGTTACAAAAAATTAGGAACAATAGAGTTAACGTAAATAAAATTTAGATATATTTTCTAGAACGCTGAGAAATTCTAAAAATAAGTTCAACAAAGTATGTGGCAAAATATTTATTTTAAAATATCTATGCATAAGGCTTTGAATATGTGATTTTTAATATTTAAAGTGTTTCTTCATTTAAAATTCCAATAATATTAAAATGGCTAGTTGGTTTGTAACTGTACAACCAACATTCTGTCTACATGAGGTTTAAAAATAAGAATAGTACATTTATGGAGTATGGTAAGTGTCGTTGACAATTTTTAGAAATATTTGAACTTGAAATAGCTGATATAACTTTATAACTTCACTATAACACATTTTGTTTTACATTTCAACTTCGTTTACATTTCACGAGATATAAAGAAACTATAAGAAGTATAAAGATATTGAAATTATTGCTTTTAACCAATGTTTGATCGCAAGATATTATATCTATAGTTATAAATATTGCGAAATCAGGATGATTAAAGGATCAGATGATTAGGATGATCAGATTAGAATTATATTTACGAGAGGTATGGAGCTGTGTATGATAAACAAATGAACAGAAATGTAGTAAATATGGACATATATAAGCCGAGATACCAGTAATTGAACATTCGTACTAGTCATTTAAATTCATTTTATAGATCTCCAGACGAATGTTGTGCATTTTGAAGGGTTCTGAGAAACCTTTTCTGCTAGAAGCATATGAAGTTATATTTTTCGTTTAACACGTTTCGCACCGTATAATTTTACAAGGAAGAACTGCACCACATCTTGCAAATTGTTAAACACTTCATACTACGAGATATACTTTTATGAATCTGACACTCCATATAAACGAGTATACAGTATTTGTGATACAATGGTGGATATTCTTAATTCTGCTCATCCTCAAGAGAGGGATTCTTTCTTCTGCGTTCTTCCAATCTTTCTCATAACCAAGCCAAACGATGGTCGAATGTTTAGTGTGCTGGCCTTCGGTACCGGAGTTCGTCGGTTCGAATCCCGCTGTGGCATGGATGTTCGTAGCCGTTCGGAATCGACTTTAAACTGTAGGCCTCAGTCTCATTAGCCCTCGTGTTGCAAAAGCCAGTCCGTAGCACTCCAAACCAAAAAGCTCTCATAACCAAAGGCTGAGTTCATATGGGAAATGATTGTTTGTCTGCTGACCCTTTACAGTCCGTCAATATGTACAATCAGTGGATTAAGACCACATATAAAAGCAATAATTTAAGCGATATTTTAATAAATTAGTGTATTGAAATTATATATTTATGTTATGGCAATAGTTTTACAAAAAATAAGGTTTTAAAGGTAATATAACTAAATCATTTATTTATGTTAACACTAGTTAAATACAGAAGATAGATAATCAATTTTGAAATTTTCTTCACACTAGTTTTGATAAACATAAGTATAAATACTAAATTTCTTAATTATGAATCACTAAATTTAAGTACAGAATTTTTTGTGTATCTGCAACATTCCGATGCTTTTTAAGGAACTAACTTGTACAATATCTAAAACGTGAATGGTAATTATTCACTGCGAATTTTCATCAGTACTAATCATGCGGAATATATATTTTAATGGCTCGGTTATTTTGAAAAATTTTCATTTCTTTCCAAATACATATATTAATTTATATTATTAAACAGAAATATAACTCTTCTTTCTAAATATTTATATTTTAATATCATGGGCACTGAAAAGTATATTTCTTTTTATTAGAATTTTCATTAGAAAAATATTAGAATTTTCATTAGACAAATATTTTATCTTTTCATAGACATTAAATGTCGTTTACGTAATTTTAATCCCTCCTAGTACTGAATAATTGATGTTTTTTAAGAGACAATAAATTTGGTAAAACCTAATTTGAAAAAATTCTAAATACGAGTATTAATATTTTTCTATCCATTAAAGTAATAGTAATTTAAAATTTTCTTTAAATATTAAAAAAAAAAAAACTTTTGTAACTTGTGAGACACAATACTTTGTCTTGAGTATTGTATTTAAAATAGAAAATTCAGAAAATTCCAATATTTAAAAACGTAATTTCTAAAACAGTTTTAATCATATCTGTTTAATTTGCTGGTAAACATTCATCAATTAATTATAAGCAGACACCACCTTATTTGAAAATGTACATGAAAAATATTTAGTTAAGAGGGTTAAAATCGTTTCCAAATATATGCAATATATTCGGTTTTAAGTTTGTGAGGCTTTAACAGAAAACAAATTAATGGAACTTGTTATAATTATCATTATATGTTCAGTGAAAATCTCCAGTTTAGTCTATTTGAAAGAGATATTATTTAATTAATTGTTTCAAAGCCTATTATTTAATAGCCTATTATTCCGCAAGTTCCTTTTATAAGTAAAATCAAAACTAGCAGATAAATATTATGTCTAATTTATCTCATTATTCTTTCTAAAACTCAAGATAACTGCTCTGAAATTGGGAGATAAATGTCACATATTTTAAAACACTGACACTTCAAACAGCAAATCAAAAAAACGAATGCATTTATAAGATAAAAAAAACTCATATCGATTTTAAAAGTATCCATTTATAACAACAATGTAAAGGATTCTGTCGAGAATTTTTTCTCTCTCTTGCAATAGAACAAATAAGCGATTTCCATTTTTGAAAAATTTTGATATTTTTTGTTTTCAAAATTTCTTTGTCCAGGAAAAATAAATCTAAATATATATGATGTTATAATATATATTCTGAATTATTTTGTTAAAATGTATGTTAGATAACTTCGACACGTTTAAGTGTGCCTAGGTATTTAAATGTCTACAAAATAAATTTTCCAGTTCAGATAAATTTTGCGTCTAACTTGTATTGTGGTTAATTCTAAAACTTAAAACAAACGATCTTTGAAACAGATAGATAAATGTCACATATTTGGAAATAGTATCATACAAAACAGGAGATTTAAAAAAGGAATGCATTAATAATGAAATAGAGGACTCGATTCTAAAAACATGCATAGGAACGTAAATGATTTTGTCTAGAATTTTTATTTTTCCTTTGCAATGAATCTAACCAAGCGATTTTCACATTTTTTTCTGACATTTTCTGTTTTAAAAAATGCAACGGGTAGTAAAAATGTCCAGTATTATATATATATATATATATATATATATATATATATATATATATATATATATATATATATATATATATATATATATATATATGTAATGGTCAATTTCGACCAACATAAAATTAAGGTAATCCCCATTGGCTTGGATGCAGTCGTAAGTGAAAACATAGCCGAAAGGGAAATACAGTTTATTATAAACTTATCTCTCGATTTCTGAGGTGAAAAACCCGTGAATAACGATTTATAAGCGTTGAGCCAGCCAATCAGGGTTTTTAATGTTTAATCACGTGGGGGACGCTTGATGACAGGAAGGAGGTGAAAGTAATTATAAAAAGAATTATATAAGAAGGGCTAAGTCAGCACCAATTAGTTTCGTTGGTTTCGTATATGCCAACTCGATAGAAAGAACAAATGGTAGTTGACACGTTTTGACATTAAAAAATAGAAATGCCTAAAAATTATTTTAAGGTAGACTTATAATTAAGTTGGTTAGTTTTTTAATGTTTAAAATAGCAGTATATATATATATATATATATATATATATATATATATATATATATATATATATATATATATATATATATATATATATATATATATATATATATATATATATATATATATATATATATATATATATATATATATATATAATTTATCAGTAAAAAAAATCTTCTTCATTGATCATTTAATAAATAACCCTTATTAAATTGTCAGAGCTTGCTAGACAATATTAACATGTTATAGTCATCATGGCGAGAAAAGAAATTTCTAAGAACATTCAGACTGTGAAAAATAATGTTAAATCGTTTTTGTTTTTTTTTTTTTTTTTTTTTTTAATTTTTTTTTTTTTTATTATTTATTTATTTTTTTTTTTTTTAATTTAATTTTTCTTATATTTTTTTTTTTTTTTTTATTTTTTTTTTTTTTTTTTTTTTTTTTTTTAATATTATAATATTTTATTTTTTGAAAACTTTTTTTATCTGTTGATTCGTAAAAATACTGTGAATGAAGATTTAGAAATCCCGTTCGTAATTTTTCATGAGAGAGAGCATGAAACAGCATGCACCACCATCAAAATAGCAACGATATTTGGCTTTTCTGGGAGAATTGATATTTGGTTAAAGAAAACTTGAAGCATGCCTCATGTAGCATTTTTTAATGGACATAATTGATTTTCATTATGGATTATTATTATTTTTTTACACTCCTTTCACAAATAAAAATGTTTAGAATATATAAATACTGTATATAATAGCCTTAGGAGTGTTTATTTTCAGAATATATGTTAGATATCTTTGATAGTTGAATAACATTCAGTATGTGTATAAGTATTACAGAAACATATTTGTAAATTTACTTCATTTGTTTGGATAGGGTTGAATGGAGAGGTATGGTCTACATTTTTGCTACACAAAGGGAAATAACACTTTATTAGACAGGAATGCTCTTGTTTGGGCTTTTTTCCTGATTGGATCATCCGTAGGGATTTAGGTTTTAAAATAAAGAGGTAGGTTACATTAGGAATATTTTCGGTTTTCCTATACATACATTGTATAGATTTCAGAAACTATATTGTCTAGCAGTAAGTGTGAAAGACTATATAGAATCTTCTTGTGTCGGGTTTGAATCTTACAGGTGCTCTGACCTTCTCCCTGTATAAACCAACTACCTGCTGGAAAAGAAAGAATGATATTTCTCGCTTCCTTATTTAAAATTGGAAAGCTTAATACCCTGGAATATTCTGAAATATTTGTTGGATATAGGGAACTCAAATCACTATGCTCAGGGGAAATGCCCATTTATAGACATTCTAGCATCGTAATGTCCACAAAAGTAAACGCACTGTGGAGACGAGCAACTAAGTCCATTTCTGAAGTAACTGGATCGAGATAAATAAATTTCTAATGGGAAAAAATTTAAAGGGTCATATTTGGAGATTATGGTGGCCATGAAAGAGGACCCCAACGCCGAATTTAGCGGCTTGAGTATTCGATATTAAACCAATGACGCACAAGAGAGCTGAAATGCGCAAGAGCTCCATCATGCTAGAACCACAGGCCACGTGTTGCTTCTAAGGGCATGGTACCTAGGATATCACTTAATACAATGTCCCGTGAGTCGTTCAGGCACATGATATGTTCCAATTAATCCTGATGTCTCTGTGGGAAGATTGCATGAGGATTAGAGGCTTACAACGTATAGCGTGTGAATCTTGCTTTATCCGTCCACAAGATACGTGCAATGAAAGCTTTATCGGCTTCATATTGTTGGAATAATCATCCACCAAAGTCAGTGAGTCGGTGAAAATCCTCTGAATGGAATTCTTGAACGGTTCTGTGACGATATGGATATATCCCCTCTGCCCGTAATAGCCTGTGAACAGTACTGCGACACATATTCATCTTCGTGGCTAGTGTACTCAACTCGGGAGGTTATTCCACACCGGGCGCCCGGTGTGGAAGTTTAGAAGTCTGTCCTCCACGGATCACGTCGACATTGGGAGAAAGATGGGAGGGATAGTTACGAGAATATTCCCTATCAGCTCGTAACACATTACCATTACATTCACCAAAGATTATCTATACCAAAGTACTTATCTATATATGCCCGAGTGGAATACATTATCACGTGAAGAGTACCGGTAGCTACTACATGCGGCCTTTTAAATTATAATTCAAACAACGGCTTGACGTCATTTTATGTGCTTTAATATGTGCGTTGGACATTTCGATTATCTTGCTATGTAAACTTATGCAAATACTAAAATAAATGTGGAAAAGTCTACTACATTTAGCAAATGGCTAGCAATGTTGATAAAATTGGCATGTTGATAAAGTTACTTTATGTCTAGTTACTATTTTTTTGATACGATGTTCATGTTTCGAATATAGGTTTTTTTTATATAAACTGGATATGACGTCATAGATTTTTTCTCGTATTTTTTTCAAAAACTATGGGTCAAACAATTCTTTGGGTATTTTTTATGCACTCCAGAGAAATAATTTGGTTGTGCAATCAGTTTATTCAATCTTGCTGTGATACCTTGTACTATGTAGAAATATTTTTTCTCTACTATCTTAAAATACTCCAGAATTTTTATTTGAAAAACTTTGCAACAATCACAGTAATTTATTAAAATTTGTATTGCATGTCCTTTTCTTTATGCCTCGTTTTATGCCGGTCCCATGAATGATGTATAAAAGGTTTTTGAATGCACTTATTTTTGGGCAGTATTGCTCCCTGGATAAAGTCTTGCAAAGATACACTTAATACTTCATACCAGATAAATGATTAATTGTTATCAAGCTGGTATAAAAAGAAGAAATTACACGAATGAATTCTATTAGGTTTAAAATGCGGAAGACTAAAATCAAGGTGAAGCTCAATGTCTGTACAATGTCTGTAAGAGAAGGCGATTAAATTTATCAATTTATCACATAATAAATAGGTAAAAATAACATTTTTTCTAGCATTATGACGTCATTCCTTTAACCATATCATTTAATTATTTCTTATTTTAAATTATTTAAATATCGTCTGTACTATTTTCATACGTTTTACCACTGAACTTAGATATTACGTTAATAATTTTCTTTTATATTTGGCTTAAATAATAGATTAGGTACATATGTGATAATTTTAAATTTAATTATGGATTTTTTTTTTCTTGCAAGATAATTCTCAACCGAAAAACAAACGATTTTTTATCAGCCTCACAGGGTACTTAAGAATTCCAGAAAATTAAAAATTTTACTGATCCCATCATAAGACGGGCTATAGGCTAGTTTCATTAATAATAGGTCCAGGGAGCCCCAAATTGATCTACGGCCTCGAAGTGTCATGATGGGGACCTCTATATCGAAGTCAGAAAATGCGTACTTGCATGCATACTATCAAAGTAAAATAACAAAGGTAATATATACTTAGCATGACTAACCAGCTAATTCATATTGATTTAATGTCACCAGAAAATATCCAATATAAATGTCGAATTTTGTTAACATGATTTGAACTAAAATATTTATTGAAAATAATATAGCGTACAATTTCTCCAATTTGGGTGTATTATGTATTTTAAAATCTTAATAAAATCCAAACTAAGCAATTAGTATTCACCACACAATTATTTAAAAAATTATCTTTGGAATATACTTCGTTAAAATAGCACACTATAAAAATACATTCAAATATATTTTAGATAATAATGATGTTAAATTCAACTCACTGTATGAGATAATCCCTTTAGTTTTAAATTGTATTTTCATGATTTATGAGTAAATGAAAGACAAATAATCCTGATTAATAGTGAAGTCAAATGACATTACAGAATCGGAATACTGAATATTTTTCATATTTATTAACGAAGTTATTACGAGCCTTATCTGATACATTTTGGAATCTGCATGCATTAAAAAAATAACTATTTCTGGAAAACAAATGCGGTGTTTTTTTAAGTAACTATTTATGGAAAAGAAATGCGGTACATTTTTAAAAAAATAACCATATATAGAAAACAAGTGCCATGCATTAAAAAAATAACCATTTATAGAAAACAAGTGCCGTGCATTTAAAAAAATAACCATTTATGGAAAACAAATGCGGTGCATACAGGAAAAATACAAGACTTATATACCAAAAGAAAAAATGTTTAAAAAACACAAAGCACCTCCACTGTGATTACGTACCTTAGTATGAGTTAAGAAAATTACTATATTCATATATTTTATGCTATTGCATGAAGCTTCCTCTCTAAATTTCAGATACATTCATTAATAAATCATATTTAGCATACGTGGTTTGCATGTCTTACTTTCCAGGTCAAATTAAAGCTCTTGAAATTTTCGAGAGATTGCAAGTGACCCCGTAACATATTTTTTTATTATAATGTGTACTTCTTAGAAGAAAAAGTTTCACATCTTTAAGGTAATTTTACCTTGAAGAAGTACGACATACCCAAATGACACGTATTAGGAAAAAGCTATCATTTCTGTAAGTGTATGTCATAGCAACCATCTTTTTGTGAGTCCATTGTTCTATAAATAATTATCATATAATCAAGTAATTTACAAATAAAACGAATTCAAGTTGTTTTAAAAAGTAATGCATAGCGTGCACTAAAAAGTACCTGTATTTCTCCTAAATCTAAAATTTACGTTTTCAGCATTACTGGAATTTTGCCAAGTAACATACATTTTTGTTTTTCCCTATTTCTACAGGCTCTCCCCATTTTTTTTTCTTCTCGAAGAAGAAAAATAAAGGTAAAGAAACTGCTGCAGAGTACAGAGAATTGATTCGTGTTTTTTCTTCGCATTTTTGCCTTTTTTCTTCTGAATTTGCTTATAAGCGTCTGAAATTCAGATTTCCATGAGATTAGACATCGGATTGCGGCATGAGATATGAGTAAAATAATTTTCATCATTGCTCTGCAATTTCGTAAATCATATATAAATAGGCAGAAACGTTGTTTATGTTGCTGTAGATATTGAAATATTTTGCTGTATTTTTCATTTTTAATGTAAAACCTTTTTTAGAATATTATTTAAAAAAAAGTTTTTCAGCTGAAAAACCTTCTCTACACATGTATGTTTATTAATATGCATCTTCTGAATCCTAATTCTTGAAAAAGCTAATATTCTTGAAAAGATTATGATAGATATCAGAATAAAATTTGTAATTTTTTATCCAAATCTTCGAGAGAATATTGGGATTATATAAAAGGATAAATTTAATTAATCAGCTAATTTAGTAGATGTGTGAACACGGTGGTGTTCTGATAAAAGTAAATTCAATAAATATTTGCACGAATTCATATTCACTTGTTATTATTTAGAGGAAATAAGTCTATCAGAACTTTCTTAAAATATATAAGTAGGATTAAGCACAAACAAAACGATAATAATCAAAATTTAAAGAAATGTTTTCTTTTTTTAAAACGTGTTATCAATATTGGAAAATGAGCTCATGAAAACGAAGGGTTTTTAAACTTAATAAGTTTAAAAACCACTAGTAGTAAAACTACCAGTATGAAAATAGCATTTTCCAACTAATGAATTGCATAAAAAATAACAGATAGTTTTAAAGTATATAATGAATAAGAAATAATTTAAATGTCATTTTTACATAAAAGAAGTTATGGTAGTAACAACTATAACAATATACTGCTTATGGTTACATTAAACAATTTTCTTTTGTTATCTGTATAAATATATCAAATACACTGTTATGCCTGGTAAAGATTACCTTTTTAATATGGCATACAAGAACTGTATATCAGATTTTTTTTTAAATAGCTCACAGACTATATGTTGTAATATTTAATAAGTTTTGCCCTTTATTCACTATTAATATACTGATACGTTTTATTGAATAGAGTATAAAAACTTTAAACATTTCCAGAAAATATGTGTCTTTAACTTATTATGATCTAGAACAGGCATGCATAATCCGTGGCCCATGAGGCGCATGCGGCCCTTTTAAAAACTTTTTGCTGCCCAATTGAAGTTTTCAACTGTCTATATGGTTTTATTCATTTTGACTATATACAGTTGAAACATAGAATTTTAGTTGTTAATGTTTGCAATAATAAATATCACATATTACGTACGTTAAGACTTGATAGTAACCAACGTAAACCTGGTTTCTGAGTAGGGTAGGACAAGTTACATTAAAATTTGAGTGTTCTAGAATATACCTAATAGAATTCCAATGAAACATTGAGCTAAAATGCCTCTACAAAGGGAATAAGATTGAATATTATCAAAAGTATATCACCGAACATAAATTTCCAAATTTAAGGCTATTGGCAATGTGCATTATATCAGCATTTGGAACTACTTATCGCTGCAAATCATTTTTTCCCAAATTGAACCTGGTAAAAACAAAGTGTCGCAGTAGGTTGTTAAAAACATGACCAATTAGCTATGATGCGCGTCGACTACATTATCCGTTGATATTAACAAAATCTCTAGTAAAATACAAAAACAAATCCCACATTAATTTTAAAATAATACATCTGGTAGTGCTTGTAAATAAGCTATAATATATATTTATAGTATAAATATAATAATAACTCTCGTGAATAGGGAGAAGGGTAAGGTGTTGGGTGTGATTATAAATACAGTATAGCTAATGTCTATTGTCTTTGTAGTTATGATATATGTATAACACAACATTTACGTACAGTCGCAGCTGGCGCTGTAAAAATGCATATTTTGAATATTCCACTATAATAAAATATTTTGAATAATTTATTGTTTTATTTTAATATGTGAGGCCCACCGCAGTTCAGTAAATTGTTTTTTGGCCCACCAACCGATTTGGGTTGGGCACCCCTGATCTAGAAGCATATAAATAAATGAATATGACAGATACTTTCACTAAATACACTAATACTTTATCACTAAATAAACCAATAGTACCCGTAATTGACGCTTGTTTAGTTGTACGGAGAATAAATATTTTTTGAGAATTTCATAAGCATCTTGTTTGAAAATAGAGCTTTACAAATTCGAAATATAGCTTAAAAGACTGTATTCAACAGAATTTTTTTGTAGAGTACGGAAATACAGTACGGTGTAATTTGCGTATAGTAGTAGCATAACACATGATCTTTATTTACTACTACGAAATCGTTTAAGTTTTAATGTGTTACACGTAGAATTAAAGAATTCCACAATTATTATGTGATATTGCCATATTAGGATCTTTTTTTTATGGATAACAGAATTTTAAAGGTCCTTTTAACTAAAGTTATAGAGTAATACCACATATAATATTATGAAGTCATTATTTTCAGATAACAATTTAATCTTTTGGAAATTTTACTATATGGATTTAATAGTATCCATTTTAAGTATCCTATTTAAAACAAGGCGTAAAAGACTGAATGCAGCAGAAATTGCAAAATAGAATAAAGTATTTGCAGAGTATTTTAAGTATAACACTAAAATATATTTCTGTATGCTATTAAGAAACGGTTACGTTTTTAAAACTAGTATATAACATTAAAATACTCTATAAAAACTTTGTGATTGATTTATTACGATTTAGTAACTTTCCTATAGATAAAAGAACAATCGAAGAGGTGAAATTTTAGAGTGATTAATGATTTCGTTGAAAGATTTACGATTCCACAGAAGAAAATCACAAGAAAATTTAAAAGATATTATCAGTGGAGATTATCATGCCGTTATTCTGGAGAAAATGCTTCTAGGATGTATATTTGAAATTCATTTGCGGACTACTAAAAAAGGAAAATTCATTGCTTGCAAGATCTCGGTGAGGAGCTTGATAGTTGCAATTAAAACTTATATAGGAGAATAGAATATTTAATACAGAGTTTAAATGAAAACAATTTTAATTGTGAAATATTAACTCGAATTATTATTATACAGGGTGTCTAAAAATGACCGGTATATTTGAAAAATCAATAAAAAGTAAATGGAAATACATAGTTTATTGCAATATGCTTGGGACATTAGTAAATTTTCAGGCAGAAAAACTTTCAAAATTAGTTATAATATTCCACAACAGATGCGCCATCTGTTGCAGTCTGGAAAAATCTGAACTACGATATTATTCTGTGGGGACTCTTAAAATACCAGGTGTACCGCCACTATCCAGAAACAATTGAATAACTGGAACAGTACACCTGTTCTGCATGTGAAGCCATCGCGCTTGAGACGGTTAATACTGATAATTACGTTCTGAGAATACGCCATATTATTGCTGCGCATGGTGGATATCTGGAAAATATCGTAGTTTAGATTTTTCCAGACTCCAGCGTTATCTGTTGTGAAACATTGTAACTAATTTTGAAAGTTTGTCTACCTGAAAATTTACTATTGTCCTAAGCATATTGCAATAAACTGTGTATTTCTATCCCTGTCCGTTTAGTTTTTATTGATTTTTCAAATATACCGGTCATTTTTTAAACACCCTGTATTTTGTCTATAAATTAATCATTAATATGAGATAAATTTATAAAAAGAACATATACTAAACACTGGTAATCTGGAGTAATAAATACAAATATTTATATACATAAAATCCAGTTTATATATATATATATATATATATATATATATATATATATATATATATATATATATATATATATATATATATATATATATATATATATACATATATATATATATATATATATATATATATATATATATATATATATATATATATATATATATATATATATATATATATATATATATATATATATATATATATATACATATATATATATATATATATATATATATATATACATATATACGTATATATATATATACATATATACATATGTATGTATATATATATGTATATGTATATATATATGTATATATATATGTATATATATGTATATATATATGTATATATATATGTATATATATGTATATATATGTATATGTATATATATGTATATATATGTATATATATATATATATATATATATATATATATATATATATATATATATATATATATATATATATATATATATATATATTCTTTACATTAACAGTCGTTGTCGTAATATGGAATTTAATTATCACTTAAAGATCTGAAGTAGGTATTAATTTACAAATAAATGTGTTAACTAAAGGGAATAACTAATAGACGCTGACATATCCATAGAATATTTTTTCATCTAAGCACAAGCAGACATGAAAACTAATATAAAGTTAAGGTACTGGTGTCTGGTAAACAAATAAAAATATCTGTCTAGTACTTGAATATCTCAAAAAATCTTCATATCCTACTTTATTTGAGCAAGTTTTTTCTATTATACTAGATAACACGTTTAATGTGCGAAAGAAAACTCAGCTTGTTTTGGAGCACTACTTTCTACATTTTGTCTACACACACAGCTAAAGTGACTTGTATCAACTGCCTAAAGTTTTGTCTGACTGGCGGTGGCCATTCATGCATTTAGAGGAATTCAAATTCAGGGACTAAAGAATCGAAAGAAAGCGTCCTTCGTAATAAGCCACCGTCTGCCTGTGATTATTAAAAATGCTGATCTATGAAATTAGATGAAGCATATGCAAATAATGTTATAAACACTTAAGGAAAAATGTATTTATTTTTATTAAAGTGCATGAAAATTCGTTTCTCGTTTATGTATTTAAACTTTACTTTCTAATTAGGTGTACTGTTTAAACTTTCTACTTAAAACTGGTCGTTTATGTCTTTTACACAGACATTATATTAAATAGAAATTTTATCTATAACGTATAAAATTTGTTTTTATTTAAAATCTAAAATCATTCATATTTTGATTTAAATTATGCAGCAATTATATAACTCGAACTATTAAATTTAATTATAGCCTATAAATATTATCTGTTTATTCATTTCATAAATCGAATTTATTGCTAATATTCGCATTTACAGATTTAGTTATCCCTAACGGATCCATTGTATGTGTGTTTACGTTGTGTTAGGAAAAGCATTATACATAATATAAAGAAATATGTACACTATGAAAGCAACATGCAAATGAAAAATTATGTTTCCGTTAATATATTTTCTAAAAAGTTCCTGACACCTAAATCATATTCGGATAAAACACTACTTTCCGTATGTGTTTTATATGTTACAATAAAGTTATTTTGCAGTTGTTTAATATATACCAATATAAACCTAAATGTAACCAATATAATTCAAGCTACTAATATAACTTTACCTCTGAATTTGGTAATCACCTGTTTATTTTAATGAAAAGTTCTATAAAAATCTGCAGATATGTTCCGCCCAGTTTAATCACTGACTGTAAATAAGATCATGGAAGTTTGAAGATTAACTAATTGCGTGGAATGCTGATTAATGTAAGTGGTCACCACAATGAGTAGTGGGCTTAAATATTAAAAATGCACAGCCACACCTCCAATTTGAGTCTGGTTTACCAAACACTGAGGTTGAAACACTTCATTTGACTCTATGTGCACTTGATGACGTGCGGTATTTTCATACTGATAAAAAAAATGAATTGTCGAACACTTTACATACCACCAATATGTTACTATCCATGTTTGGTTATTTTGGGTCCTTTAAAATTATGCAACTTGATTTGGTTTGGTTTGGTTTTGGAGAGCTACGGTCTATTTTTTTTTGCAACATGAGGCTAATATGCAACTTGATAAACGTATGAGAACAGTAATCTCTTAAGAGGTATTTGTCTCCAAATTTCAACTATATGCAGTTCCTGTTGCAACATAATCTTGATAACAGTTTAGGAGATAATCTTCATTCACTGACTGAATTAATTCCTGTAAATTGGGAGAAATAAACTTGATTTGCAAGTCTTAAAAATCAACTTTAGAGTGTTCAACTCTGTCAAAGTCTCTTTACTGGAGTAGAGTTTCATTACTTACAGTGCTTGAAAGACATGCTAAGAATCGAAACATCAACAAATCCGGGATTATGTATGGTCATCGGCACTACCAAACAGGGTACATACTTTGCCCCATCTTTGCATTTAACCATCTCTGCATGCAATCATGCTTGAAACATTAATTTCCCTCACTACTTTGATACCCTATGAACATATTCATACAGTGACAGCTTATTCTAATACATAACTTGATCGTTTAGTATTATGTACCAGATTAATGATCCCTCTATATTTATGCGCAGATTGATTATCTTATTGATCGGAAGATTAGAAAAACTGCTGGAGTTTAGACTGAATTTTCAAATTCATATTACGCTCTAAAATGTTTCAGCTATTCTATCATTCTTTAAAAGTATTTTAATATCACATTTTATTAAAAAAATAAGCAGCATAAAAAGATGATACACAATAAATCGATTAAACTATTTAAGCTTCTAGAAATGAGAAAAAAGATGAAACTGATTAGATATATACAATGAAAAATGATTCTGCTCTGCCTCTTGATGATCTGTATTTATCCTTCATTTATATGCAAAGCGATATGTTTTAAAGTCTGCTTATCCAAATACACCAGCTTAAGACTGGATCATTAATTTACCATACAGTATGAGTCAAATCTAAGTGCCTTCCCTGATCTTTAAATATCTAATTCATTTACTCAACCATTATTTTTTCCTCTCTCATTGTCAAGCCGAATTCAACTGCGATGATATAGTCTCTCGAGTTGACGGGGATATAAAGTCTAAGTAATTCTCAAAGCTAGAAAGGTAAAAAAGCTCTGATATCAGACTCTTTTAAATACAATCTGGAAGTCACACGTCAGCGATATTCAATGACGCGTTTAAATAAGACCAAAAGGAAAAAAAAAGAAATCCTTTCTCAAAAAGGTTTAGAGAGAAGTTTTGTTGGTTATTGTACTGCAAACTTTTTTGACAGGTATTATGTTTAATTTCAGGAGTTGGTTATAAAAGTATTTTTGAATAAAGAAAATTATGAATGAAATTATCACTGAATTTTTAAATGTTTATGCTTGTATGAAGTTGTACATTTACGCGTTTACTCCAATATGATCTAATATATCGTGCATTAAAATGAGCAGTTTATGCATTTTCATTTAGTCTTCCTCTCTTGACGAAACACTAAAAAATTAAGTATTTAACAATACTCTATTCTATTGTTCGATAATTATATAATATTTATGTATTGCTTAGATTTTTGAAACTTTCAATATACGAAATGTTTAAATTTGGAATTGAATTTAGAGTTTACATTTTAAATACTGAACGAGTCATTAAATAGATCAATGCCGACTTTAAATATGTCACTAAAAGAAAATAACGTATAAAAAGTACAAGTATAAAAATATAGAAATGCACAAACCTTATTAAAGTTCATAACTGAAATCCCTCTTTTTTAAATACGTCTTGTAAATATAAGCAACAAATTAGGAAAACAAGCAAAATAATTTTGCAAATATAAGCAAAACACATTTTAAATACTAAGATTACAAGCCATTAAATAGGGCATTGTTAAAATTAAAGAAGTGAATAAAAGAGAATAATCTGTAAAAGGTACAAATAAAAAAACGATTGATGTACTCAAACCTCATTAAAGTTATTTCCGTATTTTAAACATTAATCCTTATTTACTACTTTTTCAAAATAGTTTCATATTTAGTTCATATAAAGATAAATTTTGCTTTAATGAATAAATGATTCTGTTTGAATTTCATGTTTAAATTTTACTTATATGTCACTTATTCAACAGCTTACAAGAAATACTTTTCTGTAGGTGTAAATGTATATTTTAAAAGTTATTAATGAGTTTCATTTAATAAACTTTAGATGTATTATTCATAAATAGCTGGATTTTTTTTCTTTATACACCTCTAGGAACACAATAAAAGTTTAATGAGTGAAACTATGAAGGTAATGCTTCCCCAAGACCTAAAAAACTAATTTTTTTTCTGGAATTCACAAAAGAAGGGCGCTCACAATATAGCAGAATAATGATGAAAAGATAGTTGACCAACGAAAAAGAGTCAGCGAAAACGGATATTTTCAAAATTCTCTACATTCCTAAGCCCGACAATGCAAAATGCAATTTTTTTTGTTCTTAAGAGAATCTTGCACAGGAATTGAGGTTTATTAAACTGCCGTCGTGTAAAGGTATTTAAAAAACTGAAATCTTATTAAGTTTTAGTTTAACAAAAGGTATGGTTATCGGAAGATTAAAATTAAGATTTTCTTCAAAGTTCGTTAAGAGTTTCTTTTTATAAAGAGCACTGGTTTAATTTATCAACAGGAAGGGATATAGGATGAAGCTATAGAATTTAATAATCTCTAATGGCAATAGTAGCTCAATAAATCTATGAAATTAATACAAAAAATTGGAATTCTCATTTGCGTTTAAACTGCGAAATAAAATGATATAAGCAAAAGGAAAATATAATTTTAAAAAACATTTATTAGGTAATGCTATCTCATCAAAACGGTTGACATTATAATTACTTAAAATAATTATATTTATTTTTTATTAATTATCAGTTTGGAGAAAAAAGCGTTACTTCATAATAAACTAAAATTTACATTCTTAATATAGTCCGTAGTACGATATTTTACTATAATCTAGTTTACATTAATTTCAGGAAAATTTTACCTGCATAAATTTAATTTTGATACTTCTATAGCACACAATATGGATAGTATATGAAATATGATTGTTAGTGTTTTCTTTATGCATATTTCCTATTTACCATTTCAAAGAAATGCTTTTAAACTTCTCTTTTAAATTCATTGTTTCATATCTTTTTAACAGATTTTGACTGAGAATATAATTTCACTCATATAATTTCACCGGGATTTGTAAAATTTTATACTTTAGTAACAATAGTTTTCAAAGAATGAAATTTTGTTTTAAACCTTTAAATTGGAGCTTTTAAAAGCAGTATTTTATTTCTTTTATTTTGTTTATTTAATACTGGTGAAAATACACAATTTATTTTGTTACTATCGTTTAAATGATTTCAGAATATTCTGGCATTTGAATTGAAAACAGTTTCAAAAGTTTAATCATTTGAAGGAAAGAATAACAATAAGAAAGAGTAACCTTTGAATAGATTAAAGAAGTATTTACTCAACAACATTTTATCAAATTTATTGTACACAGAGGAAATTTCATAAATTTATATAGTGATGTGTCGGGATTTATCAGTACAATATTTTATATTAGGGAAGTTTAAAGCTGTTCATTACATAGACTGTTCCTATATTTAATTTCATAATCACAGAAACTCAATCATTACTACAAAGAATAATTTAACTAATAGCTGAGCAAATTTTAAACACATTTTGAAAACCTATAATGATTATTCTGTCCAACATTCAAAACAATAAAAGATTTTGCTAACAGGTTACTTTTGCTAAACTATTTACCAAAATACTGTTCTTATATTCTTTTTTTACCGATTTAAGGATCTAGAATATCAAGTAATTCTTTACGTTGTCCGTGAGATTTTTTTGGTCTAATATGTACTTTCACGATAGTAAAAACTTAGGCAGTAAGAATTTCTTTCTTTTTTTGTATACCTTCACTTGGCTGAGTCTAGTGGATAAATCGGTGATACGAATCAAATAAAATATATAAAGTCAGGTATAGATTGAAGTAAATCACAAACAATTTTAACTTCTTGTACATTTGAAACACGTAGTTAAGGGATTTGCAGACCGAACTTTTATTCTCCAGCGAAATCTTTATAATTTTTCTCCATGACTTAAAAAAATTCTGATATTAGAAAAAGTTGGGACTTTTTAGACAACTCACGTTAATCTATAAATATGACCTGCTTTTATTATTCCAATCTCCATATAGGGAGGAAATTCTTTAGAATTTTAGAACTTATTGTTACTAATCATTGGTATAACTGAAAATAAACTTTAGAACTTTCATTTCTCAGCTATTATTCAATACTAACTATCTATCACATCAAAATTTCAAAAGAGAAATAAAACTTAGATTAGTCAATACCAGATAATGCTTAGCATCTCATACACATCTTAATTTTATGCAAGAGGATAGTAGAAGAGATTGTTATGGGGTTGTTATGTTAAGTTGCTCCAAATATATTCTATAAGGTTTAGAACCTGCGAGATTTTAGGTTGCTAAATAGAGCATTGCATTTTAAACTGATAAATTATAAACCATTCTCGATTATTACTTGTACAGTTTATGGTTGTATTTTTGTCCATATACCCTTCGTTACCTTCACTTAATAACTATACAGCCGTTACATGACTCAGCAAAATGCCTTTCTAACCATTTAGGAGAACCCATCTTAGGAGGCTAAATAGAGCATTGCATTTTAGACTGATAAACTATAAACCATTCTCGATTATTGCTTGTACAGTTTAAGGTTGTATTATTGTCCATATACCCTTCGTTACCTTCACAGAATAACTATACAGCCGTTACATGACTCAGCAAAATGCCTTTCTAACCACGAACCTCCCAGAAATATCAGTGAACAATCTTCAGACAAGCAATAAATTCCAAACATACTAAACCTTCCCTCGAATTCACAAACTGGGAAATCAAAGCAAAGTAGATCCATGAACTATTCCTAGAGACATTTTCTTCCTTGGTGAAGATTAGAGAAGATTTAACATGATTTGGTTGACCACGTTAATGTTTCATTAGATATCATTTTATAATTTTATCGATATCAGTTTAGATCAATCGGAATTTTCCTCTCAAAAGCCAGTCTCTGTCATGAAAATACTCGAGGAATTTTTTTTTTACTTATTTTGGAAAATCAAAAGTTAGACATTTAAATAAATATTCGTGGTTTTGTAATTCTACAGAAAGAATATGAAAAAAGTAACGATTTTCAATTTATTTATTCATTTAGGTTGTTTTTTTTTAAATAATAATAGTATAGTGAAATAAATAAGTTTAAAAATAATATATCAACCTATGAACTGATGTACCAGCAGAAATATTTTAGAAATGTTTTAGGAAATGTGTATTCGCAAAGTATGAAAGTGATGTAAGTCGAAAAAATATCACTGATTTAGAGAAATAAATTTTATAATAAAAAACATCGTAAACATTATCAGTAAGAGATAAAAAATAAGACTCTGAAGATTGATTTTGAATCCATTTTTGAAAAAAGTCTAAAAACTTTATACTTGATTTTAGGAAATATAATTAAATTGCTCATCAATGACTGTAAAGATGTTGGAAGAAATATGAAGCTCCAGAGGCTGAAATCTTTTTCTTTGCTTTGTTTGCTTTAAAAATTTTTCTCCAGAATTAATCTCAAATTCCTTTCTTGTTATATAAGTTGTGTTATTGTAAAAACAATGTCCCTCTCTTTTAATTTCAGCTAGTAAAAAACAGTTCAAATGTACTTTAATTTAAAATAAAAAATATTTGTTATGCCCTCAAAGCTTTTATTCAACTTTTACCTTTTACCTTCTGTTTAAAATATTTGGATGTATTTTAAATTAAAATTCATAACACTTCCATCTCACAAGGGAAATTATTACTCTACTTATGGGACTTCAAATATAGCTTAAAAAGTATAGGAAAATTTGTATAATTATTCTGTTTTTGCTGTAAAAATTGTTTTTAACCATTATTTAGCTTTTCTGGTTTTGATGCTGAACAACATTTTAAATAATATTTTAATTGATCCTCAGAATAATTCAAATGAAATCACAATATTCAGTGTAATTGTAGCAATCGCTTAGTATTGTTGTAAATACTGAGTGGAATAGTGCCCTCAAAGCTTTTATTCATTTTTTACCTTTTATATGAACTATTTGGATGTATTTTAAATTAAAATTCATAAAACTTCCATCTCAAAAGGGAAATTATTACTCTCCGTATGGGACTTCAAATATATCTTCGAAAATATAGGAAAATTTGTATAATTATTCTGTTTTTTTTTTCTATATAATTTGCTGTTAACCATTAGTTAGCTTCTCTGATTTTGATGCTGAACAATATTTTAGATAATATTTTAATTGATCCTCAGAATAGTTCAAATGAAATCACATATTCAGTGTAATTGTAGCAAGTCAACCAAGCACTCAGTATAGTTATAAATATTGAGTGGAATAGTACCCTCAAAGCTTTTATTCAACTTTTAGCTTTTATTTAAAATATTTGGATGTATTTTAAATAAAAATTCCTAACGCTTCCATCTCACAAGGGAAATTATTACTCTCCTTAAGGTACTTTAAATACAGCTTAAAAATATAGGAAAATTTGTACAATTATTCTGTCTTTTCTGTATAAATTGTTTTTAACCATTATTTAGCTTTTCTGATTTTGATGCTAAAAAAATTTAAAAAAATATTTTAATTGATCCTCAGAATAATTCAAATGAAATAACATATTCAGTGTAATTGTAGTAAGTCAACCAAGCACTCATTATAGTTGTAAATATTAAGGTAAAAATAAAGTAATAATAAGCAAATATTTTCTAAAAATGTTAGCAATTTTTAAGATATTTATTCTTTTTTTGCTAACTGTATTTTTTATTAATTTAGTATATGCCTTCACTACTGTCTCATTTCGTGACTAGAAATATATTCTACTTACTGGAGAAAGAATTCTTTTTCCATCTATTCATACTAAAAGATATTTTAGAGCCTCTTCATTCTATACTTGAAACAAATATCTGCCTCTCTGCAACATCTGTCCTCAGCACATAACCGTTATATATTGTCTAATCAGATAAATAAACATGACGGATAAGTTTTGAGTCTGAGCTTGAAAGTAATGAATATCAGGTACAGGGTAGAGTGTATGTCTTAAATTATTATTCACTGTTAATATCATTTTTCATTAATAATTAAATTTTTGTAATGCAACAGGAAATTCTTAAGCCTTACAATCATCAGTTTCATATATTTTAAACTGTTTTCTTATGTTCCCATTTAAAATATTGTTCAAGGATTTCAGCATAGGAAACAATATACTAAATCAAACAACTAACATACGTTGTTGCTATTATTGGGATTATGAGGGAAAGGTGAATTTTAAGAAAATAATTTTTTGAATTGCAATTTATGACTGATTTAAAACACTTAACACTTACAAGTTGTATCATTACAGATTTGTCTAATGAACATAATAGAGTGGTTTTTTTTTTCATATGTACAGTAAAATACAAAAGTAATATAAAAATTGAATTTTGGGATACGAGGAAAACATTAAAATTTGAATCTACTTGATTTAGTCTTGACAAATATATAATGCTAACATTAAAATACACCATGCGTACTGGAAAAATCCCTTTCAACTTGTTACAACTCTTGATCGAAGTCTAGGAAAAGTGCCAAAGTGGATCAAAAATTATCAACACTGGTCTGCTTTTGGGAATTGAATTGTAACACTTCTATTAAGTCTCCCAGGAGCTGATAAATATTTAAAAAAGAGTGTGAATAAAAGGATAACTTTTATGGCTATTTTATTGGAGAAAAATTATAGTTACATTACCAGAAGCACAAACGATTGTAAGAGCATAGAACTTTGCAGCCTCTTTAAAGAAATTCAATTTATGAGGTCATTTCTAACGCTAAAGATACTTTGGCATACGTATATGGGGAAATATTGGCAGTAGGGAGTGAAGAAAACATTCATTAATTTTTAAGATATTATTATAACGCAGCGATTCAGAGCTATTCTAATTTTCACTGGAATGGTGAACATTGAGGTTATTTATATATGCACTAAATTATTTTACAAATCGGAAATACTTGACGTCTATGAACAAACCAGGCCAAAAATATTTGGCTTTGTGGGACATATGCCAACTAAGAATATGTTTATTTACTAATTTATAGGACATAATCCCAAAAGAAACACAGACGAAAAAAAAAATAGAAAAACTACATATGATTTAACTTATAAATTTCTTTTTGTTTGTGATTACCACGCTGTTGTTACGAAACTAAACTACATCTTGTACAGAGTTCTTGCCTGTTTTGTTGCAAATTTACTACTACTCAAACTTGTCTATTTCATTCATCTATCTAGCACTCTATTTTTATTACATTTGATAAAATAATTAATATAAAAAGAATAGATATCTCTCTTTTGATTAGATAGAAACATTTACAGAATAAAAGTTAAAAAGCTACGTGTTCAACATGAAACATTAATAAAACTACTAAGCCATTGAACTAAATATAATACTTATCTTTATCCTAAAGTAGCTACAAAGTTGCCTATAGTTAGTTTTAGTAAAATTTTATGAGAAATTTGTATCTTATCGATTTTAAAAACTTAGAAAATTCAAAACATAAAATGTACTAAATGACGTTAAAATAATATACAGTTATTTCCCATTAATCCTATTATCGTATTTAGAGAGATCATAAAAGTTTTAACATCAGTAAAATATAAAATTATGGAATTTTATTTGAATATTTTGGATTTAATTATAAATAACTCAATGCGAGACACAACATTTAAAAGTTCAATTACATAAATTGAATTTATTTGCAAATATGGTTTGCTGCTAGTCTGAAATTTATATCCTACCACTATTTACGAGAACAAATTATTTAAGGAAATGAAGTATAAAAAGTATATATATGAAAGAAATTAATAAATGATTTAAAAAAATAAATGATATTTATTAAGCATATTTAAATCTTTTACATTTAAAATCATATATTCTGGTCACAAACGGCATAGTTTTTTTGCGGTTTAAAATGTCAAGTAACGTTTACTTTGATATTGAAAATTTGGTACGAGACTTAAAGTATAGGTACTTCATACAATATATTTTTATTATATAGCTTTGTAACTTTCATTTTTGTAAAAGAAGAAATTTGAATAAATAAAAGTGTTTATGCATAAATAAAAACTTAACTCTAAAATAAGAAATTATTATAATATTTTACAACATTACTCTTTATTATTTTGGTGCTTTGTTTTATGATGCTAACTCTTTTGTAACTCGAGGATTATTACCAATCTTACCGATTAAAGTCAATTCTTAACTGTTACAAATATTATTGGGTGAAATGCGATTTACACCTACTGTAACAACATTCAGTACAGTAACATTCGGTGCTTCAACGCTTGTTTTACCTCTTCCCGTCAGGCATTGCCAAAGGCAAACAGACCGGTCTGAACTAAAAAGAAACTTCGGACTTCTCCCAAAAAATAGAAGGGTCCATTGATTTGGGGGATTCTGACCCCCCCACCGTTCTGGAAAAGGACCCCTGATTTTTCTCCGAGAGTTAGATGGATATTTTTAGAGGACAATGTTGTCACTAGAGGAGAGAAGTTGGTGAACGCTGCTGGCATCCGCGGCTTGCGGGATAGACATATTTTAGGAGCGCCACGAAAAAAAGGAAAAATGATGGCGAGACCAACACCGAATCCAGAGGAGTCTCCTCTATCTACAAATGATAAGTTGTATTCCTTAGGCATTTATTTAATTGCATAAAATCCTTTAATGAAGATATATTTGTCCATGTGTTTTTAATGAGTTTAGATTTCTTTCTCAAATACTAGTTTAAGTTGACATTATCTTTACACCTACTAACTCCGATACAGAAAGACATAGGCTTACATTTTCGACTTATGTTCTGTTACTATTTTAAAAAAATATCAAACTGAGATAAAAACCAAGATTTAGTTAGTGTTTATCTTTTAGTTCTTTAGGTTAATTCATTAATTTGCTGAATGAATTGTGTTAAACATTATTTTAAAAAGAGCAATAACTGTGTGCCGTATTTATTTCCTTACCCATCTTCAGCCCTTTTATTAGTTCACGGATATTGCGGAAAGTTTTGGTTTCTTAAAGTATGCCAGAGCCTGCGAAAGTTTGAGAACACCTGTAATAAATCGTGAAAAAGAATTTCGACGTCTCTATTCAAAAATGAAATTCTTACTGGAAGGACTACAGCTCAATACACGATATTCAATTTGTCATCTCCTGGTCACATAACAGACTGGAATTTTGGTGCTTTATATTTGGTATAAAGTACGGTAAAGTTACCTTCCCTACTCTTTTATATTACTCTTTTTCTTTCCTATGCACTTCTATCAATGATGTCTAATTTTCGACATCGGAAAAAAAAAATCAATCTAATATCCAGCTTTCTGTTGTCATGATTCCTGTTTAAAATAGATTTTTATTCGTGTAATATATTCGTCATCGACACATGTTTCACTGACAGTGAAATTGTTGATTTTTTATTTAATTTTAAACATCTGGAATCAAGGACATATAATATAATAATATAAAAGTTAGAAAAATCTTTATGGTACTATTATAGTATATGGTACTATTATAGACCATAATAGTAATACATATTACTATTATGGTCAAATGTTATAAGTTTATTATCCAATTAAAGTTTTTAGAGCATAACAATATAGGGAAGACCATAGCAATTGGTTATGTTCTTAAAAATAAGAAAACACAGAAAAAAATATGGGACATTTTACGTTTTGCTGTCAGTTGGAATGTAAGTTTTTTTTGTATCTCAAGATGTTAATGACATATCTGTTTTGGATCGCGTAATTTAACACTACATATTAGTTAAACAATGCGATTAATAAAATGAAAATATATCTCATTACTAGAAATTAATTTTGTTATATAAAAGGTAATTTTATTTTAGATTTACATTTCACATCATTATTAGGAAATTCATCTGCATTCAATTACATGCAATGGTTGTAAAATATCTGATAAAATGATCGCAATAGGTTATGCAGACAAAATAGAAAATAATTTAAGTGAAAATTTACTTTTTTGTGACTCTGTGTAATACAGGAATTTCGCAAATATAAATAATATCATATAAAATATATATAATAACATATAAAAAAGAAGTCGTTTTGGCGTTGAATGAACATTATTTTTTATGTCATTTTAACACTGCAGAGGTTCATAACACTGTGAAGCTTTTATATACCTTGAAATTTACAAGCAAAATGTAAAACATACTCATAATATGTAAGAAAAATAGAAGATAATCAACTCAAAATTATGGTATAACGTCGTTCTAAGGAATAAAATAAAACTACAATAATTTCTGAGGATATGGGCAGTTTCATTACTTTAATCTTAGTGATATATTCCAAAGAAAAGTCTTTTAATCTTAAGAAAAAAAAAGAAATATTCCAATTAATGATCCTGTTTAAACAAGATACACATTAATCAGAATTTGCCAAATTTTTATGGCTCGTAAAAGGGTTCTGGACATAAATTTCTCTGATGTACCTGGTTTATGGATTCAAGAAAGCAAAAAAGAGCAAAACATTTTTCCAGTAAAAACATATTGACTGCGTAATGTATAGAATTTTAGTCTTATGTTAATTAGACTAGAATTTACCATTTCACGCCAAGGGTAATGAAATGTTTCAGATCTTGATTTTATCATTTGATATTTTAGAAGTAAGCAAATGAACAAATAAAAACACAAGATATAAACTGAAATATCTGAGAATTTCTTTAATATTTTTTCTTAATTGGGAAAGCAATGATATAATTTGCATTTGTCACATGTCTATCGTGTGTAACAAAAATCTTAGCCTTACAATATTAAGAATGGTAAAGAAATAGACAAAGTACAGTCTGTTGCAAGTAAGTTGATTTATATATATATATATATATATATATATATATATATATATATATATATATATATATATATATATATATATATATATATATATATATATATATATACATATATATATATATATATATATATACATATATATATATATATATATATATATATATATATATATATACATATATATATATATATATATATATATATATATATACATATATATATAATATATATATATATATATATATATATATACATATATATATATATATATATATATATATATATATATATATATATATATATATATATATATATATATATATATATATATATATATATATATATATATATATATATATATATATATATATATATATATATATATACATACATATATATATATATATATATATATATATATATACATATATATATATACATATATATATATATACATATATATATATATATATATATATATATATATATATATATATATATATATATATATATATATATATATATATATATATATATATATATATATATATATATATATATATATATATATATATATATATATATATATATATATATATATATATATATATATATATATATATATATATATATATATATATATATATATTATCTATATATACTTATATATATATATATATATATAGTATATATATATACGTATATATATATATATATATATATATATATATATATATATTATATATATATATATATATATATACGCCAGAGGTCCGAGGTTCGATCCTCGAGCTTTGCAAGGTTGACTTAGCCTTTCATCCTTTCAGTGGGTAGAGAAACTGAGGACCAAGCATGCTTGGGAACTAAACACTAGGGGTTCCGCGTAAGGTTGACCACTTAACCGGAACATATGCCTTGCACTCCAGGGCCCTTGGTCTAGAAATCGGAGATTGGCACCGTAGGCCCTGGTCTCCTAGGGTCTGTTGCGCCGAGGAGTTTAGTTTGGTTATATATATATATATATATATATATATATATATATATATATACATACTTTCATTAAAATATAATGTTAAAATATCTTACTTCTTTTTTTATGTTTTATCTGAAAGCTTACTTTTATTTACTTATGTTCACCTTAAAGTATTCAAATAATGAATATACCAGCTAAAATGTATTCAAATGTAGTAAAAATTTACAGTTAAATAATCAAAAGCTGAATAAATTATTCAAATATTTAAAATTTTTTATAAAACTTAGGCATAAAAAATATAACTTGAAAAGCTTAAGAAATTTATCACAGGTTAAATTTGTTTTCTTGAGAATTATTTGTTTGGAAAAAAGTATAAAATGTGCATATTAAAAGCATTTGTAAATCCCAGGGCAATTTCAATTTAAAGTATTTTGTTCAATTCATAAGCCCAACAAGACATGGGTGATAGTTCTTGTAAGTCAAAGGTACAAGTCTATTAGTTTAAGTCAGCGACTCTCAATTGTCACGTGCTCTTCACAGAGGGGAAGAAAACATTATAGAAATCCTTTATTCATTTACTGAAAAATATATAACACGCATTTACTCTCATGTAAGACTATGATTATATTTGTATTATGTTACGTATTTAATGATCTACTAATTAATACCAAATTAAAAATTTTATTAATACTAAGTCAAGAAATTTTCAATTTTTGAATACAATTCAAAAGTGTAAATATTATTGGTGATTTCCTTGAAAGAAGGATTCGTGAATTCCTTGTAGAGCAAAAATTCTCACATATCAATAAATTCACTTATTCTTAGTAATTTTTTAATTTAGTAATTAAAATCGAACTGTAGATTTAATGTTAAAATACTCGATATGCATTGGTATGGTATAAGAGGGCGAGCTCAATGAAAATTAGCAGAAATATAAAACGCATGTGTATAAAGACTAAGAAATGCTTCTTTAAATAATATTTACGTGAGAAATTTAGCCTGAAAATTTATAAAAGTTTGAATTAAAGTACATAGATTCCTGGATGTTTTCCAAACAATCCTTTTTAGATGTCACCATAAAATATTTATGACTCTTTGTAATATATTTTAGAAATATAAATAAACTTTATTTTTATTGTTTGAAAAACATTGATCGGAGGATTTTATTAGTTAAACAGTAAGACAGTTAGACAGTAGAAATCAAAGTAATAAGTCCTTTATAAGAAATCTGTGAAAAGAAAATTGTCTAAAGCAAACGTAAAGTATTCTTTAACTAGATATTTTTATTACTATTTAGTAAATAGGAAAAATTATAGGTAGTTTATTTTGTGCATACAAATTTAAGAATAATATATTAGTTTAGAAGATATTCGGTAAGTAATGATGGTAGGACTGAATGATCACAGAGAATTCGAATTACTATTAATTAAAGAACTAAGCCCTAAAACTAAAGAACTAAAATTTAGAAGAGCTAACTAGTGCACAACATAGCTGAATGACAATTAAAAATTTCTGAAGTTTGTTTTAAATCAATAAAAATCAATATGAAATTATAAAAATTAATTAAAAGCTTCAGAATGTTATGTTTTAAATCCTGAAAACATCTTTTGAGCAAAAGAAAACAAGCCTACTTGAGGTCTGTTAACTAATTTTTCTTTATACAAAGAATAAAAGGTATTTAGTTACTCTATAGAATTCAAAAATTAAAAAAAAAAATTCCCAGTTTTGAGTTAAGTGTGAAAAATGGTTTTTGCGTGTAGTTTTAAGAGCTGTAATCCTTTATTTAGCTATTTTCAGCATTCGTTTATCATTCTTGCCTAAAGGAAAAGGAAGTTTTTCATAACAGAATAATGAAAGATCAATATCTTGACATTAACTAAACATATTTTATTTTACTCCTTATGCAATTTTCGAGAAAGCAAATTGCAAACATAATGAAAGTTTTTGTATTTATTTTTATCATTTAATATTTGGTTCTACTCTAGTTCATTAATCGACTTTGAGCATTTGGCAGTAAAAAGATAACATTTTATTTTAAAAGTTTCCTGTTTATTTAACATTGGCTGCAGAATTTATTCTAAAATAAGAAACGCTATACGTTCGCACGTTTAATTATTTTATATTTAGATCACTCACCTCGAACAATTTAGAATTCGACCAAATTTTGAACTCGAACACATAGAAATGTGACAATTAATCTATGCAACTCTTGACATTTGAAATTCGACATTTCACTGTTTTCGTGTTATGTTTTCATTAAGATTTCTATTTATTACCTAAATTTATGGTAGGATAGTTAATTAGTTATTTAGAGTAAATTAATGTAGAATGAATTATTTGGAACAGGAGCAAACTATTCAAACTGTAAATTTCCAAATAGAAATGAGAAGCTAAATATAGGAAAATACACTAGTTTATTTCTTATTAGTTAGAAAGAAGGAGTTCTGCTTTCTGTTAAACACAATGTATGAAAAAAAACACTTTTTAATCTAGAAATGATGTATTAAAACAACAAACAATTCTATATTTTTTCTGCTTCAGCAGTATTTGCTAATAATATCACATTCTCTGTTTTCACACTATGTGGAAGATCCCACTAGAGACTAAACTGCAATATAAGCAGAAAACAATTTTTTATCAAACGCTTTGCTTGAATTTCCTTATAAATGTTGGAGCAATTAAATGACTTGAATTTTAAATAGATTCAGGATTTTATTGATTTGAGAAAAAATATGATATCTATCTTACATTTTACATAAACGTTTTATGGAATAAATCCTTATAAAAATACATTAATTATAATAAAACATTACTTTGAGAGTAATTTCATGAATACATTGCTTAAAATCCATTTAAAAATTCCTCATTTGTTTTAGGAACTGATATCACATAAATTAACATATTTTTCCCTGCATAAGGTAAGACCAAATCTGATTTACATTTCTTACTCAGCGTAATATACTAGAATTAAACTTATATATGTACATAATGTTTGCTTAAAAATTCAAAATAATTAATTTGTTTTATATTAAAAGCATAGCGAATAAAATAAAAGCCCAACCCTATAGCAGCATGTATGCAGTTTATATCATCATATAACTTTAAATTATATTTCTCCCCTGGTATGAAAAAATGGTTAACCTACATCCATAAAACTATATACTGTTGTTGTAACCTACATCCGGAGATGCACATAAAAATTGAAATAATTGTCAATATTTTCTCTGATAAGGGATATATACCTTAGCCATAATGAGAAAATAATTTGAAACTTTTTGGAATCACTGAACTTTTTTTTTCCACCGCCAAGAAAGCTTTTAACACAATCGTGCCAACGTTAGTTGGTAGTCTATTTTGAATTGCTGCCATATTTTCAACAACAATATTTTATAGGTTACAGTATAAATTCTAGAGCACCAGAGATTCTTTTTGCGTTTTTAGATTAATCTAAGATATGAATTTTAAAGGAAGCTTTCCATGAGTTATATGGGTCTTTTAAAAACATTTTTTTACTAAAGTACTATAGCAAAGCATATCTCAATTTTCTAATATACTTAATACCTGTGTAATAGTAATGTAACTTAATACTTAATATACTAATGTAAAAAATAACATAATAAAGTTGTTTATTGTAAAATTAATTAGTCAAATCCCAAAAATAAACCTTTAAAGTAAAAAACGCATGCAAATATAGAGAACATGCTTCAAAAACTTTAAGTTTTTGAAGCATGTTCCCTATATTTTTGAATGATTTAGTTATCTCCATATATGGTAACACTAATAGCAAACTTTTCTTTTACTTTCTTTTTAATCAGACTTTTATCTCTAAAAATATATAAATACAATAGTATTAAAGTATATAATCGAATATGCCAAATAGATAAACTAACATTTTGAGAATTGACATAATTCTAGTACATTCAAGAATAGAATATATTTGGGATGCTCTTCTTACAGACATTTTATAAACAAAATGTAATTACACTACTGCACAAAATTTAAGTTTATTTTCAAACACGAAAAGAGTAATATTTTTTTTCGAAACACAAACAAAACATACATACTCATAAAAATATTTTCTTTGCATTATATTTTACGTTCACACTCAATATGTACTATAAAAACCACTTTCTGTATGTATGAAACCTGATAAACAACGTATTAAAAACATTAAACATTAAATTTCGTCATTTGAAATAACTTTTCGATAGGTGTTTGTTTCAAATTAGTTGAAACTTTCACAGTAAGAGTTTTGTTGTATCTGAATTTAACAGAGTTGAAGAAACAACTATAATCATGAGAAATTAGGAGACAACTATCGTCGTTTTTCAATAGTTCTTAAGAAATTTAGAGACTAAGATACTAACGAGCGTTTGTTATATACTAACTCCTTGTGATTGTAATTAACTTTGCGCCAAGGTCTCTAATCATGATTACAAGAATTTCTGTACCAAATGGTTTTTAATCAGAGAGTGCAGTGGCAGAAATTATTCTATTTGGTGTAAGATTTTATGATTTTCGTTGGTTTTATGATTTTCATAATGGCTAATTTGCCTATGCATAGAAACTACAGTCTGTTACATAAGAGCGTGTCGCTCATAACTTCGTCAATAGATAGATCGCAGATACTGGCTTAATTGCACGTGTTCTTCAAACATTAAGAGATTAATTCTTTATGGTTATATTCTTTATTCAATTTGTTTTGCTGTGCTTAAATCAACAATTCCAAAATGAGTGCCGCGTATGCGAGCCGTTTTGAGGCAGTGTTTCTGTGTAACCATCCAAAAGAACCAAAAATGTCTTGTGCAGCTGCAGCCCGGTACATGAGAAAGTCAGAGTCGTTCGTCAAGAAGTGGATAGCACGTTATAAAGCGGTACAAAATGTTGACGACCTATCGGAACGGGGTAAACGACGCTCAACGTCAAAATCGATTGATAAAGTGATTCTTGCATAATCGATAATAATAGGGACTGGACAACATATTAGTTGAAATGAATTTCAGTTTAATATGTATACTACACGGTACAAATGTATTTTTAACTAATTCGTTTGTATTTTCAGAGAAATAGACGACGCGGTTGTATGGAACAGGCTGTATAAGGTTTGGTTTGGTTTAGTTTTGGAGCGCTACGGTCTAATTTTTGCAACACGAGGGCTAATGAGACCGGGACCTACTGCTTAAAGCCGATTCCGAACGGCTACGAACATCCATGCCATAGTGGGATTCGAACCCACAAACTCCGGTTCCGAAGGCCAGCACCCTAACCATTCGGCCATCGTTCGGCCAGGCTGTATACGAACTGAAAAATATACAAAGGGATGAGGAGTTATCACCTAACATTTGGGCATACATTAGACCTTTGAGTGGCTCTCTGGGTGAGTACCCTATTTATATTTAGAATATGGAATAATTCATAGATCTAACATTATTTATATGCCTATATAATTATACATACGCTTCGTAAACTACATTTAATAATCGTGATTACTTTTACATTTTATAATCAGGATTTTTATTGATTTCCATTAAGCTCTAAACTTCGCACTTTTTTAAAAATAAAATATGACTTAGTTGTGAAAAAGAATAAAAAATATTAGTATTTTTGTGATTACATTTTTCAAATATCAAACAGCTTTATTTGATATTTACGACAGAAACTTCCCATCTCTCATTTACGTGATAAATATTAATAATCTGGAAGGTTCATAGTTAATGCACTGCAATTAAAATGAAAGTTGAATCCTTTTATATAACTAAATTAATTAGTTTTATAAACAGTATAAAATACAACAACATCAATAGTGAAGCAGAATCGAACTTTACACTGTAATTAAATACATTCGTTACTTAGTGGAATTACAGCTTGTGAACTTATAAAATAATAGCATGAGTCAAAAGAAATTTTTTTATTTTAAATAAGGTAAACTATTTGTCTAAATTATTTCAGATATATTAAATTTATGTTTTTTTTTTGTTTTAAAATGGAATTTATATCTTTTAAACTACAATAATACCTTAAAATCAACAAAAAATTATAAAAAGTAAGTACGAAGATATACTTGATTTATCGTTTCACAAAGAGATGGAAATGAAGAACCGTAAATGCTGGAAAATATACCTAAAAGAAATGGATGTAGTTTTACGACTAAATGATTGTCTGCGAGTAACATAAAAAATTATAACACTAATATCTAAAAATACCCCTGAAATCATTGTGCTATCAACATGACTTTAATACAAAATGACTTATCAATACAAAAATTACTCTTTTCTTCAGTTCTATGTACTTAAAAAACTATACTTCCAGGACCAGAAAGCGACTCCACTGTAATTATTCCGTGATTGGTGCGAAATAAAGGAAGATTGAGATATAGATGAATGCTAACAACATGCTTTCTGTGAAATTAAATTCTGGATCAACTAAATCGAACATTTAATTCGAGAAAACAAGTAATGAGAATACAAATGATAGTTTGAAGCTGCATTGTATTCAAATTCCATAAGGATTGAAATACTGATTAAAATTATTCGATATGTATTATGTAGAATGCCTTTATTATTATTTACTTTTTCACGAAAACTTCAGAATGTTTCTGAGTATATGATGATTTTTTAATGACCAATAAGTGTGAACAAGCTTTCTGACACTAGGAGCCTAGAATACTCATAACACCTATTGCTCGATTCTATACATTTTCAGTGTTAAGTTTTCTAAATAGGAGTAGGTCAACATTATTAAGAAACGGAAACAAATATTTAATATTTTTATACCATTGACATAAAATATGAATGTCCTCTAAATGCAGTAAGAATATAAATAATATAGAATAATTATTGATTTTTACATCAATTTTAAGTTCATTGGATCTAAATCATACAATTTAATTCTTATCATTATATTTTTCAGTTTTGTCTTTATTTAAAATGACATAGTTTATTAAAAACCCCTTTTCTATGCAGAGTAAAAACTACAGAAAGATCTGAGGGGTGCAGGAGAAATTGCCCTCGCCTAATCGCGTAAACTTTTTTTCACCCCTCTCTCTCTGTATATATATATATATATATATATATATATATATATATATATATATATATATATATATATATATATATATATATATATATATATATATATATATATATATATATATATATATATATATATATATATATATATTATGCATATATATATGTACACACGCACACACATACATACACACATATACATATATATGTATATACATATTCTGAACACATTAAGGAGTAACATTATGGGCAGTAAAAACACTATAAAATGAAAGTACTACGAATTATTCCAATGGAAATGCAAGTGGAACATTATTTCGAAATTTATTTCATCGAATACCTTTCATTAATATTTACTTCACGCATACGCCTGAATTCTTCTATTTGAGTTGACGGAGAATTCAAAATGACTAATAAACGTCGCGGATGGCATTTATGACGTTATGAACTACGAAAGCTCACGACGCCAATTACTTGTTCCCACCCATTTTCAATGTCAATGTTTTGGAGACGTTTCCAAATTTGAGTAGGTCAATGTTATAAAAAACCAAGGCAGAAGTTTTTACTTTTTTTTATCTTAAAATAAAGTTTCGAGTAAAAGCTTGAATTGCTGAATAAATTCTGCCTTTGCTATAAAAATAATAAGTCTGTATTATGTTTACGATGCCTTACAGTATAAATAATATAAACCTTATAAAATATACAGGCTACATTAATAACATAACTTTCAACTTTTGATTATTTTCTATTTTCTAAAGAACTACTTGATGAAGTGTTTAAAAAATTTAATCGCAGTTAATGAGAGCATTTATTTACACAGTATAAAAAATAAGCCACTAGTTCGTTTAGAAGAAGATAAAATTTTTTAAAATACATTAAAAATAAAAATAGAGTGAATTTTGAAATTGTAGTTGCAAAAAATGTATCTTTTGCATATACATAGATAAATATGATTTCGTTTAACTGCCTAATAGATAATATATTCATTTCCAATTTTAGTGCAATATTACTCCTATTGTTTGTCAAATATTTCGTAAGTATTTTAAAATTTGTTTAAAAAAGCAAAGTCGTGTCAAGCAAAAATAATGAAAAATAGTTATTTTTTTAAGGAGACATCTTTTGCAGCATAATTAAATTTTCCATTTGTTCACAAATGCTCACAAACAATTGCGTATGCTTAAGTTATATATTGAGATATTTACATAACATTCGCATTTAATGTTTTATAGTTCTCTAAATGCACTGCTGATACATTATTTATAAAATGTATGAAATAAAGCATTCACTAGTTAAATTTTCCAATTACTTCATTAAATAGCTCCTTAGAAAATCAAGAAAAAGTTTAAATGTCGGAAGTGGTCACACTAATGTGACTGAACAGTTTATATACTTGTGTTTGCATTTATATGTATAAATTACATGTATAAAAAACGAAGGGATTGGGATAATATTTATATGGGCAAGAATATAACAAAATTAAATGTAGATAATAAAAGGAAAATAAAGAAGCTAGAGTTTAAAATGATTCTACATAAGAAAAATAGATATAGCTTTATCCACAATTATACATTAAAAAATTTTTATTTTAACTTACTATAACAAAAATATATTTTTTTAAATAATTATTAAAAAGTTTATTTTTACACAATTGGCAAAAGTTAAGATGTAGAAAATTAAAGAAGGAGATATAAAAACGTTCCATGTGTCAGAACTTTTATAAAAAAAAACTTACCAACGTAGGAAGTACCAATTATATGCTAAAAAGTTAATTATTTTGCTGGTGGATTGTATAAAATACTATTAGATTAATTAAAAGAAAATAATGGACGGAAAAAACCCCTCTTCTAAACTGATAGTTTTATATTGAATATATAATACTAAACGTTGCGCTTAAAAACAATCTCCATAACGTTTATTCATATCATTGTGTTATGTTTCTCTGTGAATGGAAGTAGTATTTGCTTTACTATTTTTTATAAAAAAATGTAGGCTGTACTTTAAGAAAAATATTTTAATCGTGCTATGAAAATTTCTTCCTGTACAAAACTCTCATTCAATTTTTATTTAATAGAAAATATTTTCTTCTATGTAGTACAGAAATTTTATAAATATACTTTGAAAAACTTATATACAAGATATCTTATCCTAAAAATTCTGTAGCATTTTAAAAGTGCGTGTCTGAAGGAATAACACGAAGAATGCACTTTATATTAAACTTTCTCTTTTGTGATAGAATTTCCTATGGAAGTATATATGCCTCAAAGTATTTAATTCGTAGTTTAACAGGGCTTTTGATTTTTATTTTCTTTCCAATGAGATGACTCTTAGTGTAGATTATCAACAAATATAATTTTTAATTTGGCAGGCCAAATAATGTGTGAAATTAGGAATTACTAATTTGATCCAGCATATTTAAATATTAAATCAATTCAAACTTTATAACTACTTATATTAACACTTCTTTATTCTAATTTAAGTGCAATTCAAATGTTTAACTTTTATTTAAAAAGCAATAATAATAGTGATTTTATATTGAACTAAATAAGGATTAACAGGAGTTCAATTTTTGTAATTGAAATGGAATTAATGTGATGATTATGTGATGACGTGAAAACAGACAGACAGACATACATTCTTCCAGACTTTCACACACACACATACGCAAACACGAACAAATTTATATACATACATCAGTTTAAAATAGTATAATCATATCAAAATTAAGATGCGTATAACGAAATAGAAATAACTTAAATGCTATGCTACTGTGTGTTAACACCTCATATTTATGTTCTGATTACTTGTTTAAATCTACTGGTGTTTGTAAATATGAGACTCAGCCGAAAACAATAGGAATTCTGATGTCAATATTGATTGATGAAATTTATTGATTAAATCTTGATCATTGCTGCCGGTGTGCCATCTAGTGTTCAGAATGGGAAATATTAATCTAAACTGAAGCTTCAAATGCTTCATATATATTCATTCCTCTTCTAATTGAAACATTTTTAATTCATGCAAAAATGTTTACATTCTATAAGGTACTATTTGACACTTTCGAATATTGACAATAAGCAATACCCTATCCTTAAAAATTGAATATGAAACGTTTGTCGAAATTTATACCTGTTGAACCGATGATACCGCAGTTAAAGCACATCTCTATAAAGGAGAATAGAACTAAAAATATTTATTTTATATACTTAAGCAATTATCGACAAAAAAGTCATGAATCTTGGAAAAAGTTAAAAAGAAAATTATAACTAGATCTTTAAAATAGCACAATTCCTTCATATTTTTCCAAAATTGTTTATTAACGTCAATACACGTAAATGTGAGGGATAATTTAGGGCTATTTAAAAGGCGTTATAATATTCAGAAATTTATTTGATATATTTCCTCCTTTCAGCATACTGTATATGAATAACACCTGTATTCTGGAATGGTTACTAAATTTTGTCGTTTTACTATGGTCCATGCTTTTGGATCCGGTGTTTCTACCTAAAAACATAACAGATATTTTTTGTTCATTTTTTGTGCAGTTTGACACGTTACAAATAGAGTTTGAGTAAAGTTTCAGTAAATTTGCCATTTACTTTAAGGACATTTTCGGCTCATAAATTCTGAGATTAAAACGTTGCAAAAAATATCATCATAGTTTAGTCAAAAATAAATATTTTACAATAATACAATAATTGACAGATTAGTATTAAATTTTTGTGAATTTGAAGGTTGAATTAAAATACAATTATAGCAATATGATGAAACACAACAGAGATTTATATTCAAGATAACTTTTTTTCATTCCGTTTTAGTAAAAAATTTTCCTTTAGAAGTTAGTGCTTATTAGGATATAAAATGCTTACTTGGACATAGATACCTTCATTTTTAATTTACTGCGTTTTTATACTAAATTTTTGTATTACTCAGTTAAAAACACTAGTTAAAGAATCATTAAACTTATAGAAGTCATTGTGTGGTATTATTATGCGTTAAATAATCAATAAGGTGAAATAAAAAATATTTCTCTACTTTTATAATTATATTGCAGGTGCTGTTACTTCAACGCATCTTACGTTATTGTTAATCATACTCTTGGTTTAGAAGGCTATACCAGGTCCAATAGACCGCATCGCAACATGAGACGAGTCCATGGTTAAAGGTAATATTCACTTTTCCATGAGCGAGGAACCACGAGGGCAGAAGATTGTCTAAACCTCTAGTGGGTCCTAGCAATTCAAAAGCAGGGAACAAGCAGAAAATTCCCAGGCCTATCTTGTCACTTCCATAGGAATCGTTTGAGAACTTGAAGGACATTGCGACCATGAACCTATTTTACCCACCTCAGCCGCTGTTAATGAATATGGCAAATGCTTGGTCGACTCAAGCCTCGATCTCACAACCCTCCGGGTACAATATCGATGCCTTTGCCGACTCATATAGCAGCTTAATGCAATCATCGTAATTCAAGCACAGGTGAATTAATAAAAGAAAATAATGATTTTACCCTTGACTAAATATGTCTTCATTAATTAATCAATTTTTGTACCCTTGTTTTCCCCACTAAGGTATATATGCCTACCCTAAATTCATCATTACAGAATAACTTTTGGTCTCTTTTAAAATTTGTGCATTTTAAGGTTCACGGATTTCAGGTTCCGAAATTTTTTTTGTTGTTGTTTCTATAATAACTAAATACAAAATTATAAATAAATGTAAATAATAAACAGCCACTGGAAATTCCGGAGCATGAAGTGGTCATTTATATAATCTTTAACAATTAAGAAATTAGATTCAACAATTAATTTCTAACCAATAAAAATATATAATCCAATTTGTTTTAAAAGATTATATTTTTGATATATCTCTTTTATTATTGTTTCAGCCAGCAGTAATAGAATATTAAAATAATTTTTTCTGAGAAACAGTGTTTTCAGTTACTTTTTAAAATATTTTAAAGTATTCAAATACAATTTCTTAAAAACATTTAATTATTTCGAGATATGTAATGAACAAATATTACTGAAATACATTCATCAGAATTTATAACGAATCTTTAGAATAAAACTAAATTTTCCGAAAAGTTGAGATTGCAAATTAAAAATTAATAATAAAAACTTAACTCATTTCCTAAATTTATACATGATTTTAAATTAAAAGCATGCATTTTTCATTTGAATTTTGATTACTAATATAGTCTTAAAGGTGAGAACATACAGTTTTCAGTAAACTATTGGGAATCCTTAATTTCTTACTTAAATAACAAATAGTTGTAATATTTATTTAATATTTTTAGCGTCTACATTGTGTATTTCTCGTAACATTTGTTAGATATATCGGTTTTACACAAGCGAACTATTCTTGGCGAAACACGGAAAATGCACCTTAAGGTAACGTAAAATAAACTTTCTTAGAATAGCGTATATTTCTACAAATGAGATCGGGTAGGTAATAAATGTTATTTGCAAGAGCACGCGAGCAATCATGTTGTTATTTTACGAGACCATTCTTTCCCCAAACCCATCCCAATCTTTCACCGTATCACGATAATTTTTCAATGACAACTTCATTCACATTGCATTCTTTTGGGAGCATTCACCGAATTGATTACGAAGATTATTTTTTTATCTTCAAGAACTAGACCTATCTTGATATACATCATAATTTATTTCTAATCACGATATTTGGGCCATACGGTATATACATTTTAAAAAACATTTTAAAGTATGAATAGTGAACTACAGAGAATATAATTAAATTAATATCATTTTCTAATTCAGAAGGTGGGAAAGAGGATGTTTTATTGTCTTGAATGTACAAGACTCAAAACAAAAAACTTGAAATAAATTTTGAAAGTGTTTTCTTTCTAATGTGATTTTGTTTTAAATATTCCACAGAATCATTTGGCAATGTCTCTGCTTATTTGTTTAGCTTAATGAAACGAAAATGGAAAATGATAAAGACATCTTTAAGTATGATGTATGGTACAATGAGTAGAAAATTATACATTTGCATGTCCACCATAAGTTGATAATTATGTTACCATATTTTAAGGTTGCTACGACGAGAAAAGTTATTATGAAATTTCGAAAGTAAATTATTAACCCCTTAACTTGCAAGCCCGACTTAACTCGAGCACGTTAAACTAGCCAAACTGTGCACACTCGAAAAAATTCAAACGGAGTTATAATTTATGCTGCTATAATTTTTCTCACTCGAATGCAATCGAGAATTGAAAATAAAAATGTGAAAAAAAAGGAAAAAAACAATCGTTTTATTGATATTTATCATTTATATGGGATTGTAAGATATAACATTTACTTATTCAAGTATAATATATATATATATATATATATATATATATATATATATATATATATATATATATATATATATATATATATATATATATATATATATATATATATATATATATATATATATATATATATATATATATACATATATATACATATATATATATATATATATATATATATATATATATATATATATATATATATATATACATATATATATATATATATATATATATATATATATATATATATATATATATATATATATATATATATATATATATATATATATATATATATATATATATATATATATATATATATATATATATATATATACATATATATTTATATATATATATATATATATATATATATATATATATATATATATACATATATATACATATATATATATATATATATATATATATATATATATATATATATATATATATATATATATATATATATATATATATATATATATATATTCCAAATTCAGTGTTCTAAATTGTTTTTTTTATATTAAAGAAATTGATTTTTTTGGCCGGCCTTTTTCAAAAAAAAAAAAAAACGTGCATTAAGGGGTTAAAATAACAATTGACACATTCATAATAACACAAAAGAGAGCAGCGAATCAGATACCTAATTCATTCATTGATCGTAAAATAGATAACATTAAAAAAATAATCATCAGTCATAGGACTGCAAAGGTTTTTTAGTATATTGCTCATTGCAGCTAAATTATTTTATCATAGTTGTAGATATACAGGATGTTGCCAGGTACATTCATTTTAATAACACTATGTAATACTAATAATCATTTTTAAACATATATGCAGTTAATTTCAAACAATTATGCACTTTCAAAGTTGCATTAATTAACGATGCTTTGTTAAAAATTTCAAAATATATCCTTAAATAACCCAGTGTTGTATAGTATTGAATAGTTTTTGTCATCAAAATAATGCATATCCTAAGCAAAAAATTGATAGAGTAAATAATTTTGGGTAGAAAAAAATAATCTCTCGGTTACTTTATTTCGCATTACTTCCTAAATGTAAGGATTTGTTAAATGAAACATGCAATTGCAGTGTTATTACAAAGTTGCATTAATTAACGATGCTTTGTTAAAAATTTCAAAATATATCCTTAAATAACCCAGTGTTGTATAGTATTGAATAGTTTTTGTCATCAAAATAATGCATATCCTAAGCAAAAAATTGATAGAGTAAATAATTTTGGGTAGAAAAAAATAATCTCTCGGTTACTTTATTTCGCATTACTTCCTAAATGTAAGGATTTGTTAAATGAAACATGCAATTGCAGTGTTATTGTTTCATGTAGTTTAAAAAATACATTTTAACTGAAACGTACAAATGCTGAGTCATAAATATTTGAAGGAAAAAATAGAAGATGATTATTTCTTTTGTGGATGGTTTATTTCTTAAAAAATAACTGCCGAGATAGAAACATTTGCAGAATTCCTTATATAGATCTACAAAATATTTCCTATGAATTTATAAATATAGTTTCATGTATTTGGAGAGAAATATTGTCAAAATAGTTCATTGTTTTATTTTAGAGATAAATGATATCAATTGAGCAAATTTGCTTTTATTGCGTCTTGTCCTATTATATTGCTATCAAGTATTGTGTTCTGAACCTTAAAAATATCGTTTTCTACAACTTAACTATACACAATATTTGTATCTAAACACTTTTCATAAATGACGAAAATTATTTGTTTTCATAGACATTTATGTATATATTGTCAAAATAGTTCTTTGTTTCATTTTAGAAATTAATTATATCAATTGAATAAATTTGTTTTTATTACGCCTTGTCCTATTAAATTGCTATAAAGTATTGTGTTCTGAATATCGTTTTCTATAATTTAACTGTACACAATTTTGCATCTAAACATTTTTTATAAATGACGAAAATTATTTGTGACTTTTATAAAAAAATGAACTAATTTATTTAGCGAAAATTATAATATTGATTTGGTTATATCCTTAAACGTAGTTTTAATGTATTTTGTTTATATCCTACTTTATAAGTTCTATAACATACTTAAACAAAACATATTTATATTTATATTTAGTAAGATTTAAAGTAGTAATTTGAAAATGAATTTGTTTAAATCATCAATAATTTCTTAATAGTGGGAAAAATTTGTTCTTAAAATATTTCCAATTTTATGTAAAAATTATCTTTAGCACATCCATAGAATTAGCTTTAAATTAGACTCGTAATTGTTTACTTAATACGACAGAAGTGTCCTTGCATATTACATTTATTTTTATTTTTCGAATTTTTTATTTGCTATCATATCCTTAGAGTTCAGTGTAATTTTTAAGATTTTGTTCCAAACACAGAGCATCTAAAATGATATATAAAAATAAAACTAGGTATTTACCAGAATAATATTGTAAGGAATTGAACATAATCTGCTCTAATGTTTTGTATGTTGTAAATCATTAGTGCATTTTTATTCACTTTTTTATGTTTTCTTTTGCAAGTATTGCAATTTTCAGTAATGCTTTAGAAAAACTTCTTTAATTTCTTTAAAAATGTGTTTACTTATAACTTTTCACTTGCATAAATAAAAATATTAAGATCATCAAATGCAATAAATTTAATTTCTTTTGTTTAAAATTCCTATAAACACCCTGAAGAAAAATATACTCTTTAAAGGAGAAGATTGAAATGAGTTAATAAAATCAACTAATTGCTATCGTATAAAACCGAAAGAGAAATTTAAACTTACATTAAGCACTTCGATTTTATTTCTGTCAGCAAAAACTTTACTTTTTCGATGGCAGCAATTAAATATAAATGGAATCAAAGTTGTCAGTTCGTTGTGGTGATTTATTTTGAATTTATCACGAAATTTAAATGAACATGCGAGCTGGATCACATAACAAAAAGGGAAAACAAAATTTAAAATATACCATTTATTTGCTTTAAAATTAGGTTAATATTCTTTGTTTAAATAGATAGATATCATATTTATTTGTTTATTTTATACTTTTATTATATCATTCTGGGCAATCTTTTAGGTATCTATATTTTAAGAGAGAGATTACTAACATGTACTTAGTATAGTGAATTATAAGGGAGGTAGGATTACTACCTATTACTTCAGCTTCTTAATGGTAGAGAAACTAATCTTGTTGTACCGTTAAAGACATAGGTATATATTATATTCTTGAGCTATATTAAGGTGAAAGTTATTATCTCTGATATTTAAATTATATTTTATTTACGATTTGTAAGTGATACTAAAATTTTATATAATCAATGCTTATTTGAAATAATAAATGGACAATATTATTACATTGTGCATTAATAATTTGTATTTGTTTAGCATTGAATATTTAAATTCATCTGAAAGGATCTAGTATTTTTTTTCTTACTGAAATCAATAAAATTTTCTTCCTCTTAACAAAAGATATTAATATCACCTACGGATTTTTTTTTACTATAATGACTATTATTTCTCTGCATGGGAATTTATTTTTAGTATTATCTATGGTGTAGTATTCTTACTAAGAAAAAGGACCGCATCAGCATTTCTTGCAGGAGCAATTTACCCAAGAATCTATTTTCTTTCTCGAAAGTAATTATCTAAAGGTACGCGATGGGCTGAGGTATGAGAATATTAGAGAAATAGAGCCAAGAACGAAGGTTTTGCTGCACGCAATACTATGACAGTAGTGTCACGAGATTCTATGCTTCCAGATTTTTTATTTGGTCTTAGTCCAATGGTTTTTCCCTACGCCTATCCTAAAATCATTTCTATCTCATTTGGCCATCACGTGATTAATTGGTTAAAGGTCTTGATCACCATACGGATCAAGATGTGAAACGATGCTCCTGAAATAGCTATTTTTGTACTCTTAATCCAAGTTAATGTCTGGTGATGAAGGCATAAGCAATTTTTAACAAAATGTCATTTTACCATTTTCTATTCATTAGAATACTGACTGAATTATTAATCAACAAAATAACACTTTTATTGATAGATTTTAAATATTTTCTCTATATTACATTTAGATATATTAAGAACTACGAATACATTTTTGCAATTTTCTTCCAAAAAACAAGATAAATTATTACTTTTATAGAGGTCATAATTCATGCATCTTTTATGAGCTTTTCAAATGAATGTTAGACTATCTTGGTTTAAAGAAGGAAAAGAAAGAGAAAGTATTTGAGTGTCTTCTACTAACAGACTCTATATGCTTTTCTTATATGCTATTAAAATTGCTTTTACTTTATATTAGTCTTTTGCACGATTGCATAACTTCAAGACTAGCAATTTAAAATATGCATACAAAAGTTGTTATATAAACTGATGCTTCATCTAGAATTATACCTTTTTACTGATCGAAAAGCTATTTGTCATAACATCATCTTTTCTGTGTTTCTGGTACGCATTTTTTGCAAAGCGTATAAATAAATTTATGAGTACTATAGCGTTTAAGTATTAAACACAAATCTTGGTTATATGACCCAAAAAGTTGCAGAATTAACAAAATATTAACATAGTAGCGATTAGTCATTGTTACAATAAATTCATGTAAGGAATTGTTGTTAGTCTTTTTAAACGAAAATATAATTTAAATGACTTCTACAGGTTCTACTATATAATTTAAGGTATTGTAATACATAAGTATATAATATACAATTTTCCACTATCAGTAATAAATTGAGGAATCCATTTGCAAATTTTTTACATTATATGAGTATACAGTAGTTACTTGAGTGGCTTTTTCAGATTAAAAATCTATTGGCATCATTAGAAATGAATTTACTGTATTTTTAAAGGTAAAAATCCATAATTTATAAAACTCCGTTGAAATGCATTAAGCAAGCAAATGTAATTAATATTTTTACATATATTAACATTTACCAAGTTGTTAAGATGAACCTAAAAATTATACTTTAAATCAAATATATGAAACACTAAACCCATACTGACCTGCAAAATTTTACTTCAAAGTGTTGATATTATATGAAAATAATTCAAGAAAAGAATTATTTTTATCATTAGAAGTTAGTACAAGTTGCATCGCTTAATTTATTGGGATGTAATAAATAGTCTCTATTTCAATCAAGTACCATAAGTCCTCGTAAATGGGCTCCTTCACTCGTTCTCATTCAATATGTCTTTTAGGTACTTAATAATGTCAATAAAGATTATTTTCCCGTAATCCTATATCAAGTAGGCCAAAGGCTACCATACAAAAAAATAAATATATTTCATTCCTTTACTTCTATCCCTTCTACAAACGTGTTCCACATATTTCCTGAGATATTTCATCATGCCGATGTGTTACCCCTACTCTTAGTAAGTACTAAGTATATGTAAGTTTTTATAAGTAAAAATAGGTATGGATTGCTTTATAATACTAGTGGAATAGGAATTCTTGAATTAATATTGTTTAAAAATTTATATATTAAATAAGTATCTCTAATAAATCACAGTATTACAAAACGTTACACGTTATTTCATGTTAAATATGAGAATGATCCTCCCTATATTCTAAACTAAAATATGAGTTTTTTATAACCATCTAAAATATTTTAATATATATATATATATATATATATTATATATATATATATATATATATATATATATATATATAATATATATATATATATATATATATATATATATATATATATATATATATATATATATATATATATATATATATACATATATATATATATATATATATATATATATATATATATATATATATATACATATATATATATATATATATACATACATATATATATATATATATATATATATATATATATATATATATATATATATATATATATATATATATATATATATATATATATATATATATATATATATATATATATATATATATATATATATATATATATATATATATATATATATATATATATATATATACATACATGATATATATATATATACATACATACATAATATATATATATATATATATATATATATATACATACATATATATATATATATACATATATACATATATATATATATATATATATATATATATATATATATATATATATATATATATATATATATATATATATATATATATATATATATATATATATATATATATATATATATATATATATATAAAGAGAAAGGGAAAGTGAGTGATAAGTTTCGAAATCTTTAATGTTTGATATTGCAAAATAAGCACTGACTGTGTTGAAAGGAGAAAACTATACAAAAAAATAATAATATAGGTAGAAGAATGTAATTTAAAAAAGCAGTTAATACAACAATTTTAATAAAATATTAGAAGTAGTAACAAAATATGTAGCACAAGAAGTCCTATTATTTGCACACGATTGGATATTGCTAGTGTGATTTATGTGTATGTACAAGAATCAAATTAAATATTTAAGTTGGGAATAAAGCGAAAATGCACAGAGAGTCATAAATTGCTAAAAACCATATGAAACCTGAATATAATAGTGGATACAGGGAGAAAAGTGGTTGAAAAAGTTTATAATTTTGAATTTATAATGCAACCAGGGTGAAACTTATATTTTACTATGAAGGGGGTGAAGAAAAGTATTGAAGTTTCTGGTACTTTGATCTGATAATACCTAAGTAATGAGGTAAGTGATTTAATAATATGACAAAAATATTTGCATTTTTGTCATGTTACAAGAATTTTGAATTTACTTTTCTTTTCCTTATCTATACCTTTATATTTCATTGAAAAAATATTTTTATTTTTAAGAATGCACGATACCTTAAAATAAATTATATTTGTATTACTGTGATTATATTTATCTGCAAGATTTTAAAATGTTTTAAAACATTTTTAAGAATGATTTTAATAGTTTTAATGATTTTAATATCGGATTTTAGGTATCCTAAATTTATGCGACTATTCTTAGGTAATTTCTAAGGATTGTTATTTTCTTAATTTTAAATATTGCATACGCTTAAGTGATAAAGGTTAAAAGAATAAGATCGAAATCTTTAAAGAAAGTCAAACTATTGCCAGTTATGTTAAAAAGAGAAAAATTGTTTTATCGTTCTGCGAAAGGTGTTTTAAAAGTTAGCAAACATTGTGAAAATTTCGCGAGAAGAAAGTTTTGGAAATGTAAAAAGTGAGGTACGATTTTTAGAGTGAAAGAGGTATCAGGTAGATACTCTTTCCTCTTGATTGATGATCAAAGAAGATAGAAAACAATTAATACATTAAACTTGACAAATGAAGGGTTCTAATAGTATGGTACTAAAGAGGTTTCCAACGGGAATAACACATTAATCAGAAGACTAGAAAATGTCTAGAGAAGATATAAAAATGTAATAAGAAAGGTATTAGAAAATATCTTATTTAATTTCAGATTTTAAAAAATTAATCATGAATTGCTACATTATTATCATCATTTTATATTTCATTCTTTATAATCTTTGAAAATAATTTTTAATAAATTTATTTTAAATTTTTCAAAGTAGGAAGGGGGTGTATCAGAATTTGTATTTACTTAGTAATCTAGGGTTTTAACAGTATGAACCGTACAATAATGAATTTCAAATACTCACGCATACATATTAACATATTAATGTATACACACAAACGTATATATATATATATATATATTTGTGTATGTGTGTGTGTATTGAGATTAAGAGAGGACGTTAGAGTAAAAATTATTCTGAAATTCAATTTTTGGTTTGCAAACTTAAGACCACTCAATTTAAGACAACATTTTGTTTACTTTTATTTTGGATTCTGTTAGTCAAGTTCGTGAAAAATCAGATGGACATCCAATTTTGAAGATGTCTTCTCATAAATTTCTGGAATATACGAAGGCTTATTTCATAGCAAAAAAGACATACATTTTACATTTTTATTTTTTGTGGAGATTTTGAGCATAGAATTATAAATTAAAATTTCATTTCAAATCGCTTGGAATAGGTTAATGTGATTACTAAAGGTTTATTTAAAACTATGCAATCATGAAATGTAAATCTTTATGAAAATATAATGAATGAAAACTAATTTTGCATAAATTTAAAATAATAATAATATTTTTTTAAAAACTTCTGGTAGACTTATTTCTTTTCTCCTCGTAAGTCATTTTTTGAACTAGATGTTGAATTATAAATTTTGAATCGATTAAATTAATCATAATATAATTAGATTAAAAAGGGTATTATATTATTGGTAAGAAACCAACTATTTTATTGCATAGATGTTAGAGATCTATAATAAAAATAAGGTATAAATAGAATAACAAGGATAAATTTCCAGTTGCATTAGAAGACAGAATCATCATTGTAACAAAAAGTAGCTTATTATAAAATGTCACTATTGATTGTATTATATCTACTCATGTATAATAATATCACGTTTTCTTTTTTGTTAAAAACTTTTTTGCATATTTTAATTGAGAAAACATTTACCGAGAAATCTACCAATCTACCTAATTTTTTCTACTTAATTTTAATATACTCAGTAATAAAAGGCAATTATAAGGCATATTTTGTAGTTTATATTAAGAAACGTTTTTTGATTCCACTGATGTATATGAAATAGTGTTTAATAATATAATTATTGATAAAATTTGAATTGTTATTACTGTCAATGTTTGAATGGTTATATAATATTTCACATGGGTCTGGAATATGACCGAATACTTTGTCTTTCGATAAGAGTTCTTGGATTTGACTCTCACTCTTTGATGTTCATAACGTTTCTGAATCCATTTTAAGCTGTAGTTCCAGATGTAATGATTCTTCGTTTTGTATAAAAATAAAAACCATAGTGATCCAAACCAAACTAAATATCACACTAGGTAGTTTAATCCATTTAAGCAAGTGTCACAAAATTTTACACAAAGCAGTGAGATATTAAATTGGTGTTGATGTAGAGAGTTTGTTTGTGAGAGAAGAAATGAAATAGAGTATTTAACCCTAAAAATCTATCCTGTTCTCATCAAATGTTGCTACTATTGACACGTTTGCAAGACAACTGTATCAAAACCTCTTTAAATGTAAAGAAAGAAAGGTATTACATACGCTTCCGCTTCATAAAAGGATTATTAGTATTTAAAAGTTATTCTCCGTGTTGAGAAGTTTATTATTTTTATTACGAAACATCTCCAAAACAGTAAAACATAGCGTCTAGAGTTAAATAAATAATCTGCAAAGAAGTTTAGGGGCAAAGGTACTAGAACAATCTTGCACAGTGGCTTTGACTAACTGCATTGAGAAATTTGGTAAATTTCATTGTTTTGGCATAGGAAGCAATTAAAACATGGCCGAATGTATGTAAATTTTATTTTATTGTATTTTACTTTAAATTATATAACATAACAAAGAAACAGTTTTACTTAATAAACTAATTGTTTTATATTTGTAATTGAATAGTTGTCAGTGAAATTCAAAAATCTTAGGAAACACTAAATTTAGATTTTTATGACTTTTAACCCACTTCAAAATGCTATTGTACTATTTTATTTATGTAAAATACCAGTAAAAAGTTCAAAGCTTGGATTGTGATAACAAAGACCCTTTACGAAGTGCTTCATTGCATTGTTCTGTTTTCTTTTGGCGTCTTTCAGCTAGCGTGTTATATATGAATAATCCTTATTATTCTTTTTAGAATACACAACAATTTGTTTTTCTCAAATGATTTATATGACACCAGGAATAAATTATCCCTTTTATAACGTCACGCAAAAATATGCTTGAAACATTTCCGGCAATGCCAAGATTTATTAGACTGAAACATACACATCAATTTTTAACCTTAAAATAAATAACGATAAAATGCTTATATTACTACCATGTGATTCTTTAAGTAATAGGAGATTGCCTAAACGTGTTCTTTGAAATAAAAATTGCATTCAAATTTGCCTTATTTCTACAATATTCAGCAATTCGGTTTGTGTCAGATTTAAAATGGGATATTTTAAGAGAATGTCACAAAATATGTTTGCATTCTTTATAAAGTCAAGCAATTGAAATATACATATCTATTTCCAGAACTAAACACTGATAAAATATTTCACAACATCATTATAAGATTTTTAGGTTGATTTCAGGTTATTTATATTTGCAGTTTAAAATTAATATTTAATTTAAGTGTGCTTAATTTCTGCAAATTTCAATATTTCGTAATTGTGCCTGATTTAAGATGGAAAATTTTAAAGTAAAATGTTTGTATTAGATATGAGATCCAACAACTGAAACTTGCATGTCATTTTAAATCATTGAAACGAATAACGAAAAAGTATTTCATAACAGTTTGATGTGATTCCTTAAATAATTTCGGTTATTTAATACTTACTTTATATATTTACATACTTTACATATTTACTTTGAAATAAATATTGCATTTTAATTGACAAAATATTTCATAATACTACTATGGGGTTCTTTAAATATTGTATTTAAATAATATTAAGCAAATTTAATATTGTATTTAAATTTGCTTAATTTCTGCAATTTGCAATAATTTATATTTAGATCTGGTTCAATTGAGAGGATTGAAGATCTGTATATAAATATACATTTGCAGCTTATAAAAACACTTAAAACATACATATAGATTTCCAACCTTAAAATAATAAATATAAAATAATGTCGGAATACTTACATTAATTTCATTGATAAGTAATTCAAGTTTGCTTGGTGTCTACAATTTAACACAAATTTCATTTGTGTCATATAATTTATTTAAAGTATGATATTTCTTATTGTTTATTAAAATACTTTTACATTGTTAATAAAGCACACGAATCCCACATATGAATTTTCTACCTTAAAATAAATGAAAAGACGGTACTTTGTTTCAAAACAGTCAAATTAAACCAACATTAAATAATTAATGAAATACTTGTAAATTACTGTACTGTTGTAATATTTAAACTTGTAAACAAACAATCCATTTAGGTTTGCTTAGTTTCTACAATTTGCCAGAGTTCATTTTAGTTAGATTTGAGGTGAGTTATTTCAAGGTAGTATGCATGAAATACGTTTAAATAAATTTTTTAAAAATGAAATACGTTTGAAAAAGTTTCACTTTAATAACTGCATTATATATTCAACTAAACATTTTTAAGTTATAAAAAATAATTACTTGAAAATATATGGGGAAGAAATATTTTCTATCTAATTTTCAATAAATCCTATCAAATAATATTAAAAAGTGGGAATTAAATCCCAAGTTGAAAATTTTTAATTACTTGTTAAAATTGATGTTATTTCTTTCCCTGTAAATTGCATAAATTTCACGTATTTAATAAATATGATCATTATAGAATTTCGATAATTATACCTGATTATTTCTTTTACATTAAAAATACAAGGGACCTGATCATTCATTTCACTGGTGTGATGCATGCATTTAATATATTAGGTAAGATCTCAAATAACTCATATATTTTTATTTTTATATTTAATTTCTGGCAGTTTTTATAAATTTTCTTCTCATATTAAATAAGTACTTAAATTCATTTACTGGATTAACTTTATTAAAGAGCTAAGAGAATTAATGTTGTTTAAAGTAATTATTTCGAAATTCAATGGAAATGTCTGATACGCATAAAAGTTGATGAAAATTACTAATATCTCACTATTATTTTCATAAAAATTATATTTACATAGATTGTAAATACACCACTTATACGATATTTAAATCTTTAAAATGAAGTATTCTGATAATGCTGAATAATAACAGTATACATGTTCTGAAAATTCAAAGTACACTGATCAGATGAAATTTATTTATGCTAGACTGAAATTTAAAACTAACTAATAACACAGTTACGGAAGATTAATATCAAATGGCACCCTAGAATACCTTTAAATCCCACAAGTTTTGGATTTCTCGGTAGAATTGTATTACTTTACTCCACTTAAATTGGTATTCCGAAACCTTGTTCAGCTAAATTAAATTATGAAAGTCATGGCTTCGTAATCATGTTTCTTGATAATTCCACAGGATGGTTTGAATCAAATGTTTACAAAATGATAATTCGTCCATCTCATTTCCTTATATACCCGTTTATGCTGCTTGACTTATCTACTTGCACATTTTCTAATTTTCTTGGAAGGATGTTCCATAGTAATAGCAAGCAGTTAAAATATTTGGTAAATTCACAGAAACCTTAAAGAAGAATTTTTCCTACCGCAGATATTTAATGTTTATAGCATATCTGGCTGAAAGTGCTTCATTTTTTTTCTGTTTAAGAAAAGTATTCCTAACATATTTAAACTTTTTTTTAAATATTTTTACTCAGTGTAACCTTAAACAGATTCTCAAATACCATTATTTCAGATTTTTGATTATTATCTCTTGTAAAACACTTTTCAGTTCAATAATCAAAAGTCAATATGCAGTTTATTAAAAAAGGAAACACTGAAGTGCTAATAGGTTGCCAATACGTGATAGTTTCTATGTTAATAAAGGTAATTAATATCCCACATTACAAACATTATAAAATATTTTTCAAAAGCTATAAATCTATAATCTGGATATACATATAAGTATAATAAAGAATAAGAAAAGTAGAAAAGTAGTTCTAACGTATTAAAATATATCCCAATGACAGAAAACACATGGAGTCCTTTAAGGTGAGACTAAAGCATATTCTTAAATTAACTCTTCTGCGTTTCTGAGTTTTGATCTTCATCTTTTGAAAGATAATATAGAGGAGGAAAATAAAAAAGGAAAGAATTTTTTAAAAGAAGAAATACCAAAGTGCTAGCCAACTGCCAATATGTCACAGTTACTATCTTACTTAAGTCCTTACTTAAGGTACTTAAGTCCCAAATTACAAATTTTATAATTTTTTAAAAAGGTATAGCTATAAGCTGGATATAAATATTCGTATAAATTCCACACCTCAGGGAGATAAATTTTCTTACAATAAGGAATTACGAAGCTATATTAGACAGAATATAATGTGATAAATTATTTACGTTAACTACCCTGATATATTTCGAAAGAAAGGCAAATGAAAACACCCATCATTTTGATCAATCATACACACACAAATTTGTACTTCTGCCAAAATTCAGGCTTAATAAAGTTAAAGCTATTGATGATGGACTCTAATAAAAGTATGAGAAAACTGGGTTAATTATTGAAGTTATTAATATTTCTTATCCTATATTAAAATCTATTTTTTGGGAAGTTCTAAAAGTAAAAACATTTCTTAATAGCTTTCGTCGTACTGAAAACTTTTCACGCTGAAATATTTTTATATTTTTTTTAAGATCTTTAACACTTAATCAGATTTAAAATATTTTGATTATATGCAAATTTAGGGACATCTTTTTAGAAAATAATTAGATAAATAGTAATTATGGTGACGAATGTTAAATGTAATTTATTAGTACTATCAATAGCCTTAATAATTATTTCATAAAATTAAACTTTTTTACAAAGCTTTTTATACAAATATAAACATCAACACACACACGGATTATATATAACAGTTAATCTGGTTTATTCGATATGCATAGCAAGATATCCTTTCATATTTGTTATACCATTAGATGCTTTAATTTTAGACACAGAGGTTTACTCTTTGTCATATTTATGTGTTATAATATTTTTATTCCTTATTAACTATATTATGCATTGCGTAAAATATACTGATTTATATTGGTTTCTTTTAGATTGTTGTTATAACCTAAAGCATCATATGTCTTGAAGTATTGAGAAAAAAACAACCCCTGTAACTGAAAAAAGTATAATAACGCATAATTAAAACGGAAATAATTATAATCTTTTCAAGACTTTAATAGTATTATCTGTTATCATATTTTATATAGCACAAAACATAAAAATATAATTTACATTTTTAGACCAAATTCTGATAGCACTGAAATGTTAAGTTCCTATTGCCCCCTATGAAAAAGTAATAATTCCAATGTAAATTAACTATATTAATTTTAAACAAATATAATTTTAGATACATTAAAAAACAGAAGATGACAATAACTTTTTTTACGATAGATAGCAAATTATTAAGTAATAGGTTCCTTTCAAAAGATTTTGAATAATATCACATTTCAAATAGGATTCATATAGAAGAAACGTTGTTTAAAATCAACAGGATTTCTAAATTTTTCAGAGAGTACAGGTGTCGACATGCTTAGTGCTTTCGTTCCTGTATAGGGAACTTATGTTCGAGTACTCTATTATGTGGATAATATTCTTAGATATCATGTGAGAAGCACCATATTTGCTGAAGTCACTATGACTTTGGTAGTGGAAAATCATTTAGAAAGTTATCAATATATATATCCAATTTCCTTAATAAACTGATCTAACATTTTTCTTTAAAAATTTTGAATTGAAAAATATTTACTCAACTGTTTTAAAAAATTGCTTCTAAATAAAATTGAAAAAATATGAAACATAAAAAAACTTTTTGATAAAAAGTGTTATTTTTTAGAAGTATAAAAATGCTTATAAATATTTTAAACTACTTTGTGCAAATTTTTACTTTTGAAACTATTTTATTTTTAAAAATATTTGAAACTATATTTAAAAGAAATCACCTTTTGCTGCCTCACCATTTTATTTAAATTATTTAACCATTTTTACTCAAAAGCCCTGAACTGAAAAAAAATCTGTAAATGTTAAAGCATATAATTTCTAATATTTAAAAAGATGATTAAAAGAATATGAAACGTAAAAATAATTTTTTTCTGACAAAAATGTGCATTTTTTAGAATAAAAACAAATAAATTTCTAATTATTTTTTGCATAAAATATTTTTACATAAAAATTTTATATTATCTTGGTCAGAAATCTGCATTTGGAGTCTCAACAAATTTTTTAAACTCTCATAAATTCCAAATTTATTTTGATAATAATAGTATACATATGATCAAATGTTAAATGAAAGGTTGGAAAGTTAAACTTAGCATCGCCATTTTATAGGTATTCTATGACTAAATTGTGTTAATTAAAGTGTCTCGCGATAGAAACTATTCACAAATTCATATTTTATGGTTTGTATGTAAAGAACAATCATTTTTAGGTTTGTTGTAGATCTATAAACCAGTGATGCAATGACTTACTACCTTAACTTTTACCCAGAAACCTATAATACTAAAACATTTATGTATTTAAATGATATAGGACATTTTTTAAGAGTGTTACTACATAGCAACAGATTACAGTTTCATAGCTATGAAGAAACTGTATTCATTTCCATTCAAAAGTAAATGAAAGAAAAATGAAGGAATCAAATAAATTCGTGCCTGTGCCACAAAATGATAGCACATCCATTTTAAAAACCGAATCACATGTGTTTCTGTCATTTTTCTGTCATTGCTTTCATGATTGAAAGAGTCTCTGGTTTTCGAAGCTCGTACGCCATGAAAGAATATCATTACATTTTCCTTTTGTTTTGGGGATGGGAGAGAATTTCTTTCAATAGTATGTATTCACTTTCTTCTGAATTTCATCCTTCTTCAAAACCATCTGCGCAATAAAATGTAATTTTTCGTTTTAGGAATGTTTTTATCACTGAAATTAAAACCTGTTTAGTTAAAATACATTTTAATTAATTCCTTTGTGTCAGAATATTATATATGTTTGTATGGCATATGAATAAGAGTGTTGATGCGTAGCGATTGATAACGATTGTGGTAGATTACGTTTAATACTTTTATTTATGGTAACATTTACTTGTGTTAATTAAGGGAAGAAATATTTTTAATTAAATACACATATAGTTAACATTATTAGCTATTATACATTTTCCAATTTTATTATATTGAAAATTACAAATAACTTAAAAAAATTCTATATAGTCCACACTACAAATTGAATAATTATTATATAAATAAAGTTTATAATATTGTTGAAATTTACTTATCGCCAGAAAACTTAAT
>CM063502.1:125075658-125093158 GCA_032207245.1 Pardosa pseudoannulata | reverse complement strand
GTAACGTTAAAGCAGTTTTAAGATCCTTTCAAAGTAAACAAAGCTATTTTCTGTACTATCTACAAAGATTGGCACTTTTTCAATAAATGCTCACTGGACGCTCGATAAAGTAAATAGAGAACGAGTAAAATGTTATTCAGTTTCCATGGAAGAAGCTAAAACAAGTAAAGTTGGTGTACCTAAATACTTATTAGTATCCAATTTCAAAATTTCCATACAGGTGAAAACATGTTACTATTTTTAAATGTGAAGTATTAGCATAGAAAATAACGTTTAAAAGATGACACATCTATCATCAAAGCGGTAAACTTTATCCTTGGAGATTTCTGTTTGTTGCGTAATTTGATAAAAAGCTTTTAGAACATTTCAGTAGCATGAAACAAAATATTGCACATTAACATTAAAAAAAATTCTTTTGAACTATCATGGAGTTCACCGGAAAATTTCTCTAATAAATGTTATTTGAGCAGATGTATGATAAATTAACTTTTGTTACAGTGATATTATATTTTATAAGAAATACAAACTCCAAATCGATAAATTATATAATGTTTGTTTTATATGAAATTTTTTAACACTAATCACCATAAAAGTTTTCCGGCTTACATTACACATAAAATGTACATTTAAGCTATTGCTTCTACTGTATTTTCATATTCCATGTTATCATGATGTTGTTAGCAATTTCATAGATAGCAATGAAAGAGCGAGTATTTCCACGCATAGTCGATTGCTTATTCCTCATTATTTAATTCAATTTAATTCATCAATAAAAATCAGCATAAAAACCTTATATTGCATTTATTTGAAGGATTTTTTTGAGTAAGAAATATTACCCTGTATTTTTAATTGTAGAAATATTACCCTGTCATTAACAATCATACAATCTTTGCTTGATCTGATATCCTACTTCTTAGGTTTGGTAAAGAATATTATATGAACATCGTTTGCAACAAAAAGTTTATTTGTTTTGTGCAGAGAAAACAGTGACAGATAAAGTAGAACTGTGACAATCAGCAGTTTTCCCTAAATATAACCTATAGGAAAATATAGAAATTGCTGAAAATATCCCTTTTAAAGTATCTTGTGTATTTGGTTTAGTTTGACTTGGAGCGTTACGGTCAACTTTCTGCAACACGAGGGCTAATGAGACCGGGACCTAATTCTTAAAGCCGATTCCGAACGGCTACGAACATCCATGCTACGGTGGGATTAGAATCCATGAACTCCGGTTCCGAAGGCCAGCACCCTAACCAATGGGCCATCGTTCGGCGAAAGTATATTGTGTAAACCATAGAAATATCATCTGGTCTATTTGATGATCGGTCGAGATTTATTCGACTAAAATTCATAATTTTACAAATGAATTTCTTTTATTCATTTATTGACTTTACTAGAAATCCCCTTTTGTTTGTTTTAACGAACATTCTAATACCTTTCTGTTTCAAGTCATACAATTTTATATTGCTTCAAATTTGATTTAAGGGAAATATTTACATTATTATTTTCTATAACAAAAAACTTGAGCTGATTTTTTCTTCTAGAAAAATGTGTGCCATATAAAACTCAGTTAATGTAATTCTTTTATATAAACTCCCATAATTAAACAAACTTTTGGAAAAGGAAACAATTACTAAAAATAGTTTATTATGACTAAGTAACCAATATCTCTTTAAGAAACAATATAAACATGAGTAATATTACAAACTTTCTACAAATAGATTTGGTTCGAAGCATATAGTCTACTATTTACTACTTGAGAGCTCATGGAACCAGCACTTTCTGCTTAAATTCAATTTCGATTAACTACAAAAACTCATGTCAGACATAAGCAAGGTATAATTAAAAAAAAATGAAAAATACAAAGCTTTAAGTATGTACTTTTGCTTGAGCTCACTTGAATTTATTCTGCATTTACCCAACAACTCCATGTGTTTGTTAACCGTCTTATTACGGGAACAACAGCCCTACACGGATATGGTCAAGATTACCCTTATATAAGGGTACATTATGCAAATACATCCTAATGCGGTATTAGTACCCATTCCCCCTTGTGAAAATGGGAAATTCTGACAACAGTATGGACAACAATGTTTTAATTATAACAATGGTTATGTTTAATTTCGTAAAAAGTTTGAGATAAAATGCATTCAAAGGAAAGAAAATGTAATAGAAAAAAATTAATATAAAATAATGAAACACTGCAAAAAAGGCCACTAGAGGAATACTAACTACATATAGAATTTGTCAATATAGCTTTTAAAATATAAAGAACTATACACATCTTGTAATCTTTCAGATTTTTTAAACAATTTTTAATTACTCATATATATCCTAAGTGATCTCTTTTAATTAAAGAACTTGATTCATTTGGATGAAAATTACATTTTCTCTATTAAATTTATAAAATTTTCTTTTCTTTTTAAACTTTGTTTGCATAACATTATGTTAAAAAAGATGTAAAATCATCGGCATCTCTCTTTATATGTTTCACATTTTGAAATACATATATATTAGTAACTATACGAGATATGATATTTTTAAACGATTCAAAAATGTAGGTAGGAAATATAGTTCCTATAGAGATTCTCAATTTCAATGAAATATTTTAAAGCATAAAAAATCTCATATGAGTTTAGGAAATGACAGTTATTGCAAGCAATTTAGTAACAAGTTTTTACATTCTATAACAATCTAGACATTATGACTCCAGCACATTACTCATATATCCATTCCCTTCGCAATTCTATTAAGCAATTGCATACTGCTAATGCGTGGGAGTGAAAACTTTGGTATCACTGAACGATAAATTCTCAAATAGATGTGGGAAGATTAGGATTGGGTGGTAAGGAAATGCGATTTGCTCAGTGGAAACAATCCGAATGTTGAGTTGATGTAACATTGGAATAATGGATGCTAGGCAGAGGATCGAAATAATATGTTCCTCTGATTTCATTTGTACAACAGTCGATGGGAAAATGACGATTTGATACTCTATACTTGCACTTAAGATAAATAAAATTATTTTCTACTTCGAGTATAACATTGAGTAGTTTTGGATAGGTATTGTTATCATACGTATTATTATAAAACGTGATAATGTATTACTTGGGATCAATAAATGTATACGAATTAGTAAAATACTATTTCGTTACATAACCGAAAATAATATTTGGTGTAAATAATGATTCTTATATTTGTTATAAAATTACGTGTGTATTATACATACATATATATATATTATATATACATACATATATATATATATATATATATATTATATATATATGTATATATGTATATATGTATATATATACATGTATATATATATATATATATATATATATATATATATATATATAATACGATATGTATATATATATGTATATATATACATGTATATATATATGTATATATATATGTATATATATATGTATATATATATATATATGTATATATATATATATATATGTGTATATATATGTATATATATATACACATATACATATATATATATATATATGTATATATATGTATATATATATATATATATATATATATATATATATATATATATTATATATATATATATATATATGTATATATATGTATATATATATATATATATATATATATATTTATATATATATATATATATATATATATATATATATATATATATGTATATATATATATATATATATATATATATATATATATATATATATATATATATATATATATATATATATATATATATATATATATATATATATATATATATATGTATATATATATGTATATATATATATATGTATATATATATGTATATATATGTATATATATATATATATATATATATATATATATATATATATATATATATATGTATATATATATATATATATATATATATATATATATATATATATATATATATATATATATATATATATATATATATATATATATATATATATATATATATATATATATATATATATATATATATATATATATATATATATATATATATATATATATATGTATATATATATATATAATATATATATATATATGTTATATATATATATATATATATATATATATATATATATGTATATATATATATATATATATATATATATATATATATATATATATATATATATATATATATATATATATATATATATATATATATATATATATATATATATATATATATATATATATATATATATATATATATATATATATATATATATATATATATATATATATATATATATATATATATATATATATATATATATATATATATATATATATATATATATATAAATATGAGATGAATTTATATAGCAGCAGCACTGTTAAATTAGTATTAATAAGAAACATAAATAGTAATTATAAGAGTGTACAGAGAATTATAATTTATAAGAGTGTTATAAAATTTGAATAAGAATTAGCTGCATCTGTTTCGATATTATTAATTTTTGTATAACCTGTACTATGCGACACACGCAAATAAAAATTTATTTTGTATATAGTTATATTTATTGTAGTGTATACAATTATTATACATAAACCGATGTTAATTGAGCTTCTGTTTTAGGAAACAAAGGGACTGATTTGGATTAACTTTGGAAAGATTAAAAGCAGTTTGATAATAGCTTATACGTAATTGTAGCAGATCAATGAAGTATAATACAAAATATTTTAATATATATATATATATATATATATATATATATATATATATATATATATATATATATTTAAAGGAAGTATTATTATGAATCATAAAAATTTACTGTTTGGGGTTAATTAAATCTATAAAAAATTATATTTTTGAATTTACATAATATAATAGGGAAACAGATAATTTTCATGTCTTTCATTTCTTTTAGGAATACTTTTGTACTGTATGAATTATCAAGTTTTATTATTATTTTTTTATAATTTTTTAATAACAAGGAACATAAAAAGTAAAATATGTTTTAAAATATGTAAAAAAATTATCAAAACTATGAAAATTATTAATTATTATGTACGTATTTTCTTGTGAAATAGACACAGATAAAAAAATATTACACAAATCAGTGTTAATTTAATTTTATTTGTTTGAAAGAAAGGGAAATATTCGGATTAGCTTTGGAAAGAATAAGCGCAATTTGAGGTTAACTTGTAACATTAGGAAATAAACCGCGGCCTCTTTAAAACAAAGAAGAAAGAGAACAACTCCGCGTCAAAATATCATTGAAAATCATGCATGATCTCACGACCCCAGACAAAATGTCATAATCGGACAAAATACTTAATATTTTTTGTCAGCAGTAGAAAGAATCAATATTCAAAAAGTATAGTTGTTTGTTATAATGTGATTGCTTCATGCCCCCTTATATGGAAGTAATTCGAAGAAAATTAAATTTACTTGTGTCTTTCCAAAGACAAAATAAATTTACTTTTACTATAAGATTACTATATAAAACATTTTATAAACTGAGCACTAACAGAATAAACTTTTTCACGCCTGTCGTGTTAGTAAAAATAGTTTTTTATAAAGGATTTTATTTATTTTCTTTTTTTGAAGGGACACTGAATAAATATTATCTATTAATATTACCCCTTTTCCGTTTCCGAAGTCCATTTTTTTTTATTTTTTAACAGTAATCTAATAGAAGAATTCATTTTTATCAAGAAAGGAAATAATTTAATTTTTTCCTTGAACAAAATTCCATGCTCCCTAATTAGCATATAAATAGTTGTATTAAAAAACGAACGTTTTGAAAGCGAGATCCTTGATTCTTTCAAGAAAATATTCAATAAAAAGATCCTTTTTCAGTTATTAAAGTACAATTTTTGTAATAATGCTGTTCCCAAACACGTGACCATTAAAAAAAGAATTTAATTTAGGATTTTTTTTAAACTTGCTTCTTAAACTTCTTAAAATGATATTATTTTTATGAGCATTAAATATTCAATGGAGGAGGTACTAGTTTTTGAAGAAGCAGTGACATAAAAACGGCAAATAATGAATTCATAAAATATATGAATTAGAAGTTGAGAATGTTAGAAGATATGTACACATTTACTAATATATTTCACTGCCTCTGTCAATTGCATGTACAGCAGAATGTCCACTTAACTGAAATAAAACTGTGCCTTATTATGCGAATTTTTTAATCTGAAGTGATATCGTTGGTTTAAAATCCGGGACTTACTATATTCAAAACACTGATTAAACAAATATTTTCCAATTATTTTACGAGCATTAAATATTCAATGGAGGAGGTACTAGTTTTTGAAAAAGCAGTGTCATAAAAACGGCAAATAATGAACTCATAAAATATATGAATTAGAAGTTGAGAATGTTAGAAGATATGTACACATTTACTAATATATTTCACTGCCTCTGTCAATTGCATGTACAGCAGAATGTCCACTTAACTGAAATAAAACTATGCCTTATTATGCGAATTTTTTAACCTGAAGTGATATCGTTGGTTTAAAATCCGGGACTCACTATATTCAAAACACTGATTAAACAAATATTGTCCGATTATTTTATGAGCATTAAATATTCAATGGAGGAGGTACTAGTTTTTGAAAAAGCAGTGACATAAAAACGGCAAATAATGAACTCATAAAATATATGAATTAGAAGTTGAGAATGTTAGAAGATATGTACACATTTACTAATATATTTCACTGCCTCTGTCAATTGCATGTACAGCAGAATGTACACTTAACTGAAATAAAACTATGCCTTATTACGCGAATTTTTTAACCAGAAGTGATATCGTTGCTTTAAAATCCGGGACTCACTATATTCAAAACACTGATTAAACAAATATTGTCCAATTATTTTATGAGCATTAAATATTCAATGGAGGAGGTACTAGTTTTTGAAGAAGCAGTGACATAAAAACGGCAAATAATGAACTCATAAAATATATGTGTTAGAAGTTCGGAATGTCAGAAGATATGTACAAATTTATTAATATATTTCATTGTCTCTTTCAATTGCGTGTACAGCAGAATGTACACTTAGTTGAAATAAAACTATGCCTTATTACGCAAAATTTGTATCCAGAAGTAATATCGTTGGTTTAAAATCTGGGACTCACTATATTCAAAACACTGATTAAACAAATATTGTCCAATTTTTTTATGTGCATTAAATATTCAATGGAGGATGTACTAGTTTTTGAAGAAGCAGTGGCATAGAAACGGCAAATAATGAACTCATAAAATATATGAATCAGAAGTTCGGAATTTTAGAGGATATGTACAAATTTATTAATATATTTCATTGTCTCTTTCAAATGCGTGTACAGCAGAATGTACACTTAGTTGAAATAAAACTATGCCTTATTACGTAAATTTTATATCCAGAAGTGATAACGCTGGTTTAAAATCTGGGACTCACTATATTCAAAACACTGATTACACAAATATTGTCCAACAGTGTTGTAAAATCATTTTTATTGCTGAATTCTCAGAATAATTTATTGATCGTCACCTAACGTTTGCAGTTTCAACTATTCTGAATTTTGAGACTCCGCAGTGCAGTTACGATAACAAGTATATTCGGTATTTATATATCCATATATATTATGCAAGTACGAAGCGATATTTCTGTGAAAGAGTTTGCTAAAAATTAGTATTTTCCATTATGTTTAGAACAACGTTTATTGAAAATAAAAGGTTTTCATCTCATGTAAGAACTAATAAATGGAGCAATTATTTATATAAGAATACAAATATAACTTTGTAAAAAATAAATTTATTTGGATGTTGTTGATCTGAAACAGAAAAATAGAATGAGTTGTATTGATTATACGCGTGACTTCCTGGGGTGAATTTATTATGGGATAATAAAAGCTGAACATAAAGGCAAAATGTAAGATTTTATAATTCAAAACCCAAAATTAAAATACGTGTACGTATGCTTTTATCAACAATAACGAATGAGGTATTACCCTTATGTAAGGGTTAACATATATTTCTGTGAAAGATTTTATCCAAAATTAGAATTTTCCAATATGTTTAGAACAACGTTTATTGAAAATAACAATTCAGAAAATATTCAAAGAGCAATATTTCATTGTTTTCTAAAGTATTTAAATACGAATATAAGGTTTTCATCTCCTGTAAGAACTAATAAATGGAGCAATTATTTGTGTAAGAGTACAAATTTAATTTTGTAAAAAATAAATTTATTTGGATGCTGTTGGTTTGAAACAGAAAAATAGAATGAGTCGTATTGATTATATGCGTGACTTCCTTACTGTGGTGAATTTATAATGGGGTAATAAAAGCCAAACATAAAAGCAAAATGTAGGATTTTATAATTCAAAACCTTAAAAGTCGTGTACGTATGTTTTATCAGCAATAACGAATTAGGTATTATCCTTATGTACGATTAGTTCAGTCAGTGGTTTGGTTTTAAAAATTTATATAAGAGAATTAAACATTAGGTATGTTTTGAAAACAGCAATCGAAAGTTCGTGTCTTATCACTTTCTAATAATTTTCTTTCACTTTCCTTCCTCTTATGGTTAATTTTTTTAAAAAAGGATAACATCATTTAAACAATGTTTTTGATTATTACCACATTTCTATGCTTTAGCAACATAAATTATGGGTAACTTGTAAGAAAATAAACTACCAGATATAAAACAGCTATTCCTAAATAAAAAACTTCAATGATATTCCACACACAAATGTATGCACTTATGTATAAATGACTTAATTATTAATTTTAAAGACTATCACAGACATGGGCGGAAGATTTGCTACTTTGAATATTAGAAATAAAGATAAATCATTACATAATTTTTACTAAGATTTAAGTATTGAACCACTTGTCACGCGATGTTCATCGAACAGAATCTACAAGTGTTCCATTCACCAATTTAAGTTTTCTGAAACACCTTTCTCATATATTCTAGTAATATGTGGTTTCGTATGATGTTTTATTAAAAGTATCACTAAATAGAGATTACCAAATATTTCCTACTCATAAAGGTCATTTATTATTTACAGCGGAATACAGAAAAAAGTAGAATGAAAATTTTCTCGATTATTGAAATAAAGTATTAATTGATTTATGATTGACAAACCTAATTCAAACAAAATTTAATTGGGAATTGGAATGACAATCTTAATAGTAAGAGAAGATACATTTTAATTTACTCACCACTTTGTATACTATAGTTCTAATATAATGACAGTTCTTTACGTATTTTTTATTTATATTTTAGGTAAATGGCAATTTGTCACACCATATTTTTCTAACAGTATCTACAAGTTCCAATCGCTAACGTAAACATGGTTGAACATATTCTGAAGCATCATGCTTTAATTTTTCTAGTAATATTTGGTTTAGTATTATAAACTTTCCCCAAAAGACCTCTAAAAGTAAAAAATATATATATTTCTCAAGGTTATTTGAAGAACAAAGAAGCTAACAGATGTAAGTGACAAAAATAAAAATTTGGAGATTATTTGGAAAATGATAAAGAAAACATATATTTGATGCTTAAAGTATTAATTGAAATAGAACTCGATTATAAAAAAATGTGTACATTAAAAACTATTAAAATCTGTGATAAGACCTGAACTTTGTACTAGTTTTGCAAATAATTTACTTTTGACATTTACATATCATTGCATTTGGTTACTCCATTTGTTAATTACAGTGACATATTGGGAAGAGAGGAGATAAAGGTTCTCAATTTTTTCAATTAGAGAAATAATTATATCAGTGGACACAAACTTAATGCTTATGATATTTAATTGGAAATTGTGTTCATAAACGTATAACATAAGATTTTAACTTATGTACTCAGTTTTAATAGATGAGTTATAATACGGTAATTCATTTAATAATTTTGCTAAGATTTTAGGTATTAAACTACTTATTTGCATTTGAAATGAATCGACAAGTGTCCCTTACAATAAAAGCATAGTTGAAATTATTCTGAAAAACCTAGATCATATTTTTCAAGTAATATTAATTTGATAATCCTTCGAAAAATAACTACTATATAGAGAATAAACATAATTTCTGTTTCACAATGTTACTTATAGTTTACAGTGAACTGTACTTGAGACAGAATAAATATGTGATAGAGTACTCAATTATATTAATAATTTAATCAGTGGCGACACACTTAATTCTTATGGTATGTAATTGGAAGTTACTTGATAGTGTTTACCATGTACCATCAGAGGATAAATTTAAATTTATGCATTCATTTTTAATAATTTATTTCTATTATGGTTGTTCATAGCACACATTTTTCTAGATTTTTTATTGTCTTCAGCTTTTCATATATTCATCTAAAGGAATCTATGATTTCCCCATTCACTAATTTGAAAACAGTGGAAAATATCTTTAAAGTGACTACTCGTATTCTCATATTTGGATCCGTACGATATTCTTTCTAAAATTGACCGCTCAAAATAGATTAACAAACATTTCTTAAGTTTATTGATTACAGTGAAATTTGGCGATTATTCAACTATAGTAATAATGCAATTAGTGGTGATGCTTAATATGCTTTATGCTTAATATAATTCAAACATCTGCTGACAATTTAAATCCCGACAGTGTAAAACATGATGATAAATTTTAATTTATAGGCTCACTTAAAAACAATTAATATCGAAATGAACCACCCGGATTGTATAGTGTACAGTGCATTATGCTTTCACCGACGTGTTTCAGTTCGATTCCCGAGTAAGGCTTGCAGGTATTTGCGTCTTGCACCCTCATGGGAAGCTATATTACCCTACCTATATGGAGTTTCCATAATAAAAAGGATAACAGTGGAGTGTATGGTGAAATATTAATAAAGGCAAGTGCTCTACATTTAAAAAAGTTTCAAAATGATAGTTCAATACATTATTTTTGCTAAGTTTTTTTGTATTGAACTGAGTCACGCGAAGTTCATCTAAGAGAATCTACAAGTGTCCCATTCACTAAAAGAAGCATATTCTAACGTATTCTGAAACACTATACTCGTTCATTTCAAGTAATATTTGGTTTCGAATTATATTCTTTAAAAAATGAATAACAAATTTGTTATTCACTAAAAAGTGAATAAAAAATATTTCCTATTTCTAAATGTGATTTATTGAATGAAGTAGAATATAAGGAAGGTAGAACTTCTTGATTATTTAATTAGAGTAGTGATTTAATCATCGAAGGTCTAATGCTTATGATATTTTACTGCAAATTTGATTGACAGCGTGAACGTTTTGTATCTCAACAACCACGAATTGAAAAATAATTCTTCATAGGTTAAATTACATGATATCTAACTTTTTAAAATAATTAAAAAATTTAAAATATAAAAATAAAAATTTATTAATAGAAAATGTATTTCTTTTAAATAATGTAGTTATTTTGCACAAAAATTACCGTTACTTAAAAAATTTGAAACAACCTTGAGAAATTCTTTTTTATTGACTTCTGCGTTTTTAAATTTAATAAATCGAAAGTACTTTCCGATACTTCGTATATACTTTGCGATTAAATCATCATTTTACGAATACCTATATGAAAAATATTTTGCATTAATTTAATAAATATTGTAATTGAGAATCTTTATTTTATTTTATTTATTTATTTATTTTTATGAAACTGGAATTTTGAAACATATATGGAAAAATGTTTATGTTCTAAAATCAACATCCGAAATTTCGTAGTGGAAATGTTACATTTAGTACTAACAACTTCAAAAAAATGTTTCATCCCAGGTATTAACAATTACACGCAAAGGTTTATTATAATAAGGTTATAACATTTACACACAAAGGTCTACGAAGCGAATTTAATATCATTTATATCAATTTTATTTTATATACTTTCTAATTAAATTATCTTTTTACCAATACCTCTATGAAAAAGTATTATGTTTAAATTTGATAAATATTGTAATTGAAAATCTGTAATTTTTTTTTGTCAAACTAGAATTTTGAAATATGTAATGAAAAATATTTGTGTTCTAAAATTCCCATACGAAATTTCGTTGTTGAAATGTTACATTCAGGCCTAACAATTTCAAAGAAATGTTTCATCCCAGGTATTAACAATTACACTCAAAAGTTTATTATAATAAGTTTATAACAATTACGCACAAAGCTCTACGAAGCGTATTTAATATCATTTATATCAATTTTATTTTATATACTTTCCGATTAAATCAACTTTTTTACCAATACCTTTATGAAAAAATATTTTGTATTAATTTGATAAATATTGTAATTGAAAATCTGTAATTTTTTTTTGTCAAACTAGAATTTTGAAGCATTTAAGGAAAAAAAATGTTTTCTAAAATCCACATCCAAAATTTCGTTGTTGAAATGGTACATATAGTACTAACAATTTCAAAGAAATGTTTCATCCCAGGTATTAACAATTACACACAAAGTTTTATTTCACAACTTTTCCTTTTTATAAGAATTTAGGTATTTTGATGATAAATGAGACCAAAGAAATCAATGCTTCCTTTAAAGAAACTTTCTTATTTGTCTTTCCCAAAAAGAGGAGCTTTCTTTCAAGTTTTTCTTGAATCAGGTTGCCTACAACGTATACAGAAAGGGGGAATGGGTATTTTATATATTATGTGTAATCCAGCATATAGTTTTAACAGAAAGCAGTCATCATCTATTACGATAATTGCCAAAAAAATTCATATGTAATTTTTAATAACCCTATTATAAAAATAATCTTCTCAGAATTGCTAACATTAACAAATTTTATTTTGATAGTCATGTGTGCGAAAAACAAAATAAATTTTGAAATACATATTTACAGGAAAAGTAAATAATGAAGTTGGCTCTTTTTCAACAAATGTTATTTAATTATTTGAAAGGGATGAGACATTATCAGTATTCACCTTCATCGAACTGCGATAAGTTATTTTTAGAAGTCGCGAGGAAAACCCAATTTTTGGAAAGATTCCCATATTCCGCCTTGGGAGATTTACTCTCAAATCGTAGGCAAATCTGCTTGTACGAAGATAACATTCTAGTATCGGAAAACATTCTATCAAAACCAAAAAAAGGTAACTTAAACATTTTGAAATTTTAAAGTGTTTCGTGGTAATTAATCATTTTTATAATATTTTTTATATATTATAGCTCATGCTGTTACAGATTTTATTGTTATTTTTATATCTTAAAAATTTGGAAGAAATTTAATCTATTCATATTTCAAGATAATAGAAAGTTAGCTAAATTTTTAACTTCACGGGAATATACAATAAGCACAATGTATGAAGTTAATGAAATTTTTGAAAACAAACATACAGACACTAACAGCAATTTATTTTAAATAATTTTGAATTCTACCTACCCATAGACATAACCACATCGAAAATTTTTAGAGTATCTTTAAATATTTAAAACTATCAACAAATGTTTTTAGTAGTGGCAAGGCTTTACAAATTGTAATTTAAAAAGTTAATTCAAATGAAATCAAAACTTCCATAAAAATAGTAAAATTTGAAAAAATAATAAACATATATCGGCATTAATGAATTTTAAAAAAAAAATTTTGATATTTTATATTGTGATGAAATTATAGGATATTTTTTAAGGCACAACAAAAATATTGCAAAGTTTATGTGAGTAGATTACAAATATATATTTCAAAATTATTTATTATTTACCAATATATATTACAAATACATATTTTATATTTATATTCTACTTAGAATATATATTTCATATATATTCTAAGAAGACAATACAGTATTAATTCCTCCATTGGAAGTTATAGAAAAAATAAATCCAAGAAAAAAGAAATCAAAATGTATGCCTTGAAAATGTAATCAATCAAAGAGTTAGAAGTTTGGAAGCGTTACGATCAACGTTTTGCTACACGAAGACTAATATAACCGCAGTGTAATATTTTTCTTCACTTTCAAACGGCTTCAACGTATTTCTTCCGCTAATAGGACGTGAACTTATAGACTTTGCTATTGATTACTAAGCCGGACCATTTTCTAGTATAAATTGATTTTGTTTTCATTTCCCAGATAGTCATTTCCAAGTGTTCTGGTATTTAAACATTATATAAATATTCTAGGAGTACATTTCGAAATTAATTGCTAAGATATTTTTCCTTGAATCTTAAAGACAATGGAAGTAGTATAATATTGCATTTCACTTATTTTTTTTGTTTAAATATTATCTTAAAATTTAAAAAAACAATGCCATATTTATGTTAACTGTAAAACTATCTATAAACATACATATACAAGAGCATGTGTAAATAAGCGTTGATGTTACAGCGTTATGTTATTAAATGCCAAGAGTTAGCTTTCAATTTTTTCTTTGAATCCATTTTTTATTTTTCTATAAATTGCTTACGAGTTTAAGAAAAAGAAAACTTTCTCCACATTTAAGGTATTTACTTCTTTTCCTGTTCGTCTCATTTGATCAAGATGAGTCATTTTATGTATTATTCACCTATTTTTATTTCCGTACAAATCTGATGACATTCAGCCCCAGCATATCATTAACGGATTCCGTTACACATTTGGCGAGAGTCTGAACATTCTTGACAGTTTCAATTTCTCTATCCGCATTCTAATGAATCCCAGTTGAGTCCCGTCGAGACGGGCCCATAATAGCGTGCGACAAAGACATTTAAATACTTTCATCCTTAGTATACCTAAAGGTGAAGGACTACCTTGACTACAAAGCAGGCCCGAGAACACAATATCGATTTGAAAGCGCGCTTTTAGGGGAAGATTCTTCAGATGACTAAAAAGTGCAATTAATCGCCCAGCTTGGCGATAGAACCCTTTTGGGTCTTCAATCGAATTGAATGGCTTCTATTTTCCGCTATTGTTCGTTGCATAAATCGTGTGTTGTCTGATCAAGTGTTAAAGCGTATGTTTCTTTTTAAGTAGCAAAAGGGAACTTCGCTTACAAGAACCACTACTAGATTAAATTACGCATTCACTATTTTTCACTACAAAAAAGGGATAAATGTTTTTTGTGCAAATCGAAGAAATACTGCGTAAAAAACATTAATGGGATATTATGATTCACTCTCTGAGACATGAATTTTAAGTGTAATCTATAAAACACTTTTTAAGAGGAGATAATGGTATCTTGGAAACCATCAACATTCCTGTAGGCTTTTTATTATCTCACTTTAATTTTCTAAAATAACACAAACACTATATAGTTACTATACACTACTATAGTTAGTATGATTCTACATGTATACATTTAGGCATCTCTCCTAAACCTGTTGATCCCTAGTTTAAAATATAAGCTAAATGCACAAGATGTAAACGACATTCATTTTTCTGGTCTGTTCTAGGAAGACTTGTATATTTTATTGACATATCTTTACTTTAAACTTTTCTTTTCTGAATCATTTGAGTATAACCGTTTATTGACTCTATATTCTACCGATTTATTCAGCTATTTTTATGCTACCTAAGTAATTTTTTAGCATTATTTACAGGCTATTGCTAATCTTAATATTGCTATTCTATTGCCAATCTTAAAACGGTTTATGTACCGTTTTAATAATGTTTAAACATTGCATTAATTCTAAACTCTGAAATATTACCAGTATGTTAAATTATTTTTTGAGATTGAAATATTTAAAATTATTTTTGTACTTAATTACATTCTTATCAACTTAAATGAAAAGGAATATTGATAAGCTAAAAAACAAAATTTTAAATAGAAATATAGAAATATTTAGTTTTATAAAATTGTTATTTAACATTTTATTACAAGTCTTTATGTGAGATTCATAAAATAATCAAGTTTCAATAAAGAAAGTCAAAATACTGCTGAATTAGCTTAATATGTTTTCTTAGCTATTAAGAAATTAATAACTAGGAAATAACATAATCATTTTTATCTTAACATATAAGATATTTATTACATTTTTTTCTTTCAGTTTATTCAAGTTTATAAGAAATATGATCCAGGATAAATACTGTATTTCACTAATAATGTAAAAATGCAAATTTTACGAATTTGCAATTTCAGCCACACATATTTGCTGTATAAAACTTTTCTTTATAAGTAATTTTAGTTAAGAACACTACAGGGAAATTTTCGCTCTGCGAGAACTAATACAACGGTAATCTATCACTAAAAGTCGACATTAACATGTATAAACATCCATACCAACAATTGATAAAACCCATAAACCCATAATAACACAAATCTAACATAATTGTCTGTATTCTGATTCTTTTTATAATAACAAAAATGTTTAACTTTGTATTTTCTCTGTTGTTACTACAATTGACTATAAACTAGTTAGTTTACATTTAAAACACTTAATTTTCGATTGCTCCAATTATGTTAATTTTGCTGCTACAAGCATTACACTTTCATAGCAACCCTCTATGGTTACTAGGCAAGACAGTTACAAAGTTTTAGGTACTGATATTTTTATTTATTTTGAAGCATGTGGATAATAAACAAGCAAATTTAAAATATGTATGAATGCACTTATTAATACATGAAAAATCTAAATTAAGAGTTCGTGAAGTCATTAGTATGTTTATGGTTGAAATGAAAAGTAAGTGTATAATATCCCTGTGGATGCATCTTACCTCCTAGACCAATGTTTTGTTTTCTGTGTCATACTTTACCTAGATTTTTTGGATGACTAAACTTTTTTACTTTTTTTGGATGCAATGAGCAGAAATTAATAATAATTAATTATTAGTGTCATTTTATAAAAAGGAATACCTTTATTATGCCCATAAATTTGCTAGTTTTCTTGTGTAATGGTTTAAAAGACAAAATGTATATACTTTATTTATTTAGTGCAAAAAGTTTGTATACATACATATATATTTAAGAAAAAAGTTCTATATGTATAACTAAGAGGTAGCCGAAATATTTTGATTTGTTTCTATTTCCTTTCGCTTTAAAAATAATTTTCATCGTTTTCTTTATTTGTCTTGGTTTTATGTCAGAAATAAAAATAAAATCTTAGAAATTGCTTAATTGTTAAATAGAACGATTTATTGCTTTCATTACTAATTTGGGAAATTAACACTTAGTTCAAAATATTAATTGTACAGAAACGTTGTCTAATATCGACATGTCTATCTATTTTGCATTTATTTTTCTGATTAAATTAAATAAATATTTGAATTAATTTGACTGAGGTTTGAAAAATATTCTAATTAAAATATATTCCATATTGATTATTTTTTGTCTTAAGAAGTTTTCTAAGGATACATTTAATATAAGTACAAAAATTATCATTCATTCGTGTAATGTAATTTTTTTTACCTATTTCTGCATTACTATTTAATAACTTTCTGCTTCAATGTTATATATAAGAGAAAATGGCGTTTTCTATTCCAAAACAGAGATGGTTTAAAATCGATATCTCGCACTACGTTCTTTAAAGACATGTGTGGAATAATAATTAGTATAATATATCAAACAGACATTTTGACACGTTTTTAAGGAATATCCTA
>CM063502.1:125060658-125070658 GCA_032207245.1 Pardosa pseudoannulata | reverse complement strand
CATTATTGGACTTTATTGACTATGCATAGTATGTACGTTTTCTGATTAGCTTCTATTTAAGTAATTAAAATAATAAAGTACTATTAAAATATTTTTTAAAATTTAGACTGACTTTTCACTATCAATATATAAATGTTCAGGAAATAAATGTTTGAGATAAGTGTGTACTATCAAAGTTAACTTTTCTTTTGTATGTTTGACTTAGTTGAAAATGTAATATTTCATGAAAATTATGTTCACATAATAAATGAAAATTAGATAATAAAATTTAAAATTTTTAGAAAAGTTATAATGGTTTAAAAATCAAATTTATTCAACATGTTTCATAAATATTTATTTTGTGCATAATTAGTATAGTTTTATTTATAAGTACATTTTGAACCTTGAAATAAGTTGTTTCTGCAATTCACAGAAAATAGGAAAATGTCTCTAACATATCTATCAAGTTTATAATTGACAGGCCATACGTTCCAGAACAAGTTAATTTGATCTATAATTTATTTTATATACTAAAGTAAATAGTTGATAAATTTCATAGGGATGAGACAGTTAAAAGCACTTGGATAATTTCTAATAATCCTAAAATACAAAAACTGATGTTGTAACTTTAATCATTAAACCATAATAGTTATTAAACCAATACAATTTTCCCCATACTTGTCTTTATTTCATAATTCACTAAGATAAAGCAAAATTGAATTTTCAGCAAAATTTCAATTAATGGAAAACCATTGATACCTTAAGTTTTGAACAAGTGATTAAAACTTGAAATAACCCCAGATATTGAGGTAGAGGGAGATTATAAAAATCAAGATATTATTTTAAGCAAGTCAAAAAAAAAGCAAAGAAAAATAAGAATGTATTTAGACCTTTCAAGCATAAAAAGTATATGAAGAGTACCAAAGATACTGATCAGGTAATAGAATACATCACTGTTTTTATTTTTTACCACCTGACGGGCAATAACTGTTTTTTGATGGTCTGCTTCTCGTAAAGACTTTTTAAACGCCTTCAAAACAATATGTCCATGTTTCAGAGAATTTTTTTCATTCAGTAAGCGATTTCAGGAGTTTTCCTCTCAGCTCTTTGATCTCTATTTAAAATAATATCAATCTGTGTCACCGAGATTTTTTTTATAAATAAAATTCAAATCCTTTCCTTATATAAAATTTTTGTTTTAAAAGAAAAAATTATATGTTTTTGAAGTATTTTTCATTTATTACACAGGGTCAACACGATTATAGGTGTTAAAAATGAATATTTTTAATACCTATATTTTTTAGACTAATACACATATTACAATAGGTGATATCCGATATTAAAAAATATATACGAAGGTTTTTTTTAGTTACAAATACTCGATGAGTAATTCTCTGTTACACTGTCATCTAATCTGGATTCAAGTGCGTCCCACGCATTTTTTAGTATCACACTGCTACTGATTCTTAATGCTTCTTGTGAAATCTTAAAGGTTTTGCAGCATTGTCGGTATCGGTGATTCATAATTTATGTCTTTGGCACAATCCTATAAAGATGACAAGGTGTAAGACCATGGGTTTGGGGTACACGTTATTAAGTGTAAATTACACACATGCATGCCCAGTCGATCTATATGGTAGCTTCTGATTTCAGTAAGCATGTACATACAAAGACCAATGGGCTAAAACTCCATCCCACAAGAAACACAAAATTTGTGCTGACCTCCCGGAGTTAGGGAAATAACACATTTGTAATACCTCAAGGTAATTTTAACTCTTAAACTCTTAACTCTTTTCTTACTTAAACTCTTAATTCTTTCCATTTTTTCAACAAAAGAAAAAGGCCCATACAAATTTATTGTGACATAACACCAAAAACCAGTTTCGGTTAATCTCTTTGCAGTATGCACATCTTCAATTCCCCACATTTTCAAATTATAACAATTGACGTTTCCTGATAAATGAAACGTTGCTCTGCCAGAGAAAATCAGTTTATTTGCGAGATCTCCACTTTCTAATTTCTCTTCCTAACACAAAAGAACAAATTAATAAATTTTGTTTACAGCTTTCTATTAATCGACTCTAGAAAAAACTTTTTTTAATATTTTTCTTTAATCTTGAGTATTAGTTACTATAATATATGTAAGTTTTAAAATCCGAACATTTATTTTGTGGTAACCTCGTATAACTTCTTGGAAAAATCATTTCTCCACTGTTCTTGAAATAACGTATATTTCGAAAAAGTATTGTTTAAAATAACAGAAAGCAAAGAGTTCACCAACTCTTTCCTTTAAAACTAAATTATTTTATTTATAAAGTAATATTCTTTAAAGTTTAATCGATCTGTAAGTAATTTTACTTGGTAAGAAAAGATTGTTTACATGAAGTTCATTGTGTTTGAATGAAATAAAATCAATTTATGTTCTGTCAATACTCGTCCATCGCTCTCTATAAACTTAATCAAAACAGATTGAAAAACTTTTAAAAATGGATTCGTGACATCTGTATTTCATTCTAAACTTTATATGAAATACTCATGGTTCAGTGAACGCTATTACGTTGTGTTCATATTAAACAGAAACTGTCATAGTTCAAGTAGTTTTAAGAAAAATAAGGGCATTAAACGTTGAAATTTTATTTCAATTGAAGATGTAATTTCCAGAAAAGAAGTTTCATTTAGATTTAAAGATTGCCAAAAATAACCACATTTCTCTTAAAAAATAATTTGGTATTTCGCTAAAGGGCAAGGACTCTGACATTATTGGACTTTTGAAAAGAAAATTATGTTTGTACAAGGAAAGAAGGAGATTTATTGATAAGAAAGGATAAAATATTGAATTCTTCAAGGAGGTTACACTGTTAAACATTTGTGTTAATTATTTAACACTTACGTTGAAGGAAAATTGATTTTAATTTCTGTTCATAAACCTCAATAACTCCTGCTTATGTTCATAGTGATTAGCGTTTTGCACTACCTCATAGTGGACTTATGTTCAGTAAAAGGTTTTGATGTTTTTATGTTATCCTCTCACAGAGGCTAATATTCATCTTATATCGTACTCTCAGAGTAAAATGGTTCTTTAGTCCAAGGTATGGTACAAATGATACTGATAATTGAGCTTTCTTCTAAATAGTAAAGAAAATAGCTACATACAGTAGAATATTATAGAAAATTATTTCCCAAAAACGTTTCTTACAAATGGCAAAAGCTTGTTACAAATGCATGTTTTCAAGCTCTTTTCAAAATTTTTAAAAGCTGTAAACTGTTATTAACAACTAGTAATATTATATATAACATATATATATATATATATATATATATATATATATATATATATATATATATATATATATATATATAATATATATATATATATATATATATATATACATATATATACATATATATACATATATATGGATATATATGCATATATATATATATATATATATATATATATATATATATGTATATATATATATGTATATATATATATATATATATATATATATATATATATATATATATATATATATATATATATATATATATATATATATATAATATATATATATATATATATATATATATATATATATATATATATATACATATATATATATATATATATGTATATATATATATATATATATATATATATATATATATATATATATATATATATATATATATATATATATATATATATATATTATAAGTTAATACTTGAATAGTTAAGTTTGATTTTTCAATTCACTTCGAGAGGTTTTTTTAGCCTTTTTTATATAGATATATGGAAGCGTGTGCAACGATTTATAATAGTTATACTTTTTAGTAAACCTTCGACAATGGGAACAAGATGTCTCTCCATCGGAAAAGATATCACTCTCTATTCAAAGTACTCTTTATTTAACTAAAATCTCAACGTTGGAACATCTTCAGTAGCCTCACATAGGAGTAAAGTGAGAGAGATTAACGAAGGCAATACCATGTACACTAAATCATATGAAAATTTACATATTATGCTAAATGGGTGATAAATATTTAATATGGCACTCTACATTTAGTTTTATATATATATATATATATATATATATATATATATATATATATATATATATATATATATATATATATATATATATATATATATATATATATATATATATATATATATATATATATATATATATATATATATATATATATATATATATATATACCCCAACATTTCTTTCAGCGTTTTATGTGTTTGACTATATTAAGTAAAAATCTAAAGTATGTAGAATATTATACGATAATTACTTTTAATTTATATCTGTTTTCAAAAATAAACCTATCAAAATTTGTTAATTATATATAAAAATTCAATAACTCCACAGAACACAAAATTATTGAAATCTTTTGTCAGGGTAATTTGATTACAATATTTTTAAAAGAACGTAGTTCCGATTATTTCTACCATATGTTCAAATCCACCAAATTATCTGCATTGCATTTAATTAAACTACTTACTCACTTACAGATCAATATCTCAGAATGAATTTAATGACAGTAAGGAATTAATGTTCCAAAGTTTAATAGAGTTACATATTTAGGTTGAACATAATTAAAACTGATTACATTTATTGTATTACTTGATGTAAGTATTAGCTTATGTGCGTTACACGTTTAAATTTTTGAACCGGTTCTGAAATTTGGTCTTTGTCTAGAAGGATGTGATCATTGGATCAGATTATGATGTACTGAGTAAAAGCGAGATAAACACTTTATTTAGTGTGCTTTTAAAAACTAGCCGTATGAACTAATATACAACTTATGCCTAGTTATTTTCCATGTATTGACACAACTAACCATTAGTGTAGATGTCATGGAAGAGAAACGAATATAATTTTGATTCCTTTTTTACTTGAATTTCCTTACTATTAATTTTAAAATATTCAAAAAGAGGTAAGAAGAAAAATTAGTAAATTAAAACTTTATTACTTCAAAATTAAATAATTCTATATACATAAAAATAAAACAATTTAATATATGCTGCATATTAACATCAATTCTATATTTTTTTAAACTTTCTGCTATTTTAATAAGTTTTTGACTCTACAAGCCTTTACAGCTTAACAAAAATTCGTTGAACATAGCTAAACAGGTAAGATTGTGATTTTAGGTATTGTAATCTTTGGGATCGTATGTCACTCCTGTCTTGGATAATTATCACCCTTTACCAGTCACTTTATAGTACCTGGTGTCTCATCTTGGATAACAAAAATATGTAGATTTTAGTGTGTGAATGTGATTTTTGTTTATGAATAAATTCCACAATAAAGTTAGGTATCAAAATGTCCCAAATAAAAGTATGTTGAAATTATTCATTTAATATTCCTTATAAGATTTTTTTGCAGCACATCTATAAAAACTCCATAATTTCAAACAGATTTTTTTAATATTGAGTAATAAAACAGGGGTTTCATTATGTAGCTGAAGGTAGCAATTGGTTTTTTTCTATTTTAACAATATGATCAATACTAAAAAATGGGATCGACTGCTAAAACCCATTTCAAGCAGCTACAAAGATCTTACTACATCAGTATGTATTTCAACAAGTACATGTTTTCAAGCTCTTTTCAAAATTTTTAAAAGCTGTAAACTGTTACAAACAACTAGTCATATTATATATAACATATATATATATATATATATATATATATATATGTGTGTGTATATATATGTATATATATGTATATATATGTATATAATATGTATATCTATATATATATATATATACATATATATATACATATATAATATACATATATATACACATATATATATATATATATATATATATAATATACATATATATATATGTGTGTGTGTGTGTGTGTGTGTGTATTCCTTATAAGCTTTTTTTGCAGCACATCTATAAAAACTCCATAATTTCAAACAGTTTTTTTTAATATTGAGTAATAAAAAGGGGGTTTCATTATGTAGCTGAAGGTAGCAATTGGTTTTTTCTATTTTAACAATATGATCAATACTAAAAAATGGGATCGACTGCTAAAACCCATTTCAAACAGCTACAAAGATCTGTGTCAGGAGTGGGATTCAAGCGCTCTGGTATTTAAGTGTAATTGATATTCAAATTTATCAAATTTTTCTGAGTGTAGAAGAAAGAGCTATGTTATCACAAAAGAATAAAAAAAACAACAACATTTTAATCAAATTGGAAATTTCAAGAAATTTACCTAACAGGTGTAATGATGGAAATTTAACGTGAAACATACAGTATTCCCATCTTTTATACTAGTTCATGATACAATACATTTTTTAACTCACTACCTCAGTATGTATTTCAACAAGTACAATTATGTTTATATTATTAGACTCTTCGGTAAAAAGATCCCGATTTCAGTTTCCGAAATTTAAAGTTATCTAGTACTTGGACACACTATTTCCCTCTTTATTTAAGTGATAAATGGCATAGAAAGAAAAATATAATAATTAAATTAAATTTTTAAAAATGTTGCAACTAAATCGATAATTATTTTTATTTATTTTTAAAGATATATTCTTTTAAAAAAGTATAAGTTAAAATTTTCAAGTAGATTTAAGAGACAGAATATATATGACATACTGTTGTTAATTGTTATTATTATTTATGAATTAAACAATTAAAATATTTCGAATAATATGAGAGATTAAACTTTTAAAATTAAACCATTACGATAAGCATACTAAAAAATATATTTTCAGGCAACATTTTTCTCATACAGGCTTTATAAAACAATAAATTTTGCTGTAAGTAAAATATATTGTTTTTTAAATATAATAATATTAATTACTATTATTAATTGTTAATATTTATGTATTAAATAATTAAAATATTTAGAATAAGATGATAGCTTAAACTTTTAAAATTAAACCATTACGATAAGCATACTGAAAGATATATTTTCAAGGAAATTTTTTATTTTCATACAGGCTTTAGAAAACAATAAAATTTGCTGTAAAAGTTTTAAGAATGATGCTTTAAACAAAAGTATACAAATATATCCATCTGATAAATAAATATCCAAATAATTTTACTTTTACCTGAAATTTTCATTCATTTTGACAGTTCACTAAAGCTAATTTACAATTTAATTTTTATTTTATTGTTCTATTTCACTGAGTAATAATAAATTTGAATTTATAGACTTATATATTTAAAGACGACAATAACCAAACCCTTAAACTATAAAAACCTAAACTCACATTAAAAATTCAATGTCATAAATAAGAAATCTATTAATTTATTTTTAGTGACTACATTCTTATAAATTTTTATGCTTTTTTCAGCTGTTTAATCTCCATCAGATTTCCATAGAATCCGTATTTTCTTCGCAGAATTATCTCTCCGTTTCTCGGCATTCTCACGTAATATGACCACACGGGTTCTCTTCGCTTTTTCTTAAATGTTATTCAGATTTTGAGAAATTCATTTCAATTTTTTTATACTCTGTGAGCTAAGAGGAAACATTCAGCAACTGGAAAAATGTAAATTGATTCCACTTTAATCGTTCCTCTTTTGAGTATATGCATTTACCTGTTTAAAATGCCATAATGGGAGAAACTTTGCGTCAAGTGCTGAACTAATGATTTGAAAGGCCAATGTATTCAAATTGTGTGAATTGACATTTCTGAGAAAATTAAATGATTCCTATTCATATTTATAACTGTTGTTTTTAAACAAGTATTCTTTTATTTTACATTAAATAAATTCAAACAATTGTAAAAGTAAAATTTGATTGTGTGCAACACATTCTCGAGAGCATTTGGTAAACTTTTAAATTTTATATAAATTATGTTCTTTACACTTAAAATTTATTTTGATTTCTTAACTTAAAATTTTATCATTCAAAATAGTTGATTGAAATGTTAGGCAGATTAAAAATAACACTAATATTTAAATGACCTATTTACACTTATGTAAGAAGCATTTTTTTTTATCTATCAACAGTATACAACAGTTTCAGTGGTGATTGATATTAAACTAAAAATAAAGAAGTTTTCTCAATTTCTGGCTAAGACTTTTGTTATTAGAGTAATATTAAATTAAATAACATAATAAATCAAAACAGGTAATTCATCAAATTGTAGTTATATATTGCATGATTGACGCCGATTGAAATACAATAATATTTCAGGTATGATTTAAGTGGACTTTGTACCGTTCAAGCTTCAGTATAATAGTTTACTTTGATTAGGAGGACAAGGAACGTTAAATTTCGATTTTTAACTATGTATTTATAATGAAACTATATAATATTGTTATATGAAAGATATAAAAAAGTCTATTAGAAAAGAATTTTCGATTAAAATACGAGACTATTTGATAAAAAAGGAGTCGTCAAACAATATTTCTTAAAATGTTCCTTGTACGCAATATACAAGCCAATTTCACTAAGTCTCCCATTTTACCTTTAGAATTAATATAGAAACAAAAATGGGTACCGATTTCCCTTACATTAAATACTATTTATGTCAGTACCTATTTAAACATATTCAATATTTTAGCAACTGTTTTGGGCATTTTACAGTGCCTCTGTAACTCGAGAAAATACTTATTTTCTAAATCATACCCACTTTACTGACAAAACATTGTCAGAAATGTCAAAAATTTTGAATTAGGAATGTATACAAGTAATGCTCCTGGATCATTTCAAAATTACTTATTTGATACAAAATTCTTCAAAACCGAAAATATTGTTTCTAAAAGTATAAAATAAGAGTGTATGAAAAGTATAAAATAAATGTCTACCTCCCTAATTTTTTAGAAAAAATATTCCATATTTTTGGTCAAAATTTTTTAATTTCTAAGATCCCTTGTCTTCTTAAATATAAATTGGAAAACTCTGACCTGTTTAGAATAGATTTTTTTCTAGATTAGAAATAAGGTTCTAACTTTATAAAAAATATTTAGTTTTCGCATACTGATAAATATATTTAAAAATTTGTACGCAAAATGAAAAAAGTAGAAATTCACTTACTCGCAAAAAAAATTTTGTAAATTTTAAATAAGAAACTATTTTTTTTTATCAAATAGAAGCTAATTCTCTCTTTTTTTAGTTTTATGACTGTCAATTACATTAAAAGGAACAATAATTTTTTATTTTATAGCATGATATAAAAGCCAGTTTCTTTTAAAAAAATTTTGGATTTTTTTTTATATTTTTTTAATTTCAAAATGTAAAATACTTTTTAAGGTTTAGTTTTCAGAATGAAATAGCGATTTTAAGTTTTCTTTAGTTTTATATAACAATTTAGTTTAGAATATTTTACTTTCTAATATAACTATTTTAAAAATATCTTTAGGGTAGGTCAATATTTTTTCAATCTCAATTACATTAACGCAAAGAATATATTTTTAATTTTATAGCATGATATAAAGTGCTAGTTTTTTTTAATTGCTAATAGTTTTTTTAATATTTTTTATTTAAAATGAAAAACTCTTTTAAAGTTTTAGTGTACAAAAAGAAACAACTATTTTACTTCAGTTACAGACCACAATTTAGTTTATAACATTTTCTTAATATTATAACTGTTTAAAAAATATCTTGATGGTAGATCAATTTTTTTTCATGTCGAGAATATTTTCTATGTGATATTTAAAAATGTACTGCTGGAAATGACAAATCTTATAAACAATTACAAATCTTATATACATTTCATAAACAATACTTTGTTATCATACTTTGTTATCCATATACTTTGTTATCTTATTTTGTTGACAAATTTTTTTCCCAAAAAATGTGGGATTCCAAAATTACTGTTCTACATATTTTTAGACTATCTAAAGATCTATCTTTAGACTATCATAAGCATTATTATAATAATTTGTAAAAAAATTAATTCTGAAAAGAGCATAATTTTTTCTTTATGATGACCCAAAGATTTCGTTTTAATGGAAATTTAAAATTTTCAAATGTACTATGTCCCCTTAAGGAACAGAATAATAAATTTTACAACCCTTTACTATTAT
>CM063502.1:125053158-125055658 GCA_032207245.1 Pardosa pseudoannulata | reverse complement strand
GAAAGAGAAAATTTGAATAGAATTTATAGCCACATCAAAAATCATTCAATAGTAAACACAATCTGATTAAATATTTCTATGATGACAAATATACAGCATATGTTTTTACTCGTTTGATTTCACTTTATCTTCAAAGATGTAAATTCAGAAAGATGCTATTTTTATACAATAACTAAATAAATATCATATATAAACAAAATGATTTTTTAAATGACTTCCAAACTTTTGTCAGAAGTTGTATATATTTCATCTACTCTCCAAATAAACGTATATACTTTAAATATACTTCGTATTTTATCAAAGTCTGCAGAAGTAACAGTAAAAGGACTTCCCGTGTGCTTAGCCTACAGTATTAAGCTTAAAATTACTTCGATATGTCACGTTTCAGTATACCTATTTTGAACACCAATCTCGTCTCCAACGGATTGATGAAAAATCTTAGAAAAAGTTTTCAATTTTACTTTAAAGTTTCCAACCCATTTTTTTAGTTCTTACTCAGTATAGTTTACATGAGTTTATATATGAGGTTACTGAATAATAGCTGAAAACCTATATTGGTGATTTAAAAGAATAATGTGAAAAATATAGCAATCTGAAATTTGCAAGTGCAGTTTATAAAAGAGACACAAAATTAGAACAATTTAAAATTTTAATTTTGTGCGTCTCGGTTTATGATAAATAAGGTATTCTGCAAACATTTATCTCTATTTCCAACTAAAAAAATGTGCTATAAAATACGTCATAACAAGAAAAATAAGTTTTTAAAAAGTAGAATTACCTAATATCATTGATAAGAAAAATGTCTACTAAATTTCCGAATCCTTCCTCAATAACGTATAATGATAATGTCAACAAAAATTAGGATATACAAAAATAAGGAAAGCTTAGAAGTGTAGCATAACAGCAGATGAGTATTGTCATGTATATAGATTTTTATCTGCAGATGAAATCCTTGAAAATGTAAGATTTGTAAATTTTATCTACAGATGACTCTTAATGAAGCAACTTTGAATATTTCTTATTAAATTTCTTATTCCCTATAAACACTTGCAGTTTCAAAAATTCTAGAAATTTTTAAGGTAAATGGTAGAACGTTGGTTCTATCAAAATACTGAAACAGGCGTTTCGTGTCATATTGTAAAATTTAAATTCTTTCTTTTAGATGAAATTGATTTTTGTCAGAATTTTTTTGCCAATAATATGTAATAGATGTAAGTTGTTTTGTAAGCATTAAATGAATCTTATGTAATATAATGTCTACATTTATTTATAGAAAATAATATTAAAAATTATTAATATTAATTATATTAAAAATATATTTAATGAACTGATATAAAGTTGATATTTAGTTGGCTAATGTGTAAATATTTAATTTTTGTTAGATAAATATAAGAATAATTTATATGTATTAATAAAAATTACTACATCTTACTGATTTTCAATAAAACAATACCAACGAAAAAACTTTTCAAAACCTCACTGCTCTCTAAAAAGGGCACCATATATACATGTGTGTATGTATGAGTGAATTCAGATATTTTTCTCATATAGTACTAAAAAACATTATTTTTTACATGCGAAAATGATTTAATATAATATACTCGCTGCTGTCTCTGTCACTCTCTCTCTCTCTCTACATATATATATGTATATAAATATATATATATATATATATATATATATATATATATATATATATATATATATATGCAGACATATACCAACTTATATATACATATATATATATATATATATATATATATATATATATATATATATAATTTAAAAAATAATTTTGAAAACTTTCCTATATTTGATTTGCAGATCTTGAACCCGAACGTATAAAACATGCTCAATCATCAAGAACACAATATAAATCTAGATTTCCTTAAACCTCCAAATTATTACATTATATCCGAAATTTCGAAAGACACTTCAAACAGTTTGTACAGCTTAAAAACAGACACAGTGATATGCAGTAGGACTATGTCACCCAAACTTGGAGATGTACTGATCTCGTAAAAAATTAGCTTCTGAAAGCCGGAACCACGAACTTCCAAGAAATCAGTTGCCTCAAATTCTGAGAACCAAGATGAGTTACCAAAATCTCGAGAGAAACACTTAAAGGATATGGAAATGCAAGTTAATTATTTTCTTCCTGGGAAGCGAAATTATTGGGCACTGTTAATTGAAGTTCGTTTGCTATAAACGAAGAGTAAAATAAAATTGGGAAAAATATTGTATTCACTTATTAAGATAATTTTAATAATCCATACATACCTGCATATACATAACAGAGTGTTTATTTTGTATGCATATATATTCTTATACATTTATCCATTAACCCCTTCCGGTATGATTTAATAATGAAAAACTGTGCATGAAATAACCATTTAATTTTTATTTAAAAAACTTGTTTCATTTTACAATCCTTACATATTCTTAATTAAAATCCACATTTTACATAGTGTTAAATAATATCAGAAGCAGTAAAATTAAG
>CM063502.1:125045658-125048158 GCA_032207245.1 Pardosa pseudoannulata | reverse complement strand
TCCGTACAACCTTTCTAAAAGATTACTTTAAAATATAAATAAAAATATACAGTTAAAATAAATGTCTAAAACACAGTTATAGATTGTATTCCAAAAGCTGTTACACAATTATAGACCGCATCCAATCAAATCCACCGACACCCACTCCAAAAAATGATACAAAGCAGCTTCATTCTTTCTGTGTAATCACTAAAAATCTTTCATATGTGTATATTTATTTCATATTTGCATTAGCTACAAATTAAAAAAGTAATTAATATAAATTACATCATTGTTCCCATGAGAGAATGATAAAAGATGGAATAATCTCACTGGAGCTATTCATGGAAGGAAATATTGTTTTATACGGCTATATTTTTTCATATCAACCCGATATAAGCTAAGAGTAAAAGGATTTACGTTACGTGAGGCCTCCTGGCCACCATCCAAAAAACTTTGCCATCAACTCAAATTTTTATTTTTATATATGTTGTCGAACTGCTTTTCCCCAGAAGTTCTATAAATCTACATTTTCAACCGTGGTCCCACAAGGACTAGAGTTTCCAAAAGGACAATAGAAGTAAATATCCTATAAAAAGAATCGATTTACTAGTCAAGCAATAACAGTATATAATTATATTAGTCTAAAAATGTAGAATGGGCTTACTCGAGCTAAAATATTTTATGCTAGAAAGGATAGCTGTATACACTTTTTATCTACAAAATAACGGAAGTTGTTAAAAGAAATTAGCTTCGGAAAACTCAGGAAAGGAATGTAGCTGCGGTTTTAGTTTGATTTTATAAATGCTGCGCTTAAAAAGGGAAAAAATCTTTGGATTATAATTTAGTGCTGTTTATTACCCTTAAAAAGATAAAGGCCTGTTATTAAGCAGGACTTTATTGTCAGCCATTTAGTTCCCCATTATTTTCGTTAATAGCTGCGTTATTAATAGCTCAGGATGGAATAAAATATTTTGGAAAATTATTTTATTTGAGCGTAGTTAGGAATGGAATAGACAAACTGAGGAATTGATGCAACAAATGCTAAAATGTAAAGGACTACTCTTATTGTTAAAATTAGAAAACAGATGTCTTGTTTTTAAATATTTTTTAAAATAAATATGTATAGAGAATGATCCTTTTGTTTGTCTCTTTTTATTAAGAACGCATAGAGCCCATGGAGAGCAAAGTCCATTTATTTTCCTCTTCTTAGAGCATCATGAAGAAAAATCGTTACACATACTATCAAAGATGGCTGCCAGCCATTTTCAAAATATGCCGCAGAGTGACAAATGTCAAATTAACAAGACAATAACACAAAATGAATTCGTTTCCTATTTCTACTCTCCAAATCTTTGAAAAATAAAATCAAATAAAGTAGCAATTTCACCTAAAGCTGCACTAAATATTTAAACCACAAGGAATGCAAAGAAAAATGTTGCTTTATTGTATTATCTTCTTGATAATAATTCATCACATTATATTCTGACTTCTAACAATAATGTACCAGTTAAAAGATTATTTGTTTTGTTATAGAGAGTAAAATTTTATTGGAGCTCTATAATATTTCCTTTTATGTCTTATACTGTAATATTTCCTTTATGTCTGTTTTGAACTTCATACTTTCTGTATGAAATCTACATCTTGAAATCCAACATCTCTCTTTCTCACATACATGCACACACATACACATATGTGTGTGTGTGTTGGAATATTTTAACAGCTATATTTCAGCTTTGTATAAACAGTATGTAAAATTATTTTTCCTCTCTATTACAAAAATTAGAGAGTTTACAAAAAAGGGAGTTTAACTATTTCTAAATTATAGAAAGAAATAATGATTTATAATAAATGACGTAGAAATTTCTTTGTGTAGTTATCTTGCAGGTTACATTTTGCATTATGCCAGAGCTACAAACCAACAAATTCCCGCTAATTTAAACAATGTCTACTTTATTCACTTCTAAGATATATATATATATTAATAAATATCTTAAATATAATTTATTATTAACTTCTGAGAGTAACAAAAATAAATAAGTCGTTTAAACCTACTGTTAGTTTTAAAATTATAGCGTGTCTTCTCTCTTCTTCAGACAGTATAATATAGAGTACATAAGAAATCAATTAAAAATTTTCGAGGACACTATATAAGCATTTATTTATGATCCGATGTCAATATATCATTTTAATATAGAATATATAAGAGATGTAAATTTTTGTTTCGAATTTACTGCATTACTTAAACAAAATACAAACTGATATGAGGTGTTTAAAAAGTTTTAAAGTATAAATTCAAATCATGGAAAAACAATAAATAAAAGCATGTATGTAAATATTTGTTGAGCTGTTTATAGGAATGCAATCTACCTTCTCTAAAAAAGAGTATAACTTTATTAATATATAAAGATTATATACACTGTTTTATAGTTTTCTTCAAAATTAAGGAAACATTATTTCTTTATGAAACCAAAAGTAATTCTTTGAGTATTTTGTTACTGTATTTTGTATAATCCCTTAT
>CM063502.1:125023158-125040658 GCA_032207245.1 Pardosa pseudoannulata | reverse complement strand
GTACTGAGAGTTATTATTGGGAAAACAAGTAATGTGGCATTGAAAGTTAATTGATTTTATTTAAAATGATATTATGATACTATGGTGTATACTAAAATTTATATTCTGTCAATTAATGTAATTGAACACTTAAGTTGAGAGTTAATACCATTTTTTTCGTTTAGCTAACAGTGACTCAATTATTAGCACTGAGAGTTATTATTGGAGAACAAGTAACAAGGCATTGAAACTTAACTGATTTTATTTAAAATTATATTATGATACTATGGTGTATACTAAAATTTATATTCTGTTAATTAATGTAATTGAACACTAAAAATGAGAGTTAATATCATTTGATTTTCATTTAGCAAACAGTGACTCAATTATTAGCACTGATAGTTATTATTGAGACAATAAGTAACGGGGCATTGGAAGTTAATTGATTTTATTTAAAACCATATTAGTATACTACGGTGTATACTAAAATTTATATTCTGTTAATTAATGTAATTGAACACTAAAAATGAGAGTTAATATAATTTGTTTTTCGTTTAGCAAACATTGACTCAATTATTAGCACTGAGAGTTATTATTGAGATAACAAGTAATGTGGCATTGAAAGTTAATAGATTTTATTTAAAATCATATTATGATACTATGGTGTATACTAAAATTTATATTCCGTTAATTAATGTATTTGAACACTAAAATTGAGAGTTAATACCATTTTGTTCGTGTCTAACAGTCACTCAATTATTAGCACTGAGAGTTATTATTGGAGAACAAATAATGTGGCATTGAAAGTTAATTGATTTTATTAAAAATTATATTATGATACTATGGTGTATACTAAAATTTATATTCTGTTAATTAATGTAATTGAACACTAAAAACGAGAGTTAATGTCATTTGTTTTTCATTTAGTAAACATTGATTCAATTATTAGCATTAAGAGTTATTATTGGGAAAACAAGTAATGTGGCATTGAAAGTTAATTGATTTTATTTAAAATCATATTATGATACTATGGTGTATACTAAAATTTATATATTCCTAATAGCATATGATTGAATATAAACTAAAAGTGATAATTAAAACATTTTTAATCCTTTTTAGATAATTATTAGTTAAAACAGTAAGTTCTGCTAAAAAAGAAAAGTGAATAATTTATTCTAAGTGACATTGGAGAGTTATGAAGAGCTGAAAGTTAATTGATAATATTTAAAATCATAAACTCTATGAAGCTTTATTTCAAAGCAAAATTTATATTTGACTAATTACTGGAGAATATCACTGACTAAAAATGATAGTTCAAACCATTTTTTTATTTAGCAAAATGTGGGTCATTTATTAGCAATGATAATAGTTATAGTAATGTTACATGTGATACTCAGTTTAAAATTAATTGATTTTATTTATAATCACAAATATTAAGAGGCTGTATATTAAAAATTATATTCTACTATCTATACATGTTCAATACTAGTGAAAAGGGAAAGTTAAAACTATGTGTTTCCTTTTAGCAAAAAGTTATTTTAAAAAAGCTTTATGTTCTGCTAAAAGGAAAATGTGAATCAATAATTCCAACTGCTGGTTAATGTTGGAGAGAGTAAGTAATGCAGTGTTGAAAATAAATTAATAATACTTAAAATCATGTATATTATATAGGGCTTTGTTTGGTATTAAAATTTATATTCTCTTAATTACAGGTGAATGAACACTGAGTAAAAGAATCTAGAAATGTTATTCCTTTTAGCAAAAGTGAACTTATTTTTACGCGTTTTCAAACCAAACCTTTTACATTTGTCTGTATTCGCTAGAGGCATTTAGCTTAAGAATGTTCTGTCACGCACTGGTTTATAAATTCCATATAATTTTACATTTATGCTTAAGAAAAAGTACTCTCAAGCAAATGAATTTTTTTCTTTTTTTAATGTTTTCTTTCTAGTAATGCAATAAATTTTGAGATGAGTAAAAAAAGAACCATTGTGACTTTAGATAAACAGTTCATTTTGACTGAATATTACAAATAAGACTCACAGTAAATTATTAATTGGTGCCCCTTTTAGCAGAACTTTGTTCTTTTAGCTATTGTTCTGTTCATTATGATTCATTTGTTTATAAAAATAGTTTTTTACATGAAGAATCAATATGCACCCCATTAAAGTTATATTTTATAATATTTTAAAATATATTTTTCATATTTTTAGGTACTGGTCGCATACTGAAAAACCCTTGTGTGTTCAAGAATAATCTAGTATATGTGTCTAAAAATCTTATATACATTTTATATTATTTCCTCTGTAGGAGTTTATCGTAGTCCTATTATAGTGTTTATCCAGTATGTTCTATTAGTTGGGGGACACATACACAATATATATACATACATATATATATATATATATATATATATATATATATATATATATATATATATATATATATATATATATATATATATATATATATATATATATATATATACATATATATATATATATATATAATATATATATATATATATATATATATATACATATATATATATATATATACATATATATATATATATATATATATATATATATACATATATATATACATATATATATATATATATATATATATATACATATACATATATATACATATATATATATATATCTACATACACATATATATACATATATATATACATATATATACATGTATATATACATATATATATACATATATACACATATATACATATATATATACATATATATATATACATATATATATACATATATATATATACATATATATATTATATATATATATAATATATATATATATAGTTTTATATATATATATATATATATTATATATATATTATTATAGATATATATATATATATATTATATATATAAATTAATATTATATGTGTGTGTGTAGTGTATTTAACAGTTAAATCCTTTCTAGCTAAATTAAGCTCTATAAAACTTGTTTAGTGATTCTATTCCCTAATCACAACTCTGTTTTTATCATTTGATAATTTCCTTTTAATTATTATATTTCTGTTACAAACGCCAAGTGGCCAAACCGAAAATTTCATACGATGCAAATTTTAACTTATAATTTTTATATAATGAATTTTCCTTTTCAAGCATCATCACGTGGCCACAATTGTAGTTTATAACTGGCTAAAGTTTTTTTGGTGACTAGAGGAAATATGCTCCATAAAATATTATAACGACAGAGTACCAGTAAAAGCGATGCTAAATAAACTTATGTTTTCAGCACATATAGTTTTGTGTGTAATGAAAAATTTAGTAGAAAAAATCCGCTTTATTTCCGATCTAATTAAAGTTACTAAATGTAATAACTTAAAAAAAGAGAAATTTTCACTTATATCTTATGCAGTTCTAGTCTACCTGATTACCATTGAATATGAATCACCACTTTATCTTATAATAAGAATTTAAAGACGAATGGTCCTTATAAGTAATTTTTCATCAATTTTTAGGAAATAATTACTTTAGCATATATTCCTATTAACTAGAAGCTGCAGCAGATACATAAATAGAAAGAACAATAGAAATCTTTTTTTCCCTCTTTTCGTGCTAAAGGGAAAAAAATCTATGTTTTATCCACGTAGGAGAAAGAACCTCTCGAAGTTCAGAAAGAAGAGATGCTCATAGAAAGAATATTATCAGTTCCCTACACACTTGACCTCCTTACTAAGAAAAAGATTCATCCAACATTATTCCCCAAAATAATACCAATTTGACATTAACTGGGACTTCTAGGCTGGAAGGTAATGGACTACAAAATATTGATCGGAAACTGCAGGCAAGGAGATATTTTGAGACTATGCATTCAAAGTCCAAATGCGCTCCTAACAAAAATAAACACATGAATAAAATATACTAACATTCAGTCATTAGCTTTTGAATGGTTGGAATTTCACGAAGTCTATATTCCGTATCACCAACTTTCAGTGCGAAGAAAGTTTGGAAGGCGCTCTCTGAGTGCGCACTAAAAATGTAGGAAAATGAAAGACATATCGTTTCGTTGCTCCAAGGGATGCTATAAGATGTAGACAATAACTGATATAACGGCTGTGAGACCCGCTTCAAGCAGAAATCGATTAAAATATTTGAACACCATGCATCATGTTTATGACATGGCTTCGGTTCTCTGATTTCTTTAGGCTCTAAAAACGTGGTTGAATTTTATTTCTTTCAAATACATAAGCATATTTCAACCTTTTTAATGGATTTTGGAAAAAATACCGCTTTTGCCAACGAAAAATAATCGAATAAAGTTTTCGAAATGCACATTTAAGTTTCATCTGAGGCTTGTGCATTAACACATATCGGACTTAAAATGTATAAAATTTCCCAATCATAATCGATACTTTTTATCACGGAAAATAAAATATGTAATCATTTCGGAACTCCACGATTTCTTCTCTCGTAATGATCGCGGATATTTTTATATATTAAAGATAGGGAATGTTTACTGCCTTTATAAACAAGACATATTGTGTCTGGCTTTGAAGTGGTAGCCCGCGTATAATTTTTTTTTTTCAATTTATGTTTAATAAGATAATCTTTAAACTGTTTGCTTCTTGAAAAATTGAGGGGAAATTTTAATACAGTTTATTACGAATAAAAATATTTATAAATTGCACAGAATTTTTATCACAGTTTTATAATTCTTGTGTAAATTTGTACATAGTAAAAATGTTCTAAAATCTCAATTTATCACATGTAAAATTCTTTTAGTTCATATTTTGCTGCTTTTAAGCACGTTATAGATAATACAATTTCACAAAATTATTCACGACATGTAATTTCCATTTTACAGTAAAATGTAGCATGTTAATATTTTAAATATAGTTTATACAAATTCAACTTTTGATGACATACAAATGTTTTACTTTATAAATGATTTTCTATTGTTAAATCATTAATTTTTTCTTTGATTTCTACAGGTAAGTCCCTTTAAAGATCAATTATTAAGAACTCTTAAATCATGGAAGGTAATGTTTGAGTCTAATACTCACACTGGAGTGGTAAGGACATAATTCACAGACTGACATTTGGCTAGGCTAAAGACAACGTTATCTATTGCTTAAAACCGATTCAGAACTAATATGAACTTCTCTCCCAGCACCGGGATTCAAACCCAATGATTTCGCTTCTTAAAAGTATCCCCCTATGATATCATTCAGCTCTGAAGGTAGCTATGCATTTGACAAACTTATCTATATTTAATAATTTGGCACATATACTCTAGAAATTTTAAAAGATTTAAAAAAAAAGAGATTTCTTTTAAACTAGGCATCGAATTATTCCTCTTTTCAAATACGTTCTTTTAGAAATACATAATGCTATAACGAATAGTTTTCAATATTCTACTTCAGATAATCATTCAGTCCTTAAAAGTTTTAAATCAGAATTTGAGAGTAAGCAAAAATATTTATAACTGTTCAGATTTTCTTTTGATTAAAAGGTTGTAGGCTATTTAATACTCACGTACATAAACATAAAACACAGTGCTCCAAATCAATTCAGCAGTTAAATAACTCACTTATCCATAATAAAAGTAATGATTTCAAAAGAAAGCAATAAAAAAGTTAAAATTCATTAAAATAGCAATAAGAAAAATTTAATTTTTTTTCCTTTATAAGTTTTTTGATTTCTTGTAAAAAATATTTTTGGCTAAAAATTAATATTGAAAATTCTGATGATGTAAAATATAAAGCAATAGCTATTGATGATTTATTATATAGTCACCTATTAAATAGCTTCATAGAATGTAGCAATGCAGAAAATGTCCATAACTTTTCAATCCATACAAAATCTAGTAAATATTTAAAACCTTTTTCTTTCAAACGGGATGTTTACCCGAAGACAAAATAATGTGCTTGAATATATTATTAGAATTATTGCTCTTAATGGTATATAGTACCAGTAGAAAGGGAAATAAACTTTCTTTTCCTCTGAATAAATTTACAAAATAATTCGTTAAATGCAATTAAACGTTAAAATTATGATTATTTAATGATTAGAATGATAAATAATTAGAAATGTAAAATGTCATATTTATTTGATTATAAAATAAGATTCCTTTTATTATTTTAGACGCTTAGTATTTTAACTTTTTGAAAGTAACTATATCTTCATGATATGTGAAAGATAACTAAACGTCATGAGCAATGATTCTCTTGTTTGTCAAAGGAGTAATCCCATCGTCCTCTGGAAATCAAATCAATCAATGCTGTATAGAGACACTTTTATCATCGAGTTCGTAACGTCCATATATTTTTCTTGAGTACATGATTAAAGAATAGGTGTATGAGAAAGAATGAGAATATTAACATTATATTAGGAATGAACAATATATGCTTCTATCGTCTGTAATATGTCTGAAATATGAACCACGAAATCAATCTGTTTGGTCACAAACTCGACCATTTCCAACACCGAGTGTGGTTGTACCATTACATTTTCATTAAGATATGAGTTGTATTCATTTAGTTTTGTGTTTCTTCATCATTATATGAGTAAAATATGACACTAAACTCTATTATTAGTTAGAATAACCCATTGTGAATACATTAACAAGTATGGTAAAAATTGCGATTAAATAGCTTTAGTTATAAAAACATACTATTGCCATGAGTAATTAATTTAGCATATGATTTTTATCATATAAAAGTAATATAATTGAACAGTCTAAGTTTTATTTGAACGAAAACATTTAGAATCTAGTTCTCTAGTTCTAACTGGATAACAGGGGTGAGAGACTTTTTGAAGCAAGAAGCAGTCTGAAAATACTGGGACCCTCGCCTAAAGTTCTTGTTAGAAAAAAAATTCAGAATCATAATGTACTTATTTTCATTGTTTTTACATATTTATCAAAAATATTACTTTACTCTTTTCTACTATAGGAAGAATAAATTTGTAAGATATACATTAATTTTATTTACTCAGGTTGATAGTTAGGAACTGGACTTCTTTTTAATTCAATTAGATTCTGATTGGTTAAATTTGAACAAAACTTTATTTTAATAAATTTTATCATAGAGTGCAAGGTCAACCTCATATATTGATCCAAAACTCAAGATTCAACGATGTGCTACACTTTAAAAAATTTTGTACTTAGTTTTGGGTACAGATTTCCAAAATTTATTAATCGGTTTTACCTATTCATGGAATATTTACAGACATGAATCTTCTTGTTAAATATCTTTCTAAGTTGACACTATTAATTGGGATTCCTATTCGGTCTACATGAGATCTCGATAAGTGTATTAGTGTCATGAAAACTACATTTTAATGAAGGTTAATCTGAGTCAAATCGAAGAATACCGAATGACTCTTCGAAATGTTTTCTATTGCTGATTTAAACTTAATAAAAGATACCTATCATATTAATGAAAAATATGATTATTTCATTTGTTGAATTTTGTTAAGTTTTATCGAAACACGTAAGGACAGTTCAGTAATGTGTATAAAACGTAAAGAAAATCATTCCACTTGTATGTGGAAATCTTAATGACGCAAATTGAAAGCATGATATGTTTGAAAAACATTTGATGTACTTTACTATTTACTTATATTGTATGTTTTATACTTTTTTTAAATGTAAAGTAACATTCCAATTATTTTACACGAATTTAATGTAAGAAATGAGATTTTTTTAATATTACTCCTAACTTACAATGAATAATGTTGAATTAAATTTATTTTTTTTTATTTCTTTGAGATTAAATTAATTTTTTCCTCATTGAAATCATTAACCATAACTTTTCCTTAAATAACTGAAAAGATTGATACATTATGCTAGTTTGAAAGATTTTTCTTACTTTATTTTAGTCTAACCTTGAAAATTTTCTTAAATATCCAAAAGATGTATTTTAAGTTTTAAATAAGGTAAACGTAACGAAAGTAAAGAGCTCAGAAATTATGTATTGAAAAATATTTCAAATTTTCAATAATTCATACTGTTTGCTGAACGAAAAATTAATTCTCTTATAGCTCGCTATCATTATATATTATACTTATGTATTGAAAAATATTTCAAATTTTCAATAATTCATACTGTTTGCTGAACGAAAAATTAATTCTCTTATAGCTCGCTATCATTATATATTATACTTATGTATTGAAAAATATTTCAAATTTTCAATAATTCATACTGCTTGCTGAACGACGAATTAATTCTCTTATAGCTCGATATCATTATATATTATACGTATTGTGTCAAGTTTATATTATATTTTTATGTACCCTTTCTGAAAAATTCATTCCAAGCTCATTTTTGGTTAGAATGGAATTATCAATAATAAAAAATTACATCGCTGTGCAATATATTAAGAATAGATTCTCCTTAGAAAAGAAGTATTTTAATCAAAACCTCATTTGCGTATAAAAGGTGCCGAGCTGCGATTTTCCTGAAATTATGACTTATATATTGTTTAGTTGATCAGATAGAAATTTTTACTAGATTCTGCGACCCCTATTTGCACGTTGTAGAAATATAAAATTCTTTCTTCACTACATTGAAAGTAATGAATGGAATGAATAGGATAGAAATATTGTGTTATAATAGGAATTCCAGAAATCATTATCTGATCTTTGGGTTGAAACGTTCAGTATTAATAAAGGATGTTTTCTAGTAAGAAATGAACGTGATTTAATATTGCAAAATTTTAAACTATTTTCGAGTCGAATGAAGAGCCAGTTACTCGATTTTTTTTAATGTGATCATGAAAACGTTTCAAGAAATGTAAATGTTTTTACAACGTTTTCTATTAAGATCTATTGATGGAAAGTATACATATTTTTCCATGTCACTTGAAATGTCTGTTAATTTTTTTTATTTAGTTAATAAAATATTAAAGAGTTAGTCTGACATAGAAGATAAATTAATGTTTAAAACCTGTGGTCTTTTGAACACTGGAATCTTCGGGAAGCTACTGATTACTGCTCATATAGTGTAAATACTCTTTATATTAAGGCCTAAAACTCAAAACTGTAAATTTCTTTTTTTAAATATTTATTTCATTTATTCATATTGTGTATGAATCCTCCCATTTTATTACAATAAATACAAGTTTTAATTGATATTTTAATTTTTCTGGCTTAAAAAAGTAGCTTATATGATATCAGTTTTCTACTTTCAGTCTTTAAAATAACGAGCTAGGGTGTAAACTTTATTTTAAAAATGACCATCAAAATTATCACTTTGAAGCTAAATTATTATAGATAACAATACAAACTTGAAATCTTGACATTATCATCTAACATTCTATTTAGGATCTTATTATTTTCTAAAATAAAATTTTGGCTTAGCAGTTTTTACTTTATCTGATGTCTAAAAAATTCTAATTTACATCATTAGGAGTGACAGCTTTAAGGAATTAATTTCCAGATGCATTTTGTTTTCCATTTCCACATCTGGTTGTCATTTAAGGTCTTCTTTTCCAAAATATCTTCCGGGTTAAAAATACTAGAACTAACACACGTACACATAATGACTGGAATGAAAAGAATGTATTCTTTCTTTCCAAGAAACTAATATATGAGAAACAATGGCTTGACATTCATTCATATTTTTATATATTAGTGATTGCAGCTATAGCAACACTCTAATCTATGCTATTTTGATAGAAGAAATTTTTTAACTGTTTGATCTCATATTTAATAAATTTGTTGATTTAATCGATGAACATAACATTTTATATGTAGGACCATTATTATTAAATTCTCAAAGAGATTTTTTATATTATACTATAAACTTTACTTTATATTTTAGCTCTAGTATATATGTTACAGAAGAGAAATAATAGCTATTGGATAACTGCTTAAAAATTTCATTTTGTTGTAAACACTCAGCTTTCTTTGTTTGGGCAATTTGTAAAATTACCCGAAACCCGAATAAAAGGGTTGAATTCGTCAATGGCTCACATCCTTTGGTTATTATCGAGAACATAACTGACACATTTTTTGCTCTATAATTTTTTCCAGCTGATAGGTACAAATTATACCCTTCAATTTCTCCTTCATAGATTTCTGTGCCTGTGTCAGAGAAAGAGTGCTGAAATGCCTCCTCTTTTCGTCTAACGTCTGCAGTGGCTACAATCGATCACTCGAGCACGAGAATTACTCAGCAAGATTAAGGCCAATGACGCCCCGGCCCTGACTTCAATAAGTGCCTTCTCTCTCCAGTTTTTCACCTGTCACTAATTAATTTCACCCCATCCGTCCTGGAACGATTGACCCAAAAGGCGGCGTCCTTTTCATATTACGTGCTTAATTTGGAATACTCTAGGATAATAAAATAAATAAAATTGGAAACTTTATGAATTAAAAGGTTAGAGAATAGATATCTGCAGTTATTTAAATGAAATGATTGTAAAGTGAGAGGCATCTTTAACTACATATAACATGGTTTACAATGTTATACGAATGAAATGCAAAAATAAATTAGAGCAAAAACTATAAAAGTACTAAATATTCTTTTACAATTCAGTGGACATTCCCTGTATCTTAAGTTTGTGTAGAAGAATGATTACTGACTGACGTTAAAGGTATTTTTCTCAGAGATCGTTGATTTTCGATAAGTATTTCTCTTCTTTGAGATGAAATCATAAATTTCTGTTTATGCGAACTAATATATATATATATATATATATATATATATATATATATATATATATATATATATATATATATATATATATATATATATATATATATATATATATATATATATATATATATATATATAATATATATATATATATATATATATATATATATATATATATATATATATATATATATATATATATATATATATATATATATATATATATATATATATATATATATATATATATATATATATATATATATATATATATATATATATATATATATATATATATATATATATATATATATATATATATATATATATATATATATGTATATATATATATGTATATATATATATATATATATATATATATATATATATATATATATATATATATATATATATATATATATATATATATATATATATATATATATATATATATATATATATATATATATATATATATATATATATGTATATATATATATATATATATATATATATATATATATATATATATATATATATATATATATATATATATATATAATATATGTATACATGCAAACACAAACACACACACATAAACATATATATATAAAGTTTATTCCAATTTGTATCCTATGAAGCAAAAGTAAGAAAATATACCCATAAATTCTCTCCTTCCTTTCTTCCTAGTTCATCAATAATGTATGATAATTCAAGATTAAAGATAATTTAAATATAAAAGAAGACAAAAAAGTGCAGAAAAATAATATATAAGATGGAACATATACCGCGAAATAATGTTAAGAAGGACGGGGATATTTATGATTCCCATCACCATTTAAACAAGTTTGACGCTGAAACTACACTCTCTGACACCAAAAACACCAACCTGTAATAACTCAGACTAATTAGCAGACATAAATAATGTAAAACTTATAAAAATATTGCAATTTAAAAAACTTACAGACCATCCAAACACTTAATACATGACAACATACTTAAACTGGTCTACACAAAGTTATAACATTTAAACACATAGTGATTACAAGTACTATTTTGCACACAAATGTTAAATTTGAAGTTTATAGGGAAGTACATACTTTTAAAATTGAATTAACTAAAAAATAAGTTTAAGCATATTTTAAATTTGTAAAACATGTTTATAATTTTGCATCTTTTGAGGGGGGGGGGGTAGTTATGACATGCACTTACCTTTCTATAACAAACAATATTACACTCATAGCAACACTTTTAGTAAAATTACAAGAAAACATCATTATATTGAAATGCTAAAATGCTTGTGCAAACGTATTAAATAAGTTTTGAGAAATTATGCGAGCAATATTAAAAATTTGCGTTCTCAATCTGAAGTAATAAATAAACAACTTCCAGGCACAGAAATCACTAGACTGTCTTTCATATTTTTAATCATAACTTTTACACTAAGGGGATTGTTTTTATGCTTGTTTAAAAAAATGCGTAAAACATCTTAATCTATAATATAAATTTGAAATGAAAAATTTTGAAGGTTTGAGGGTTGTAAGGCTCCTTAAAAATCTTTCAGGAATTTTTTCGTACAGAATACAAAACAATGTATATACCTACGTGTGTACGTATATTGCGTATGCACTTTTTTACATGATAAAAAATAATGAAATCTGTTTAATAATAACTTAAGCAAATCAGAATTAAAATAGTACGCAATAGGTAACGTCCTCTTGGCATTAACGAACTGGCTCAATACTTGCTTTTGTATACTATTTTATCTTCTGTATTTTCTGTACCTTAACTTTTATATTCCTTTTTGCCAGATATTTTTTTCTTTTGTTACGGAACATTTTGCCAAGCAGTGATTTTTATCTACATAAATTTTCAAGACTTCTTTCCAGCTATAATCGAAAAAACACAAAACATTGTACATTGTATATTTTTGTGTTATTCAGAAAACCTATAAAAATGTCACGAAGTCTTAAATTCCCTAAAAATATATATATCAGGTCGTTTTATTACGTTCTTCGGTTAAAATGGTTCTCCTTTATTTATTTTTAAGAATAAATAATTTGTACAATTCTTTAAGCAGGAAAGACAAATTTTAAATTTCATATGCTTCGCATGTGAATCGTTTGATTTTTATTATTCAGATTTACAATTTATTGTTTAACATTTTTAAGGCAATGTAGTTCTTAAGTTATTAAATAATAAATTTAAAAAAAACTCTTGACAAACTCTGAGGAGGCACGAATTTTTATGGCATAAAAATACATTGATTTTTCCTTAAAGTTTTATATGCAAGTATATATTAAACTAAAATCCCAACATTGTGCATTTGCAACCCAAACTAGACTAAATTAGAATTTATAAATTTTGTTATGATTGGAGAAAAACTTATTTTTCCTTTACAATCTTCGTTTTTTAATCGTTAAGATATAAAGTTTTAGGTTTCATATCAAACTTTAAGCTTGAGAACCATTTTATTTTTATTATTTAGAACTAAAAATTAATCTTCAAAAAACTCACTATTCCAATGAATTTTTTTTAAGTATTAAGTAATGAATTTCTAAAAAATAATATCTGATACACCATATAGGGTAAAAGTCTTTTAAGAATTAAAAATGTAGTAGATATTTTTATCAAGGTATGCACATCAATATTAAACAGTAAAATAGGGGAAAAGGTCAGTCAGAGTCTATGAGAGTACTTTGATTAAAACATAGTGAGTTTTCTATGAAGTTTTTGTATGCACATTGCATGTTAAACTTAGATCAGAACATTTGTAATTTTATTATTTTATCACGCTAAATAAAAATTCGTTGAAATTATTAACAAATAAAAAAAATCTGATTGAGAAAATTCTCAATATATATTTTTGGGTCAATCAAAATAAAATTTTAACTTTTATGTATTTTCCATCGAGCTTATTAGCCAATTATAAAAGCATTAATATTAAGCTAATGTCACAATCTAGTGTATATTGATTATCTTACCAGAATAAATTAGAATTTGTAAAAAATGTTATCGAGCGGGGAAATCTGATTCTTTATTTTTGGTTTATTTTGTTTTTCAATCTTTGAGAAATCACATAAATATTAGTACTTTTTATTATGATGCTCTTCAGTTCTTTAACTTAAATATAAGTAAACAAATAACGAGCCCCTAAATCGATGCGCTTGAAAAGCATTACGAAACTTGTTTTTATTTATCAAAAACAATTGATATCGATGATGATAAGAGAAACAGTTTCAAAATAAGTTTTAAAAAAATTCTTTACTGTCTGCTTCTGAATTAAAAGGAGAATTCCCACTCCACTCATAAGAATGGAAAAATTATAAAAGCAGAATGAAATGGCATTCTCTCTGTTTCCAGAAAAGTGAAGTCAATTTGAACATTTATTTCTTTCTTCAAACTCTACTTAGGAACAAAAACTTTCTTTTAAAATAGCTTTTACAATACCCTTGTGAGCTTTAACGGATACTCAACCAATACCAATATCGATAATGAACCAGACCTACTAGAATTAAAAGTAAGTATTGCTTTTGTATACATATAAATAGTCTCATTACTGCCAAAGAAAGTGCAATTTCCTAGTACAGCAGAAAATCTTATTGAAATGTCGAACTCTTCAGTCTAGAATATTTGCGACAAAAGATTTTATTGCTTAGCATATTTTTACAGCACTCCTCTTATAAATTTGTTTTTGAGCATACAAATATTTCGCCTGTGTCTCTTATAATAGAATAGAAAGATTAATGAGTCAAATGTAAACAGTTTTAATTACTCTTTCAAAATACCATAATAAGACACGATGTTGACTAAAATGCTTTTGATATGATTAATTGCTGCGGTAAGTTATTCAGCTTGATATATACACATTCCATTAGAATATTTAATAAATACTGTCATTGATTAAATATTTATCATTTAAAGTAATTTTAAGTGTCAAAATTTGGATGGGTGCTTGTTCATCAAATACTTTAAGTAATATAAACTCTTTTGGAAACAAAACCAAAAAACAAAAACTCATCCGATTGCCTTGAAATTTTGATAAGATCTTTGTTTTTTTCCCTATCCCTTTAGATTATTGTGTGAGAATTATACTACAGACACAAAAATTAATGTTATTTTCCCAGTAAACTTTAAAAGCTTGTTTTGTTGTATGTTGGTACTTACAGTTTTGCAATTGACACAAGTTTTTAGTAGAATTTTTATCAAATATCTTTCAAATTTTTCATTCATTTTTAATTGATTACGCATATTATTGTTATTGAAATACAATTTAGACTTATTTAATTTTAAAATGTAGAGACGCTAGAAGTGCATTAATTCACAAAGATAGTTTCAAATTCTTTACGTAAAATTTACTTTTTTTCAAAATATTTTACAATATTTTAAAAAAATATATGTCTTTTGTTATTAAATATACGTTTTTGTCGATAAATTATCATTTTTATGCTTTGAATTTTGAATTTTGTTATGTGTATGTAATATTGTAAAATAATATTTGTGGAAATATCTTTGAATACGGGACGATCTAGTTTGAGGTTATTATAGATACAAAGGATTAAGTATCCAAAATGATATAATTTTGAAGATCATAAGATCGAAACTGTTTTTCTCTAAAATATTACTTAATTTAATCCTTTATTAAAGTATGGGATCTTTATGTTTTTAAAAAAGTCTCTAATCATTTAAAACTCATTAATTTACGAAAAATTGTTTACTAACTCCTAAAATATCGTTGAGTTTTAACTTTCAAAATTGCTTTATATGTATATATATATATATATATATATATATATATATATATATATATATATATATATATATATATATATATATATATATATATATATATATATATATATATATATATATATATATATATATATGTATATATGTATATATATATATATATATATATATATATATATATATATATATATATATATATATATATATATATATATATATATATATATATATATATATATATATATATATATATATATATATATATATATATATATATATATATATATATATATATATATATATATATATATATATATATATATATATATATATATATATATATATATATAGAATGAGAGAGAGAGAGAGATAGATATAGATATATAAATGTATGTATGTATATTTAACTTTTTAAAACCGAAACATTTCATTATTCTTCAATGTTTAATCATTTGCATGCTTGAGACAAAGTTATGAGTCACTGATATTTCTAAATTATTGGGTAATTTGTGAAGGATATTATGCAATTTTTTAAGGAGTTTACATGCATATATACATTTACACACACACACACACACACACACACACACACACACATATATATATATATATATATATATATATATATATATATATATATATATATATATATATATATTATATATGTGTGTGTGTATGTGTGTTTGTTTGTTTGTGTGTAACTATATTTTAACCTAAAACTAACCAAATTAATTATAATTATGTTTTAAAATAAATTCCTGACGATTTTGCATTTTAATTGCAACTTTATGCAAAACTTGCTCTTTTCCCTTTTAATTCCGGAAATTTGGCACCTTCGCAAACACAAAAACTAATTCCTGCTTTACTCAGCAAACCTTCATAACCCATTATATGACTTAGTTTCACTTCATCATATGACTAACTATTAATACACTGATTGGCTGGCTCTCACCCCTGGATAACGGCATGTGCATCTTTATCGAGGATGAAGCCTTAAAGGCAAGATGCTAAAATAAACGCATGTTTTTTATTTCAAAAATTTTTCTGGAACTTGACTGCACGTGATTCAAGATGGATACATATCTTTCAATTTGTGGTGGACCGATTACATGTATGTAAGACCGGGGTTAGCAATGTGCAATATATATACTCACGTATTCGATAAAATTTCTAGAGTAGTGAATAGAATATGTAACATAAAAATGCGTACAGTAATCTACTTTATATAAGAAAGAGGATTTTATTGAAAATGTTTAGAATGGAATTTAAAGTTTTATCTTTCTTATTTTTTGATTTAGGAAATAACAGATGTCATAAACTTTAGGTAGTGATTAGTAAATAGGTCTTCGAATATATTGTTATTAAAAAGGAGGTTAAATTTCAATACGATAACTCGTTTTAAAAGGATCATTTACTCAAAAAGTATGAGAAATGTCATCTAAATTTTTTTAGTTGAAAATGTTTTTCGAAATGGAATTTCAATAAAAGGCAAAACTGAAAAAATATTATGAATAATTTTGATGATGAATTGTATTGTCTCTCTCCTTTTTATACAAGGTTATAATTATTTGAAGAGAAATTATGTAAAGACTTGGAGCTATCTGATATTGATGAACTATAGAATAAAAAGACAAGGCGGGGGCAGTGTACGGATGTATTTTTTGTAACTTCTGTTTGATATGATTTGTTTCATAATTTTTACTAAACCTAAAATAAATGAATCATGTATATGTTGTAACTCCTTTGATTTCTAGATAATTATATGACGATTAATATAAAGATAATAATAAAACTTTCGGTACTTTCATTGCATCTGGTTTATTCAAATATCGTGAAAAAAATTTTATTCGTCTGCTGTCAAACAATTTAAGGGAATGTAAAAATTATTTACGATAATTTGGCTGAAAGAAAAAGCTGTAGAAATATTTACAATTTAGGAGTTTTAAATCTCCATCAGATGAAGTTCGCTTTCCAATACGTTTGATGAAACACCTCAGATGAAAAGATCAATACAAAGAAAATTGAGAATGTCTTAACATTTTCCAACTTAGCCCTGTAAGTTCTTTTCAATTTCTATTTTTCACAAACGAGATTTTTTATAAGAGTAAACAGTTTTTCA
>CM063502.1:125003158-125005658 GCA_032207245.1 Pardosa pseudoannulata | reverse complement strand
CGCTTTTTGACATTAAAAATATAATTAATACAGTTTTATTTATCCTACCCTCAGTACGAAGAAATTTTCAACATTTTAAAAATTATCCTTATAATCAAACCAATGTTATCATCCTAAATCATGGGCATTAAAATATTTACAAATATTTTCCATATGTAGGAAACAGTTTCGGATATAAAATTATTTGCATAAAAATTATACAAAGAATAAGTATCTTTTCTAATCACAACTGCTCTTTATAATATAAAATTCTAGAATCTAGTACTTATTCCATATATGTATGTACTCATTATAAAAAATAATTAGCTAAGCGTATTTTTTCCAGTTACGTGTACACCTTTAGAGAAACTTATAGAAAAAATGTTTTACAAGTATCAGATAAGAATTAAACATATAGGCCATGTTTTTAAGAACTAAATTGAAAAAGTGTTTGAAGTAAGAAAATCTTTTTTGTTTCCTAAATGTTATTCTATGACCCTGATAATAAAATATAAAAATTATTTAACGTAAATTTAATTTATAGCTTACGTTATAAATAATCTCTATCGATTTAACATTTATTTGAGTAAATCTTTTAAAAATCATAAGTACTTTTGAAGGATTATCTAAATATCCTATTTTCCCTAATTATTATCAAAAAATTATTAAAATGATAAAGTATCAAAAATTTAAAATTTTTCAAATGCTTGCAAATTTAAACTGCAATATAAAGCAGTTAGAAAAACAGGGAGCATGCAATTTGTCACTTCCTGAAAAATAAATAAATTTTCCGTTCGAAAGAAAAATCTCCACTCTTACGTTAAAATTCCAACCTTATTTTTTCTTTCTACTTTTTTAAAATAACGAATCTCACGTATGTATTCAAATGTATGAATAGAATGAAAGCCATACCATTTTCTTGAATGATGTTCCAAGAAATGAAACTACGTCTTTTCAAGTGTAGTGACAGGAAAAAGCGTTTTAACTTTCGACATGTTCTTACACTTGTTTTTTTGCACATGTTTAGAGGGAATATTTCTTGCTAAAAAAGGAGCTAGTTTACTGAAAACGAAAGGGTCCATTCCTCTTTCCCTTCAACTCATATAAAGATATTTGGTTGGCAATTTCTTTTATACATCCAAAAATCCTCAAGACAGTTTCAACAAATATATTTTTGAGAATACTATATTCAATGAAAAATACAGGATATAATGTAAAAACGTTTAAAAACTGAAGTTGAGAGTAAGTTTAATAATTTCAGAATATTTAGAATGGAGAATGAAAAAAAATTATTTAAAAGTTCTGGAATTTAAAGTTATTTTAAAGTTCAAAACTGCATAATAACGAAGTTTTATTTGTGAATTTCAAGCGTGATATATTACAAAGTAATATAAAAATAACTCATTGAATATAACTCATGGCATGTCATTCGTGTATTCAACTATACTGTTGCATGTTATTGTTAGTGAATGTGTATGCAGAAATATTAAGTGTAACTATGAGAATAAATTACTGAATTTAAGTTTTAAATTATTAGATGTGCTACCAGTTAGCTAAAATAAAAGCAATAAGTTAATTTGAAACATTACTAATTCTTATAATGTATATGGCCATTGGAACGCAGAACTAACAAGATGTTTAACCCTTTAGCGGACAATGGTTTCGCAGGGAAACCTCCTGTTGAACATTTTTTTCTCTATTTTTTTGAGAAATATGAAAGGCTTTTTCAGTTTTTTATGTTTTTGACATTTAAAAATTACAATAAATGACAGTACTATATTTAATTTATTTTTTTCTTTTGAAATATATGTATTTAAACTTGATGTACCTGGAAAGTTAGTAATTCGATATTTTTACGTACGACCCCAAGCAAAAATATCTATTGAAGCAACACTTATAAATTGTTAAACTATTTATTTATTATATTTTTTAAGAACACTTATTTATTGTTCTTCCAATATAATTAAAAATTTTAAAAGTATATCGTTCATGCTGTACAAGGGGGTGGGTTTGTCAGTTAAGGTAATATTTATAAACTAATTTCATTAAATTCTAAAGAGTTTATATAGGTGACATTTAAAGGGTTAAGAATTTTATACAAATATTTTTTATTTCATACAGTTTTATATATATATATATATATATATATATATATATATATATATATATATATATATATATATATATATATATATATATATATATATATATATATATATATTTATATATCTGTATATATGTATGTATATATATATATATATATATATATATATGCATGTATATATATGTATGTATATATATGTATGTATATATATGTATGTATATATATGTATATATATATGTATGTATATGTATATATATATATATATATTATATATATATACATATATATATATATAATTAATATACATATATATATAATTATTTTCCTCTAGTCACAATAATTATGTAGAACTTATTCTTTTTACTTGCCCGGGCTACTGAGCAAGGAAAAAGCTAATGAGCTAGCAGTAATAACGAA
>CM063502.1:124970658-124993158 GCA_032207245.1 Pardosa pseudoannulata | reverse complement strand
TCCACGTTCAGACACTCAGGTTAATCCTCTGTGTACCCAAATTTAACGTGTTTATTTCAACTTGAAATTAAAATACACATTAAAACAATATATAGGAGAGAAACTGGGGGATTTATAACTCAGGTTAATATATATATATAGGTTAGGTTTCGTTCAATTTGGTTTATCGTTTACTACACGAGGGCTAACGAGATTAGAACCTACTATTCAAAGCGAATACCGTACGTCTATGAACATTCATACCAGCAGTGGGATACCAACTCCTAAATTCCAGCACCAAAGAGCAGCGCTCTACCTATTGGGCTTTGTTTCGGTGTTAAAAAATAGGAATAATATATTTAAAGTATTTACCTGTATGAAACTTAAAAAATTAATTTCATGCCAATTCATAGTTAGAAAACAATTCTCTATAAAAACTCAAAATTGTTCAATATTTTTAATAATTTTTACGATATTGGACCTTAAAAGCTGCATCGCATGTAAAGAGGGATTTTAATGAAAGCAAAAGTAAACAAATTTTACATTTTTTTATATATTTTTATATATATATACATTTTTATACATTTTATATATATATTTAATATATTAATTGCAAAGAAATAAAATACTGTACATATTTACAGCCAAAAAAGACTTGACAGAAAAAGACTGAATAAGTGTAGTTCTACATTACAGAATCATGGACTATATGCAGGACTATATGCAGGACTACATCAGGACTATACGCAGTTGATCTTAGTCTAATAATTTTAAACTTAGTCTAGTATGAATGCAGCATTAAGTTATTCTTACAGATTCATACAGATTATTCCTAAAGATCTACAGATCTTTACAAGTCTACAGATGAAATTTACGCTTTACTTTACTCTTACAAATCTACAGATGAAATTAGAAATTAATTGTAGCAAAATGCAAACTAGACTATGGGTCTCATATTACAGATACTAACGCTTTCTGAGCTATGCTAGGCAGAAAACTTTTAAAATGCATGTCATAATTGGATAAGATAATTTTACTCCAATGATTTTTTAACCGAGGGCTCTGCACGATAACTCAAACCTCTAATCAGAATGACCCAAAGCTTCTGTCCTATATAAGGAGAATTTCAAAATTTAATCTCTGATAATGAATAAAGAAAGCACAGATGCAAATAAATTTAATCAGTTATCTTCGCCCAGTTATCCATAAACAGGTAATTTCCAACGATCCCTAAATTAGCAAAGATTTCAGTTAGATAAGAAAAATTAATTTCAATGAAGTAGATTATCGCCTGGAAACGCTTTCTATTTCTTTCTACTCGAAAATATCCATGCGATCAATGACAAAGTTTAGTAAAAAGTACAGTAATTTGGGTATAAATCCATATTTTTATGCAAAAAATAATTTGTGTTATAAATGTGTGCTTATAAAACTAAAGAATATCGTATTATCGGTGTATTGTTATATTTCTATCTTATCAGTTGCTGAACAATTAACCATTATTCTAGTACCAATGAAATTTTTATTTCAACTTGCGATGGACCGCCTATGTTTCCTTGTGTAATATATTTGTGATACTACTTCTGATAGACCCTTCAAATTTTATTATCCTCTGAAGTGGGATTTACACGATCCTCTTGTTTTTCTTGTTCGTATTTTAGTATAATAGAAGATATTTTAAATTTAGAAAGATAAATTGAATAGAGGATGGCTATTTATTATCTAAATTTCTAATTTCAAATTTATATATTCTATATGCGTACAGAATTGTACATTATAGTACAATGAAAAATAATTTTTAAATTTTTATCCCATTTCAGAAAAAGAAAGATGATTAACTGTAAAATAATATTATTTTTCATAAAGATATACTAAAAGACATCTAAGAAAATGAAAACAGTTTTAGAAAATAATTGACTGTACAAGTTAGTGCTTCGTTTCTTGAAGACTAACCTATAATGCTAAAATGAATATGGAATATATAAATGTTTAAAACCTGTTTTAGACAAATGTTTGGCACAATAAACAACGTCTTTAATTTATTTATTTTGTCCGAGATGATTGTTTTGTAAAAACAAATTGGTTGCTTTGTAAAAATTCAATATCCCTAATAGAATATATATTACTAGAATTTAATCACGAAATTTAAAAGAACGAATGTTTACTACTTAAAAACCATTGAAAGGATAGTCTTAGAGGATCTTGATAAGAATAGTACTGATATCAACTATATTAACAAAGCCCTTGTGTAAAAACCATATATATTTTATGACTTCATTCAATTTGAATTTTCTGTCAATATCAAAATGTATATTATAATGGGATTTAGGATTTCAATTTCGAGGAAAAGCTAGTTTTACTTAGACCATCTATTTCTCTAAATAGTAATTGATGCACTTTATTACTAAGCAAGAGTAATCAAATTACATAAATTTATCAAAATTACAAAATATTTTTTTCTGTAAAGTTGTTTGCTTTTTTCATCAAAAAAGAACAATGTTAATAAGAATCCAGTCAAGATCAACTGGATATTCATAGTAAGACCCATAGGTAAGACTCATTATGAAAAAATATTTCTAAGTTTAAAAAATTACAATATATCTCATTGAGGATATTTTAATTCACGGATGATTGTTTTCAGAGGACATCTATTTCCACACGTATAAGTTTCAGCATCTGTTGAAGAGTAATTATGCGAAAATTTAAAATTAGATTTTATCTGAAATATTGCTAGAAATTGCGGTTTGTTATATTTAAAGTATTGAAAAATGTTAAGTATACCGACATTTTGTTTTTAAAGTTGTATTAAAAAATTTCAGTAAACCATACCTCATCACTGGAGACTAAGAATTAGCCAAAGGAAAATCAGTCGCCAATATAGGCTCGTAATATATGTCTTTCATATTGAGAAGTGAAGTGAAAATAACATTTTGGGCAAGGAGAAAAAGTGAAACCACGTTATTCATGTAACATTTTTCTTTACCGCCAAGCAAGCTATTAAAACGTTTTTATAAATGATGATTTTTTTCTTTTAACGTGTAAATTTAAATTTATTTTCTTGTTTTTCACATAATACCACTTTTATAACGTAACATGCTCATACAAAATTAATTAAAAATGCAATATTGCAGTTAGCTTCATGAGTTTCTATTCTTTTCCATGTAAGTTCACAGATGTAAATAAATAACCCTCTTTTTACTCTTTTTAAGCGTTTGGTGTATTATTACTAATTTTGGTGAGATTTTCGAACTGGTTAGGAATACTTGTACTAACTTGCAACCTGATATTATTTTAGGAGGGAGGGGTATATCTTCGGTAGAATATTCCTTTATCGCGTAAATTTGATTCAAACTTTGAAATCAAACATTTTTGGCTAATACCTCATATTTTCGTTACGAATTTTATTTTGTTATTTTTTCGGCAACTGATTAGAAATAAGACAGATTGATTTTGATCGATATTTTTCTTGGGTTTATTTGGGTTAAAAGTATGTTGAATCCATTGACTACTTTTAAGCTAAATGTAGAAGTTTGATCGTATTGATAGCTTTTAAAACTGCCGAAAGGAAAATTATATTATAGTGGATGCACAGAAATGGATAAATTAATGAATCACGGCACAGGGGAAACGAAATAAAAGGTAGAATGAAGCTATAGCAACAAGCGTAACTGATAAAAGTTTTTGCTCCTTTTTTTTCTTGTTCGGAGGATTTTTTTGATAGATTTTATGGAGAATAATCTGCACAGGCTTTAGTACTATTACTTCAGTATTGTTACACTATTTGAAGCGTGAAAATTACCTAGTAGGTAGAGCACTCTAGTTTAGTGTAAAACATGTTCTTTAAGGATATTTGTTTTTGTTATCAATAAATGAAAAATTAAATTTTTTTTAAAAACTTCGCAAAAAAATATCTAAAAAGGGAGTAGAATATTTACCAAAAGTTCAATATTATATATGTATAAATATATATTTTAATTAACTGAGATGATTTGATCAATTTACAAATTCAATTTAAGTTGTTTTGCAGAATTACACCTACATACTTATCATTTTAAACTTATTACGAATGCATTCTAAAGTACATATAATTAAACCATTGCAATCTAGGCTAGCTACTGCAAATTATTTGATTAGAAAACCCGAATCCCAATTGTTATTGAGAAAAAAGGATGTTCAATTTAATTTTTTTTTAATTTTAAAATTTTAAGGATATTTTTAGAATGATAATATTTTATGGAGCATATAAGACACAAAAGTATAATCTTATACATAATTTGATTTTTCTGAACAAAAATTATTTTACATTTTGTCCAAATTCTGTCACTTTGTAGGTCTCCTAAACAGAAATAAATATAAAATATATAAAAGTCTCTCTAAACCTTAATTTTAGAATTCGTGCCTTTTCGTATATAATCTTTGTACTTATCAATCTTAGTCTTATCTATGTGATGCAATAAATTGTGAAATGTTAAAAGGAATAGCGTCTATGATAATCTTATGTTTAAATATTCCGATTTATAAAAAGTTATATATTTAAGTATCTTTTCATTGCCGTGTCATGGAATCAATAAATGTTCTGACGCTTAATTTTCAAATTTAAAGGAAAAAATTAGAATATGAGTTAAATATGTATCTCTTATTCTTTGGTTCCGTGCTCTTTCATCTCAGTTATTTCGCTGTAATCTCATCTCAGTATATATAAGAGGCCCGGAATCTATATATATAATTGGACATAAGCTTAAATCATTTTTATCACGCTTGAACGAATCTGACAAAAATCATCTAATATGCTTGCAGCGCATAAATCCTTTCGGAAGCATAAAGAGGCTAAAACTTCCCAGAGGGCTTAGAAACTTTGTGACATTTGAAATACAGTTTGGAAAAACCCCACTGTGGTATTTCATTTGAACACCTCGGAACACCTCAACTTTGCAGTCGAAGCAACTAGCTGATTGATAGCTCTGGAGAGAGAGGCATGCGAGAAAAACTCGCGCGCGGTTAGGCTTCGAGGGTGCTAGTAAATGGCGGAGGGAACTAATTGGATCAATGTGTTGCTGGAGGGAAGTTCCCTTGGGATCAATATTTGGAGTTGCGTTGCGTTCCTCTCAGTTAACCATATGTGGGTTTGTTGCAGAAGACTCAAATCAAGGCAACAGCACGCAGAAAATAAATATCATTAAGATAACCAGATCATGAATAACAAAGTAGAGGGATATCCGTAAACAGGATTACAGCACTTAGCATTAAAAGATAAAAATTGCTACTCCTTTATAATTCTATAAGATAAAATTATTTCTTCTACGGGAAATGACGATTTATTTCCCTTTAAAATAATACTATTACCGTAATACCTGAGACAGTTGTCAATCCTGTTTCTTTATCCAGTCATAAAGATAAATTTCAAAGAAGAGGTTTAATGTTAATTGTAGTTTTCTGCTCTGCTTAGTTATGAATTTTAATGTATATATTTATAAAATATTTAGTGTTATGGATAAAATAGCATGAAATAAATACAGCTGTTAAATATTTGTATTGAAAAATGACAGATTTCATTTCTAGTTATATGAATTACTTTTGATTTCTTGTTTATATTTAAACATGCTTTGAATCTTCAGACGGTTTTGAATACATTGTTATATTTAGTAAACCAATACCTCTTTCTAAAAACAAGATTTAACAATATATAAAAGTTAGTGTTATTTCGAACTTGAATAGTCGAATTAACCACCTGGAAACAATAAACGATAAACTCCCGTAAAAGAAAATTCAAAGGCAAATGACTTTTTACATCTCAGGTTTAAAATGCAACATGTGTTTCTTTGCTGTATAAAAAAGTATTTAGTCTTGCTTTATAGTTTGAAGTTGAAATTACGTCATGGTGCTCCCGATGTTTTTATTGATATTAGTTGCATTCACTCCAAAATATCTAAAAAATCATATTTAATTGAATTAGATAAATCTGATAAATGTTCTAATTATTTATTTATTTGCTTTCACCCCGAATGTTTAAAAAAAATAAAACTCATTAAAATTAGCTTATGTCTTATTTCTTCAATAATAATTATTGTTATGTTATTTATTAATTTAGTCTAATGTTAGCAAAAATTAATAAAAAGTCAAATTAAAAAATGTCTTTGATAATTTAAATCTAAAGTTTCTACATTGCATCCACATAGACTGCATAATGCACAAAATAATATCGTGATATCCCTGTTTAATATTGTTAATTTTGAATCATTTTAACTAGTTTTCTATTCCTAAAATAGTAAATAAATTTACATTAATAATTACAAAAATAAGATTATTACTAATATATATGTAATACGTTTATTGATTAATATTGCAACAGACCGCGGAATTCGAAGAGTAAAAACATTATAATACTAAGAGTCATTTCATAACATGTGTCTGTTAAATTTCTAATCCCCACTTACTTGTGAAATTCGGTAAAGTGAACAATAATGCAACTACAATGCATGTAGTTGCATTATTGTTCACTTTGCCAACTTTTATTTATTCCAAGATTTTATTACATTTATAATTAAAGTTTTAAATCACAACGCTTACTGTACGAAGAGGAATTGTAGAGTTTTACTTATTACAAAGAAATAAACTATATATCTCGAAAAAATATATTATTCATATAAATTAATTCTTATGTGCATGTTATAAATTATTGCTATTAATATTGATTTGTTTGGCTTCAGAAAGCTATAGATAGAAGTAACTCGCAGTATAGAGATGATACAGCCTCGGAGTGAGATTATACAATAACTGCCTTTTATAGGTCTTAAAATACTGGAATAAACGTATAACTCTGGATGACTATGTAGAGAAGGCCTAAGAATGGTAAATAAAAGTTAAGTTTCCATCTTCATTTTTCAATAATGGTTGAAATATTACGATACTGTCTCTTATAAATTAAGAGAAATAAGGAGTACATCAAAGTCATTTACTTTATATATAAGAGTGGAATGTGTTTTATAGCATTAGTATGTATTAATTAATCTAGAGAATCCAAAACAGAATTTCGTTTTTTCATTTACAAAAAGAGACGTTAGGGAGTATAAGATCTTACAAAGAAATTTCTCATTTCGAAAGTACATTCATTTTTTTTATTTCGTTTGATATTATTATATTTTTAGTGAATGAAAGAAAGTAAAAAATGTCTAGTTGTAAATTTCTTTTGAAAACATTTTTTTACCTTTAAAAGTTTTAGTTCAAGTGAAACATAAGAATAAAAAATTTGAATTACCTAATATTTGGAATTATTAAAATATATAACTTTGAATATATTTTGGATTTTAACTAATACCTTAATGCTGAATATTATAAATTAAATTAAACAGAATTTAAATAACAGATATAAGGGGCGAAGCTTCAGTTAGTTAAAGCATCCAAAACATTTGATTTTAATATAAAAATAAATATTTTCCTTCAAATACATTTATAACATTTGTAAAAATATATAATTATTTTCAAGATTTAACTTTATATTAGATATGAACTCTATATTAGATATTACTATTTTTAATAAAAGCACCGTATAGATGTTGCATTATTTCTTCATATTAATATAATTACACAGTCAGTAACTTCAAATTCCTCTACTGACAGAAGGGAATAATTTGGTATCCAACTGTATTCAAACACCGTTTTTAGAGAAAAGTGACAAATTATTTGCATTGATTTATTTGAAAGATTATATTAGCTTTTATTAGTCTTTTAATAATTCTTCTCACGTGTTTTTGATTTAAAAAAAACAGATATTATGAAAATTTTTGTTTTAATCAGCAAACGGAAAGTTACAGTTTCAGCGAGTTTCATAAGCAAAAAAAAAAAATCATTAATTTTTAATTTAAAAATAGAATTTTTCTCATAATTTCGATTTAATTCCTACTTATGATTTCAATGTAATGTCAACTTATACAGATTTTTATGCGATTGCAATAAACAATTTGAAATATTTTCTGTAGCAAAAGCTTTGTATTTTATGGGAAACTATTTTTTGAGGATTTAACACTCAGGAATAAGAAAAAGGATTTTTTTAAATAATAATAATACTTATAACAGATAGTTTATATGGTATTGAGATTGTAAAAAGTTAAAAGTTTGATTGTGAAAGACACTTTTGAAAAATTGCTGCTGTTTTTGCGTAAAATAATTTTTTTTAATTTTTAAGCAGATAAATTTTTACTATGATGAATATTTATTATAAATTTCAATTTGTCTATTTTTATTACATTTTTGGGTAACTAAGATTTATATATAATTCAAAAATATTATTATTGTATAAATATATTTTGTCACACACAGTTACCGGCTTGTAAAAATTGATTTTTTCATCAAACTTATGTCTTTTAATTTAGCATTTTTTAAATATTTTTTTTTTATTTTTATGTTTGATGTGTACAATTACTGTAGAAAATTATAAACACATTAATATTTTATGTTTCCACAAATATGATACTCAAACCCAGTAGATTGCTTAAATTTTAACTTCTTGTTAGATACTCACATTACAGTTACTAAAAATGGCACTGTTTGGACATTTCAATATTAAATATATTGTCTGACTCCTTATTGTGGGACAATATTGATTTTTTCATCAAACTTATGTATTTTAATTTAACATTTTTTAAATATTTTTTCATTTTTATGTTTGATGTGTACAATTACTGTAGAAAATCATAAACACATTAATATTTGATGTTTCTCCAAATATGATACTCAAACCCAGTAGGTTGGTTAAATTTTAACTTCGTGTTAGATACTCACATTACAGTTACTAAAAATGACACCGTTTGGAAATTTCAATATTAAATATATTGTCCGACTCCTTATTCTGGGTGAAAGTCTAAAATATATATACTTCTTTATTTCTTCTTCCGGACGATTTAGGAAAACACTTTCAAAAAAGAAATAAACTATGACTTTTCTTGTCGGTTACTAGATTTGTGAAAGAAAAAGCCAGGATACAAATCGTTTTTTGAATTTTACACACTGTCAAACGTGTTTGTCCCATCCATTTTCATTTAAAATGTGTTTAACGCCCTTTTTATTTTCAAAGAAAAGTTCAAATCTTCAAGAAAGAGATATCATTTTGCGTGACGTTTATTGTAAAAAAAAATAAATAAGTAAAATAAAACTTCTCGAAAGTAACTGCAAGTAAAAAAAATTTTTGACCACCTCAGTAAATAAGCTTAGTGTTGGGAACAGAAGAACTAATAAAATTCCTTTTACAGAACAAAAATACTTCAAATTTGCTGAGTACATATTAAAATTTTAGTAGTGTAATGATATGTAGCATAAAAATTCCTGTAATATGGAAAATAAATTAACCATACTTCAATTTTAAATGAAATTCATAAATAAAAGTACTTTTATAAATTAAAATAAATGAATATTGTTATAAAACTTTGTAATCTTTAATTAAATTTGAAACTCCTATATTTAAAATAATCTATGAATCTTATTTATGCATTCAAATATGAAACAGATCAGAGTTCAGTTTAACTTAAGAGAATATGGATATTACTGAAATGACTAAGGTTATTCAGACAGGCATTTTATTAAAAATTCAAAGGTATTCTTTTAAGAAATAATGGGAGTTTCTTTTGAAAAGTCCTTAATAAATATCCGATTGCAAAAATAAAACACTATAAGTTCTATAATTAGATAGATATAATTCTATAATTAGATGTATAGTTAGATTCTATAATTAGACCTTATAATTCATTTAAATAAGTGCATGGTATTTTACTAGTTTATCCGTAAACCACACAAACGTTTCCATTAAAGTACAAGTCCTCCAAACTGATGAGTATATTCCACTAATGCCTTCAGTGTTTTTTGGTCAATATATGATTGAATGAAACGAAAGGCTATTTTTTTTTGGTTTAATTAATAAGGTTCCTATTCAGTATATTTTACTTCACCAAAATTTTTACTAAAAAAAAAATTATCCTGAAGAAAGAGCGTAACTAATAACTTCAAGTCGGTAATCAAATATCATTTTATAATAATGAAATATCAAGTTACTTCTACTTCACCAAAATTTTACTAAATAAAAATTATTCTGAAGATACAGCATAAATAATAGCTTCTATTCCATAATCAAATATCCTTTTTGAATTTTCTTTCAATTTCGCCCTACCGTTCTAAATTTATAAGACATTTATAATTTGAAAATGTTATAGGCAATTCTACATGCATTGCTTAATTATATGTTAATATTAAATAAACATATCATAAGAGTACAGTATGAACTGCATACTAATTTCTATAATAATACTCAAACTAACAGTACAAATTAAGTTAACTCAATCAGGTAAAGATTGGGACCGGGTGAAATGATTTAATCATATTTTATTTTTACGATACTCTGACCTTTAGTATTAACTAAGGGAAGATAAAAACAATTAGTCTAATTTAATGTAAAACACAAAATCATACCGCATTTCAAATTGCCTCACAGGTTTATAATCAGTAATAATAAAAAATCGTTCAAAAAATAGTAGTGTAACAGCATTATATGTGTTATATAACGTAAAAATCTAAAGATTATACACCCCAACACATAATCAACATAATTATCTTATTCGAGGACGAAACGACAAGAACCGTTGTCTTTAAAAAATCAATGATGCTACATAAACAAGTCAAAATAGAAATAGTTCAATAAAAATAATGTAGTTAAAGTAATAAACCCATATAAATAATCATAACTAATAGAAGGCGGGAGTCAAACAGATAAGGACTATGTGTGTGTGTGTGTATGTATATCTATCTATCTATCTATCTATCTATATATATATATATATATATATATATATATATATATATATATATATATATATATATATATATATATATATATATATATATATATATATATATATATATATGTAAAAAAATTTCCCCTAGTCAATATAATTATGTAGCTCCTATTATTTTACTTGCCCGGGCTACTAAGCAAGAAGAAGCCTAACCAGCTAGCAGTAATTTGGTAAGATGCAATCTAGCCACAAAGAAGAAACCGGCACACAAATCCAAGTCTAATCGAAATTTATTTAAAAGCTCTTAGAAAAAGACATCTTCACTAATCAACGACAGACAAGAGAAAGACACAAAAATCACTTTGCTCGAACAGAGGTGCACCCAAGAGCAAAGACAGATAAAATTTTCCCAAGGGACAAGAAACTTAGTCAGTGAATTTGACTGTTAAGATCAGGAGAAATGTTGAGCCATTTGCCGGTGACAGCTGAAAAACGCGTTGAATGGACAAAAAGTATACATCTATTGGACAGAAATCGTTGGGAAATGTATTGAAAGTAATATTAAGTAGAGGACACTCGTTTGATTAAGACATTTAGAGGCTGGGAAAAAGATTTTAAGGAATTAGAATGGGAGAGAGGAGGCTTTTAAGGAAATATTAAAGTGAAATAATTTTGATATATTACACACACACACACACATATATATATATATATATATATATATATATATATATATATATATATATATATATATATATATATATATATATATATATATATATATATATATATATATATATATATATATATATATATATAAATTAAGAACCTAAAATTCAGACAAATATTTTTTGAAGAAAAATCAGAAATTCTTTAATTACCAGATGCAAAATTTCTCAATTTATTCATATGCAAAATTTTTCAAATTATTCAATTTCGAGCCCTTTCTCAAGTTTGTGTACAAAACACATAAAGACAGTTGTTGCCCAAAATCCTATGAAACTCCTTTGAGTTATATTAAGCCAACTTTTAAATCCTGTTTATACCTCCCCACCACAAAATCTATCAAAGGAATGGATTTAGACTCTTTATCCCAACAGCGGTAATTGCGCCACTCTCATGGAAAACTACCTTTGCTTAATAAACCTCCATGTCCATACAACGCCTTCTTGCAGAAAATAGGTGGCCACGAGATCTGTAATTCCTTTATCATATCCCGAACATTCTTGAGTTCCAGAAAAAAATTTTGAAAAATTGAAAATTAATGATTTTCTCCCTGGGTAATGAAAATTATTACTATGTATAAATTGAGACTTTGTTTCCTCACGAAGTGAAAGGAAAATTTAGAGAACATAAATTTGTCTTTACTTAGGATAACTTTAAATATATTAAATGTATGTTTATGTGTCTTTAAGGGAAGAATCACTTTAAAGTTTTTTTGTATGCATTGTTCAAAAGTTTCCACTAGTTTTACTTAAGGATGTTATAAATATCAAGTCATTTAAAGAATAAAAAGAAATCTTAATCTCATTATACAAGGTAAAGAACTCATGCTTATCTTAGAAGAGTAATAAAGCCTTATTTTAAAGTTTCTAAATTTACTTATACATTTCAGATTTTCTGCTCACGCTGTCGAATCTATTGATTGTTTAGCCATAAGAACATGTTTGAAAGAAATAAGATAACAAAAAAGATATTTCTATTCATTTATACACAATAGGTACCGGAAATAACAAGAAAGGTTGCTATTGAACACGTGAAATTAATAATAGAAGGTACTGCAAAAGTTCAGAATAAAATACCTTAAATTTTTTAAATTAACCAATGGTAAACTTATTAACCTTTAGGTTCTCTAGCGAACCAAATTTGTGCAAAATATGGAAAAATGGAAACAATCAAATTTAAATAAACTTCTCTAGTATAGGTAATTCTAAATACGCTTTTAATGATATAAAAAATTATATAATTTGATCACGAGATGTGATCAAAGAGTAAGTTTGCTAGCCGATACTCCTGGGTTCCGTCTGTTATAGAGGAATTAGTAGTGTGAAATAATTATAACACATGCGGTCGCCAACTGTAAAGAGGTTGAGCCACTTGCCTTCTGCAGTACTAGTTGTAAGATTAACACAAATGTCGACTCGTTTAGATAAATGGTTCATTGAAGAAATACTTTCAACTATTCGATTTCTATAGGTGAAAACGTGTAACCAAAGCTAAAATGCAAACGCAGGTGATATACGTTAATGGATAAACGGTAATGTCCCTTAGCATGTTGCGGAATGATTTAAAAATTAGCGGCTGGTAGAGAAAAGATCGCTGAATTCTAATGGAATATGATCGACGAACGTTCTGATAACCTGGATTCCATTCCAAGCGACTTTTAACGCTTTCCTTACTTGAAGAATTACTTACGAAAAGGACGATTCACTTTAGACGAGGAGGTGCAACAGTTTGTGCCACTTGCCTTCTACAGTACTAGTTGTAAGGTTAATACAAATGAAGACTCGTTTGGGTAAATGGTCCAGTGAAGAAATACTTTCAGTTATTCGATTTCTATAGGCGAAAACTTGTATCCAAAGCTAAAATGCAAACGCAGCTGATAGACGTTAATGGATAAACGGTAATGTCCCTTAGCATGTTGCGGAATGATTTAAAAATTAGCGGCTGGTAGAGAAAAGATCGCTGAATTCTAATGGAATATGATCGACGAACGTTCTGATAACCTGGATTCCATTCCAAGCGACTTTTAACGCTTTCCTTACTTGAAGAATTACTTACGAAAAGGACGATTCACTTTAGACGAGAAGGTGCAACAGTTTGTGACAACTTGACTGAACACGCAAGGATATGATTTTTACAAATACGTAATATTCATATAATACTATTAATAACTCATTTCCTGCGGAGACAAGTGTTTACTTCGATTCTATGTAGAAGAAACGCCCATGTATGTACTAACAGTTGATTTTATTGTTTGGATGTGATAAAATATGCACATTTCACCGTAGTTTTTTAAACTTTACTTTGTGATACCTCTCGTACATATTTAACCCTTATTGTACCACACCAACTAAATATTTCTGAAACTTTTTAAAACTTTATCCATAACATTAGTATGGTGTAACTAAGCATATAAAACCAAAATTTTAAAAATATATTTTAATTTTTTAAGTAATTAGCTGTCCTATAATTAGGCCAACGGTCCCATACACTACTAAAATTTAACAAATATCACTTACATTGCATTAGGGAGATTCATAGGTGAAATTTAGGAAAACATTGAAAGCAAAGTTCAACATTACATTTTAAGCACACTGTTTTGGTAAGGGTGATAGAAAAAGGATACCGTTGTAGAATGCTAATACCCCAAATTTATATCCAAATTTTACAGGTTTATATTTCATGAACGTCTTGCAACTGTGCCTTCCAAAATATTTTACCATTCTTTCATCGATGGTGAGATTTTCAGAAAATACACCAAATTGCTTTAATGCTGATTTTGTCATAAAAAGGTCGAATTTTATAATAACGATCTTGTGGATCAATTGAAGAATCATAGTTAAAATGGATAAAGTGTTTGGTGTCATAATGCCGTTTTCTGGATCTAGCGTTACTCACTAATGTAGTGCCAATGTCTGGAGTACTACAAGTAACTTAAATTATGTTTAAAACATAATAATAATAAATATAATATTAAAGATTAAAAAATGACAACTTTTAAGGGGTTGCTAAAAATATATTTTACAATACAATATATTTTGATTTCTCAGGTTTTTTTTGTTACTATTATAAAGTGTGTCTATTTTAAAGGTCTTAAAATAAAATCCACTCAGAAAGTGTTTATAACTTTTTTATTAAATGGAATTATATTTGCTGTCCTGTTTATAGGACAGCGGTCCGATATGGGTTAATATAGCTTTTCCCATATTCATATTTTCAGACTTCTCAGTAAATATTTAAATACGTAAGAACTTACAAACTGAAAGTTACTCTTATTTCATTTTATAAATCTATGAAATCTATATTGGTACCGAAGGCCCTGGCCTTCTAGGGGCTGTTTCGCCGAGGAGTAGTAGTAGTAATGAGCCCTATAGTGGTGTCTATCTTCTGGTTCCAAAAAGAATGAATCCCCTATATAATAATAGCCTAAGTTGTCTGTCCGTGAATTTATGAAGCGGTTGTACCTGGAATAAATACAGGCATCCATTTTGGATTTTTTATGAGTTAGGGTTAGTGAAATTTAAAGCGAGTTCGAAATCCACCTCATCCCCTACTTTTCGAGCATTTAATGTTATTATTTCATGCCTTATTCTATACTAAATTCATTATTATAGGATGGCGAGGGCGGAGTGCAATATTTAAATTTCTGGACTGTTTTTACTTGACCTTTATATATTCTAACCATTTCCTTCACCACGTGTAAGCTGGCACATGGAGTAGAGTGTCTGCCCATTTGGTCGTCGTACTTCTCAGATTAATGGTTCTGCCCCCGACGTAACCGAATTTTTCTAAATGTCTAATTAATTTAATAATTTTTGCTTTTTCTTTTGAATTGTTATTCCTAAAGTTGTTCTATTATTTTTAAAATTTTTACAATTTTTTATCAAATTTTTTATTAATTTTTTTTTATTTAAATTATAAAATTTATTTTATAAATATTATATATTTTCTATCTTTCTTTATAATAAAATAATTTTAGGTATAAATAAAAACATTTTTTATACATCAATTAAAATAACATAATTTAAAATATTCTTATATTTAGAAATCTTAATTTTATTTTTTTGATTTAATATTAAATTTCAGAAAAAGTAAAAACTCTAGATAAATTTATATTTTGTATATTATTTGATTTTTGTTATCACATATTTATTTATATTCTTAAATATTTTTAAAAGAACAATAATTTTTATAAATTTTATATATTTTTACATATTTTATTTTTTTTTTTCTTTTTATAATTTCTTTTAGGATTATTTTTAAAATGTTTCAACATGAAAAAAAAAAATAAAAAAAAAATAGAAAAATATTTTATATTAAGTTAGAATGAATAAAATATCTTTTATTATAAAAAAATCAACATAACATAATCTTACTCCATAAATCAATAAGATTATTTTAAATATCTTTTTTCTGTATATTTCCATACTTTTTTCCATTAGATATTACAAATAATTTTCTAATAAAATTTTTGTTGTAAAATAACTTAGCCAAACAACAAAATTTTTTTTTTACCGTTAAATATTTTACAATTCTGAATATTAAAATTTTATTGATTCATATGATATATTTATAACATTTATAATTGTATAATGTCTCAAACAAAATATCTCAATATTATCTGTTAGAAAGTGATAATTTTCTTACGCTATGGGGATATTGATTTTTAAGGACTCTAATATCTTTTTAAAGTTTTCAACATGAATAAAAAGTAAAAAATATAGCTATCTATATAAATATAATTAATTTAAATATAAATATTTTATATTTCTTTAAAAAACTATAATAAAATTTATTTAAATATACATAAAATAACATAACATATCTTACTATAAATATAAGTAATCTTATTTTTATTTTATTTCTCGCTGTATTTTAAATTTTAAGAAAATTATTTTCTAAATAGACTATTTAAGCATTATTTATAATATCGTTAAAACTATTCTGTATGCTCTGTAACAATATATTTATTTTAAATATAAAGTTATTCATTCTGGTTAAATATATATAAGATATAACCAAAAACGTTTTCATTCTAAAATATTTCTTAATAATAAATTGTATAAGCAAAAATATTTTAAAATATTCTCTTTATTAAAAATATAACAAATATTTATTTTTATAAAGATTAACATCTGTTAAATAAATTATTTTAATTTAGTTTTAAGCATGAAATTTTACATTTCATAGGATTTAATTCAATAGGTTTTAAGTAAAATTTATATAAATTTATCTAATACATATATCATGTTACTACAAAAAAATTTATATTTATTCATATATATATATATATATATATATATATATATATATATATATATATATATATATATATACAATATATATATATATATATATATATATATAAAATATATATATATAATATATATAAATATATAAATATATAAATATATTTTTAAATATATATTATATTTAATATATATATATATTTATTTTTTTATATTTTATATATATTTAAAATCTATAAAATAAATATATTTTATATATATTTTATTTTAATATATTATTTTTAAAATTATTTCTATATAAAAATATTTATATATTTTAAATATTTTTATAAATTTGATATTTAAAAAAATAGTAAATTTTTTCTTTTTAATTTTATATATTTTAAAATTTTATATTTATAAAAATTTTTTATTTATTTTTTTTTTTTTTTTTTTATATTGTATCACCATGTTTTTATAAAAATAATTATTTTTTAAAATACATTTCAGACATTCGTTTTAAGAGTTTATAAATAGTTATCTTAGATTATTATAAATATGTATCTATAAGTTTTCAGAGCTTATTCAAATATAAGAAGCAATTAAAGATCGGAGGAACAGTCGATTTCAAACAAAGTTTTAATTTACAATTGAATGTTTGTTGCTACATTTCAAGTATAAACAAAAGTCTGCTGAAGATATGTAACCAAAACATGTTTTATATTAAGATATAATTAGTTTTCAATAATTAGTTTTCTACATTTTCTTTCTAAATACACCTTTAGATAGTCACACCTTTGTTTAAAGCTGAAATTTCTATAGATTTCTAATAGCCAAGATGGTCTTAGCTCGATAGTTACCTAACTTGATTCAGTATATGGTTTAAGTTATTTTCTTTAAAAATTTTCTCCCTTTTCACTTATAGATCATTCATACGAGAAGAAATGGGCTACTACAATAACTAATAATAAAATTGGCCAAAGGTTTAATAAATATATGCAACACATCGTATAAAAGAAAGACACATAGAAAAAAAAACATATCTTAAATCGCAAAATGTTTGGGTAAATATATGTAACTGTTTGCTTGATTTTAACACTTTATAAGATAATACCATTTCTTTGGTGCATTCAAAATTATTGGGAATAATTTATTCTAAAAGCTACTATACATTGCAAACGCCAGTAAAATGTTTCCTCCGGTGACATATTGACTTTGAAAATTCTAAATTGCCAACATTATCTGTAAACCTAAAAATCTCCAGAGTTGAAAGCAGAATAATTTGTAAGGCATCTCACAAAAGAGAATTTTATAGCTTTAAGTATCTTAGTATCTTAGTACTTTAAGTTATCCTTAGTATCTTAAATTATATATATAAATATCATGTTTTCATATAAAATTACCGGTATTTAATTGTTTCTTTGTATTAGCAATTTTGCATTGCAAATGTCAGGAACATGTATCCTCCAGTGACATAACATAGACTTTAAAAATCCTAAACTGCTAGCATTATCTGTAAACCTAAATATTCACCTGTTTCTCCAAAGTTAAAAGGTTTCAAAGTAGAATAATTTGAAAGACATCTCACAAATATATGATATCTTTAAGTATCTTAGGTTCTTAAATTATTTATAAATGTCATGTCTTCATAAAAGATTACCTGTATTTAAGTGTTTGTTTGTATTAGCAATTTTTTTCAAGATTCAGAAATACTGTTTCAAGACTAATAAAGTGATGTTGACTGCAAGAAACATTTTATAAATCCAAAGACAATTCTGAGTAATAGCTACAAATATGAATTATAAGTGTGGCAGTATATTCGCTATACATTTCAAAATGGATGGACCGATTTTCAGGGACCCTTACAACTTAATTCAGATAAACTCTTGTATATATATATATAATATACATATACATACATATACATACATACATATATATATATATATATATATATATATATATATATATATATATATATATATATATACATATATATACAATATATATACACATATATACACATATATATACATATATATACACATATATACACATATATATATATATATATATATATATACTATATATATATATACATATATATATATATATATATATATATATATATATATATATATATATATATATATATATATATATATATATATATATATATATATATATATATATATATATATATATATATATATATATTAGGTGAGCAAAACTGTGCAAAGTTCAAGAATTTGATGGAGATAAAACTTTTTTCTCTCCACACAACTTGACGAATATGTATTGTTTAAAATATAGTTTTATTTCAATGATGGTCTAAAATAATAAAAACTTTAACGTAACTTATTTCCTGTGATAATGTGTAAGGTGCGCTTTAAAATGGTATATGTTTTGATATTTTTATACCATATATAGTTCAGTTTTTTTTGTGCATTCTACGTATTTACTACGCATTTACGTAAATGATTTAATAAACTTCTCCCCTTATTAGAAGAAAATATATAAAATTCAGCCTTTCTATACGGTAGCTAAACTCGATGCAGGGTAAACAAGCACTGTATTTGCATCATGACCTTGACTTTCGATCAGTGTGACCTTCCTAAGATATTTCCAATGTTTACCTAAATCATTATGCAAAATTTTATCAAAACTAGTCTAGTCATTTTGGTAAGCATAAAAACCAAATACAGACATAAGCAGATATATAAAGTGTTTTATCTACATGTAGAATCTGACACTTCTTAAATGCTAGTTCAAAAGTTGTGTTAGCTTAATAAAACAGTAGACTTTTCAAGGTTATTTTTCTGTTATTAACAAAAAATAATTAAATTTAAAATATCAATGAAATTTAATATAAAAATAGGCTTTTAACTGAAATAAAAGCGTTAATTTCTTTCTCAGCTCTTATTCCGATGTAATGATTAGCAAATTTCTTCACGAGTGATTCTATAAATCCTTGTAGAAGACAAAGACTTCTTAAACAGCTCTAAGTAAAACACTTCTCCAAAAATAGTTCTGAACATTCTTAAAACAGTTGTATATTGATACCAAAATTTGAAAGATTCCGATCAATATTTTAGAAATTGAAATAGAATTTATTTAAAAAAAACTATTATAAAAAATAGTGACCTTAATTCAGAAAAATTTGCAAATTTCATTACGGTATAGGTAATAAGCGCAAAACATCAGCAAACTACAATATCGATCGTTTAACGAAAATTAGAGCATTCATTTCTCTCGCAGCTCCTATTCAGATGCAATCAGTGATGAATTTCTTGACGAGTGATTCGATAAATTCCTGCAGGAGACAAAAAAGACTTCTTAAACAGCTCTCGGAAAAAGACATAATCCAAAAATAGCGTTAGGCATTCTTAAAACAGTTGTATACTGATACCAGAATTTGGGAGAATCCGATCAATATTTTAGGGTTTAAAAGCGAATTTTCGAATGCGCGTAAGATAGTAAATGTTATTTAACATGTTTTGCAAATAAATTATCGAAGATAGTAACATAAGATAATTCAGAAGTATTTTGAAGAAATGTTACTTTGGTATACATGATAAATGTATGATATCAAAGAACTATAAGATAGCAACAGGATTTTGTATATATGGTCATTCCTTTCTATCACAGCTTTAATTTAAATACAGTCACTAATGAATTTTTTCACAAATGATTCAATAAATTCAACAAATGATAATAAAAAAGACTTCTTAGATTTTCATGGAAAATGACATCTTCCAAAAATAGCTTTAAAGATTCTCAACATTTGTACGTTGATACCAAAATATGAAAGATTTTAGATAATATCTTAATATATTGAGATAACAATATATTAAGATTAAAACAGAACTGCATGTTAATATACCAAAATTTAAGTTATTTGCCCATAAATTATTATTGGGAAATACAGTAATGGAAAGTAAATAAGAAGAATTTCATGGGCTAAATATTTAAGATTTCAGTTTGGGGGTAATACATAATACAGATTACCTCCAAAATTATTAAATATTTCAATACATTAGTTCAAGATACTTATTAACTACATTAGAATAATGGACTCTTCTAAAGTTTTTTTTCTTATTCTTTACAAATATTAACCAAAACTGAAATATCATCTAACTATAATACAGCAATATGCTTTCAATCAACATTTGAGATTTCAATTCAGTCACAACTTCTATTCAGGTTCAATCAGTGATGAATTTATTCACAAGTGATTCGATAAATTCCTGGAGAAAGAAAAAAAACTTGCTCTCGGAAAATGACATGTTCTAAAAATAGCTTTAGGCATTCTCAAAACAGTTTTATGTTGACATCAGAATTCGAAAGATTTCGATCAATATTTTAGAGATTAAAACAGAATTGCATAGTGCTTGCAAGGTAGCAAAAGTTATTGACTTTATTTTACGTATAAATAATTACTATCTAAGTTAAAGACAGAAAATAATTCAAAAATATTTCGGAAAAAGTTTATTGTGATATAGATGATCTATTTTCTACAAAATGGCTTCTTTCAAGTATGTATTTTTTGTACTGATAATATCACTAATTTCACTAGTTAGAGCATACATTTTTATCAAAAGGACACTCAATCTTATTTGCTATTAAATTCTGTTTCAAATTAAATTTATGGAACTGTTCTTGGAATAATTTACCTTAAAGATTGTTATTGTAGGTGTTTGTCTGTTTTTCCTATTTGAATACATGGTATAAAACTGAAATCTTTTAACAAGTATTTCCTTCAAAATTACTTTCTTTTCTGTGTTCTAGTTAACTATAGCTAATATTCCATGGAATTTGCAGTCACCTGCAAGAGCGTTTACTGATGGAGTGTTTTAAAAAGAAGAGTTTTATATTTAAGTGGCATTCTCTTCCATTTGTACCAATAAGTTTCTTCTTACGAAGAAGTCTGTAGACTATCATATGTATTGAAAATATAAGTAAAATGGTTAACCAGTACTATAGAGGAATATATGTAGCTCCGAAAGAAGTTTAAATCAGCTTTCTTGGGTTTTCCCCCTAACAGACTTATTTTTGTAAATTTTTTTTTTATTTTTGTGAATTTTTCAAAATTACCTTATGACTATATATCCATAGCCATAGTGGATTTTGAAAAGTATAATATGAAACGATATTTTTTACGGTAAAAATGGTAGAATATACAAAAAGGCAACATCTGTGTCAGGGTCAGTTGAGTCTTATTCAATTTTTATGGGATATTCAATGCAGGAAAAGATGATCAGAGCAATTTAAAATTTAATATTCAGTTATTATAGTTTTGACAATGTATTTCTTATTTTTATTAATTTCCGTTTTCTACGAACACAAGTGACAGCGAAAATCGTCTTGTAAATTAGTCGGTATTTTGTTGATATCGCTATTGGTTTCCCGCATTTGTAAATATCCTTAAATATTCGTTATTTTTTCGCATTTGAATATCCAACTTATGAAAACTGTGTTCTGGGATGCAACGTAAATTCACATGTTTTGTCTCCTATATATAATTTTACTTTAAAAAAAACGAATGATACTCATAAGCGCAATTTATTTTCTTCAATCAAATGAACATAAAAACAAATATTTGTATTACAGATCGGTAATTGTATTAGATAGTCTTACGTTGTATAATATTTAAATATTTCCAGAGTTTTCCGTACGTGAATGTTCGAGTTAGAATATTTTTATTTTATAAGTACAGAGTAGTTTACTAAATCTATTATGATTATCGATCATGCCCGTATTACAATGATAAAAGATATAAAAATACAAAAAAA
>CM063502.1:124948158-124965658 GCA_032207245.1 Pardosa pseudoannulata | reverse complement strand
TTGTAAACTTCACATAATTGTGATAAAATTATAACAGGGTTATGATAATTCCGTATATTTATAATTATTATTTGGCGTTTTATAAAGTTACTGCGGCATCATGCTAAACAGAAGTCAACTTGCTACATCGGAATAGTCTATACATCTGCCCCGTAGTAATATATTCTTAATTAATAAATTGTAACTATGTGGGACAAATATACCATTTATTGAAATTTATAAGCAAAAATATTTTTTACCTGTCATATGAATTCAAAATTGTATACTTATCAATAGTTTTATTTGAAAGTTATATTTATTAACATATTTACTAAATATGATGGAGTTATGATTTCTGTTTTAATATAGTTAAGTATATAAGTACTAGAAAATTAGACTTACATACAATTCAGAAAATATAAGTCTATAACAATTTTAAAAACTTATTGCATGACTTTTACAAAATAATATTCATGCTACCAAAATATATTTTCTCATTAACAAAAACTAACATAATTACTATTACTTACGAATTATCTGCTCAACCATAATTAGAACTAAGACAGAATTAGAAAAACACCTTGAATAAAGAAGTAGGCATCCGACCTTAAATTAACTTTATCTTTCCATTCGTTGAATTTAAACTGATTTCTGTGGACCATTTCAAATTATGTATGAGCTTTAAAATATTTAAAACTGTGTACAATAAATTTCTTCAAGAATAAATCTTAACAACAACTGCCTATATATGAATAATTTTAATTCTCCTAAAATTACACAATGCACCGAAATTTTACTTATCAACATGTCTAATAAGTTTTAAAAAAATATATACCGTTACAATTGATTGACCTATCTTCCTAATATGTGAAGAGCGTTAAACTATTTTATTATAATTCGAACAACTTAATATAATTTTAACTTCTAACTGAAAATATAATTCAGATTTCCTTTTAATTTAGTAAAATTAAATTTTGCACTAAAATTATGACCTATCCAAAATTTTAAAAAGTAGATAAATTTCCAAGTTTGAAATTTTCACATACTTTTAGAAAGGTTATTTTTTTTAAATATCTTTCAGATTATATGTTCTCTATGTTTTAATATTTTATTTAACTCTATAAATTATTAATATAAAAATATAAAATCAAATATAAATATGAAATTTTAAAAAAGTATATATGTATTTAAGTAAGTATAAATTGTCCAATAGTTTTATAAGAATTTTCTTACATCTTTTAGAAAATATTTTTTAAAATATTTTAAGCTTTATATGTTCTTAGTTTTTTATATTTTTTTCTCAGTTTCAATTTCATTTATCATAATTAACAACCAAAATTAAAATATTATAAGTAATTTAATTCAGTTATAATTTATTCACTTGTGGCATAATCACAGTATAATTTTCTTTTAATTTATATTTAATATTTATTTTTATTCTTATTAAGTTAACAAATATATTTTCACAAAATATATAGAATAATCGTCTTTTAACATACATAGATTTAAATTAATATTATATTTTTTATATTTATCTCGTAACAATTTCATCAGTTTAATAAAAAATGTAATATAAATTTTCACTAGTGGCATAATCACAGTAGGAGACAATCGTCTTTTAACATATATAGATTTAAATTAATATTATGATTGTAGCATAAAAATAATTATGGTTGAACATATGAAAATATATGTGTTTCAAGCGATATTTAATATTTTATAAATCTAATTAAAATTTTGATTTATGCAAGATGTAAAAATATTTTGAAAATTTATTTTCATTACATAAAGTGCCATGAGCTCTAATATTAAAAAAATACTTTATGGTTTCCTAAATAGTTCTTATTTCTTTCGAAGTTTTGATTATTAATTCCCTAAATACCATTATTTCAGTTTATTGAACTTTTGTTAAAAGACATATGGAAACAATAAATGTTCTCTTAAACTCTTAAATGTTTTGTAACGAGTAAAAGATAAATAAAAAAATAAATTTTAGTCAGATAAAAATTAAATTATAAAGATATTTGTATATCCCACTTTTTAAAAAATAACACCAAATTGTGTAAAGATCATGCCATCATTTGGAAACATTTATGTTTTCTGCATTAAGAGTGAAATTTAACACATTACTGCTTTCTTTGAAAGAACATTAAAAGTTAAAGGGGGTTTCAAATCACTCACTAATTAGAAAATGAGGTTACCTCATTCAGATGAATAATTAACGAATCACATTTGTAAAACTTGTCTATGGTTTGCTCTTTGAACAGAGGCGCGAAATCAAGCACCCCATTTTATCGAATTAAACAACTTTTTATTTTCTTATTCACAATCCAAATCAATGTCTCGTTTTTCAGGAAGCAAAACACGATTTTTTTTTAATCAGGCAGAAAAAAAAGGCTCGTATGCTATTCCTCTTTTACACGAATTTAAAAATGACTTGAAGATTTATTAAGATAATTAATGAATCTTTTTATTATTTTAATCTAAATGACTCAGAAAAAACACTAAAAGGGAATGAATTCAGTTTTTATTGCATTATTATATTTACGATGCTTAATTTGACTTAATTCGTTCAAGTATTCTTAAAAGTAATTACTATTAATATGCAATATTTATTATTTTTAGATTTATCATTTTTTCATTTCATTCTTTCTAGTTATTATTTCCAATAAAAAATGTTACCTACAACTCAAAACTTAAACATATTCTGCCATTATTATGAATTTTCTTTCAGAATTGACTTTGTATTTTATTCTTATAATTCAACATTATTTTTCACAGCTTTACATGCTTTAATATTTTAAGTTTGGATAATAAGAGATGCCTTTTCAGCATCACGTCTTATATCAGAAATTTAACAATACAGTAATAAAATCTAAACATGTCCTTTTTCACTATTTATATTTCATTAATTTCTGTAGCAGTTCTTCTAAACATTCGGTTGTGTTTTCTGTATTTGAATCCTCATATTTATTTATAAAATCTTGCGTGCTTAGTTATCTTATCATGCTGTTATTTTACAAAGAAGTTTGGATTTAAGTTTTTTAATAGACGTTTTTATTTCTTTTACTGTTGAAACTATGAAAAGTTGTACTATTTTTAGATATTCCGCGATGAATATTTATAGTAGCTGGTTTACGCGGTTTCCTGCCTGGCGACTGGTTGCTCTATCAAATACAGCTAAGAGATACTGGTCATTTTTCTTACATTTAATATATCTACACCTTATTTATATATACATATAAATTTATTCGTTCGTTTGTTTATGGGTAAGCAAATATTTATTCCTGTAAGAAGATTCTGATTGATTCCTAGTTTATATATATACTGGTTTCTTATTTCTGTCCTGTTTTGTGTTTTTGTGAAGCAGTATAATTAATACCAAGAGACTTTCTGGTTACTCAGTTCTAAGTAACAATTACGTAGAGTCGCCTGCAGGAAGTGCTGTTGTACTGAGAGATCTGAAAATATTGAAAATACAAACATGTTCCGCAATGCTCTATAATGTGGTGACTTGACCTAAAAATCACAAAGTTACACTTAGGATATGCTACCACATTTTAGGACATTTCAGGATATATTTTTTTCTTAATCATTACCATCAAGTACCATACCTGGTGATAATCCATCCTAGTAACATTGTTAAGAAGGAATCTGCAGTGATTCCAACCTTTGGACTTCTACCTTATTCCAACGATAGCAGCATAAGGTTACAAAGCTTAAAATTCATTAGGCAAAAACATTAACTGTTTGACACTTGCTTTTGCCCTCATCAATTACAAAACTTAATTAAACAAACATAAATTGTGAACTTAAATTATTTAAATTCCACATTTCAAATCTTTAAATACAGTAGGTAATTTAGATTTTAAATTACTTGCTTATTACATAATAGTTCAGAGGTAAGTGAAATTAATTCGCAACTCAAATGTAAAGGATTATATAAAAAATTTTAGATAGTGTAAATTTATTTAAATTAACTTCATATCAAATATATATTTTCCCTTAGTGTATCAGCTTTAATGGCATACTTATCACTTACAAAATTTTACGTGTAGTTATACAAATTTAAAGAATTATTGATATTTGAGCGATAACTAGTTTGAGTGTGCTAAATAATTTAACCCATATTGTACCACACCAACTAAATACTTCTGTAAGTTATTAAAACTTAATCCATATCATTAATATGGTGTAACTAAGTATATAAAACCAAAATTTTGAAAAAAATATTGTTATTGGCTGTCTTATAAATAGGACAACGGTCCAATACACTACTAAAACTTAACAAATATCACTTACATTGCATTAGGCTGATTCATAGATAAAATTTGGGGAAACAGTAAAAAAAAAGTCCAACATTACATTTTAAGCATACTGTTGTAGGTTTTCTCTTGCAGTTATTGAACTGGCAGTAAGAGAGTAAGTTTATCTTGCAAAATATCTCCAGTTTTCTGAATAGAATAGACATCTATTTACTCCTTGTTGTGTCCAGGTGTGTGAACTGGTTTTCATTGAAAGATAAGAAAATAATGTGCTCTATCAATGCAATGTCGAATTCATAGAAAAATAATCAGGTTTGGACCGTCGTCTTAGTTTTAGGGCACCTTTTTAATACTTACAAAATACACATATAAAATATATTTTTCAAAAAAATTTCAGCTACATTATTAGCTCTGTTTTTAAACTAAAAGTAATCTCCACAATGTTTAAAAAATAATAATAATGAATATAAAATTAAAGATTAAAAAATGACAATTTTTAAGAGGTAGCTGAAAATAAATTTTACAATACAATATAATTTGATTTCTCAGTTTTTTTATTACTATGCTATAGTGTATCTATTTTAAAGGTGTTAAAATAAAATCCACTCAGAAAATATTTATAACTTTATTATTAAATGGAATTTTATTTGCTGTCCTGTTTATAGGACAGCGGTCCAATATGGGTTAATACTTATACATTTCTCTCATTCTTTTTTATCTATATATTGTCTAATTTATATGACTAAACCTGTTTGGTCTGTGAACCAGTTAAGTATGTGAAGGTGAGAACTTAAACATTAAAAATACTGCATCATATCTCAATCATCAAGTTAAACTTTTTTTAACTGATTTCTCATAAGAAAGTGAACAAAATGAACAAAATTCTCTTTTTACTCCATCTGTTTCCGCATAAATAATTTAATATTTCATTTAGGACAGGGAACTTTGTCTTTCTGTCTCTATCTCCTAAGGGAGAATTCATGCATGATAAATATAAATGTATGAAATGAGTTTTTCTTTCTTAAAAAATGTATCCACGTTTGAAAAAAAAAGGAAAGTTTTATAACCTTCATTTTTTCCTATTGTATGCAAGAGATTAAAAAATACTTCTCAGTAGAAATATATTTAATTTACCGTGGTTGGTGAAACATCTTCATGTCTTGTCTAGAATGAAAAACTTCAAATGATGCGTTTCGTTCAACTGAATAATTATTTTCTTTCTGAGTTTTACTGAAACCATGGAAGTATTTCCCGAAAAGAACTTCGACGACCATCCAGGGTTGTTTTATTCCCTTGAGTAAACTGAACATAGCATTTCATTACTGATTAAGAAATAAGAGTAAAATTATTTTGTGATATTAATCTTCATTCTTGCTTGGCAAGCTGTTTATTTAAAAACAATCTAAATCTTTTAAAGAATCTAGGAGATCAAAATCATTAAAATTTTATCAATATTTCGGTTTCCTTTCTCTTGATATTCATTAGTCTAAACTCAAGATAAACTCAATTTGCATTAGGGAACTTGTATTGATATCTGTAAAAGATATTCAAATGTCTCCAAAATTAATAAAGATGAATAAATATATAATTTTACATTTTTTCTCAAAATCTATAAAATAAAGTTTAAAAGTGAAAAACTGAGTGACAAAAATTGCAGTACTATCTTCAAAATTATTCTCAAATTAAGACACATTTTCCAATAAGACTACCATTAAAGATTTTTAAAAGTACAAAATATGCATCATTTCTTGTTAACTGCTATTCATCGTAATGAATTACTTGTTTAATTTTTTTCCTATTAATGTAATTATTATCCACCTATTGACATCTATATTAATATTTTGTCATAACTGACTATGATTCTTAGGAATGATATTTTATTGAAATTTTTGTATATTATTGTTACAGTAAAAGAAAAATTGCTTTTAAATATGACTAGAATAATCCTAAAAAATTTTCGTTTTTTAACATTGTAAAGGAGGAATTCCTCAGCAAAGCTGTTTAAAAATGTAAAGTGTTTTTTCATAAGCAGTTCTTACAATCGAGATATAATTCTATAAATCTTAAAAATCCGAAATTTTTAAATGAAATGTTGTTGGAACAATAAAGTTTTTTATTCCCATTCAGCCCTTTATATCCAAAAATTTTGAATGCATAAAAATTTTTCTAATAACTATAGATAAAATTATTTCAGATTAAATAAAATTTATTGTGCTATAAAACATTATCGTATTAATGTTCCTGGCTTAACCAATATAAATCAGTTTTAATTTACTTTAAAGTTAGTCACTAGAATATTCTTTGTTTTGCATCATCGTCTAATAAACTTTTTCAACCATCAATTGACATAAAAGTGTTTAAGCCATATTTCAATCTCTACTTCCAAGATTATAATATTTTGAAAAAGTGGCAATATTTTAGACACACATAACAATATGGATAAACATTAAGTTAAAAAATTTACGATGTTTTTCCTCTGCTTGAACACACTTACTAAAACGCTTCAGGAATAAACTAAAAATATACTGTTAAATTACAATTATCAATAATTGACAATAGTTCTGTATTTTTATTAAAAATTAACTTAGGTCTAACATTTTAATTGAACATTTAAATGTATATAATAACATAATAGTCTATAACATCTGATCTGAAAGCGGTAGATAGTTGAATAAAGGTCAAAGTTTCTCTCCCCAAAACTACGTTAATCAAAACTTACAAAAAGAAATAAAAAGAAAGCCCCCTACTGATATATTACCAGGATATAAATACGCCTAACTTTCTCCAACTGCACTTAATTAGACTCGTAACAATTTACTATTCGGTTGAAGTTGTGGAAGAGTCGCATTCTAGATACACATATACACACATACAAATGCAATGTAATTACCTCTAAAAGAAACAATTACACTAAGAGATATATATCTCCCAGTAGGCTCCCTTGAGGTTTTAATACAGTATAAAGTATATGTTTAATTCAAAACGATCTCTCATGGCGTAAACTTTGTTTTTATTCGAATTTTAAACCAATAAGTTCCTAATTACAAGTCTATAAACAAAATAAAATCTTCAACCGTACTATAAGTGAAAATGCATTGTAAATAAAGAATGTGTATATTTTTATTCAGTTAGTTTCAAATATTCCCATGCTTGAGCACATTAAGGCATTTTTATTGGTCAAATATGTAATTTATTTCTGAGAGGAAAATTTCCTTTGGGAAGACTATTTATCATTGCTCACTCAAGGCATTTACTTCTTTCATTTACGTTTTTGTTTCGCGGGACATTCATTACTTGTGTCTGCCCTAAAGTAGTAATTTTTTCTTCAAATAAAGCTCTTTTATAGAGTCCAGTAAAGCAAGAATCTTTTGTTTCTGAAGCTTTTGTCCATTTACCCTACTATATCAGCCTTTAGGCAATGACTTGCATTCTCAAAACAACATTTTTGTTAGAGCTTCATCTTACGAAGCATTGTTTGAAAAACTCTACATCATTTCTTATAAAGAGCTAACGTCATGTATTAGTGAATAAGTAGATTATAACTAGAGTTACCGATATTTTCAAACGTCATTTCCAGCAATTTATAAAAATAGATATATATTTTGAGTTCATCTATAAATATATTATTTTTAAGCAAATTCGAAAGGAAATGATATCCTTTTTTTCTTTCGTGCAATATTCAAGTGATATTACATATTACGAAACATATATATTATGGAAAGTCGGTCAGCAACTTAGTCAACTTAGGAGAAATATTTTATATAAATATAATTTCATGATTATATATTTATGCTATAACTTTTTAAAACTTTTGATTGTCTCTTCTCTTTTATGATATGAAATATGATTTTGTACTGTTCAATGTGTGGGTCATTTGAAAAGACTGTGGGCTGTGTCATAACATCTTCCTCATTAGTCTAGCGGCTACCTTGGTTCGTTGCTAGCAGTCCTGTGTAGCTGGTAGGTTTTTAACTGGTAAAACCCAAATGTTTCCTGTTTACTCAGATAGTTGCATGGTAAATGTGAAGGTATGGATGTTCTATTGCTGGGAGATTGGTTAGTAGGAGAGAAGTGTGGACTCAGGAGCAAAATGCACCTCTTCTGAGAGTGACCAAAATTGAGAGAAATATAGGAATAGATATTACAAATGTTTTACACCGATCAGAGAAGACAGCGTCCTGTTGTGAATAATCAAATCAAATAGTTTTGTATCCATAAACTTTTATCAACTTTACGTCAAGTAAGTTTACTTGACATAAAGTGACTTGACTTACTGTTTTCTGAAAATTATTTTTATTAGTATCTGAATTTTCATATTACCTCATAATTTGTCCATATAAAAAAAAAGAAATTTAGTTGATAAAAAGCGTTATGATGTAAACTCTTTTTCTTTTAACCCATTAAAATTCTATAAACTATTTTTAGCTGTTCCTAAAAAGGAACGTTATGCATTAATGAGTAATTTCAGAAATAATAGATGCAGTCCAAGCTTTAGCAACGTCATAGAAAATGAAACAAACTAATCTGGTTTTTAGACTGTTACTGACTTGTTTTTTATCTTCCTGCAAAGAAAAAATAATAAACCACATAATGAGTGCAGTTGAGAGTAGATATCTTGAAATCATGCAAGTGCAGACATATTCAAAATTGTAAACAAATGATCTGTCTTTAAGCCTTGTTTTCATGGTAACAAACTATTTTATGTAGTAAACTGACTACTAATGCGAGTTTTTGCATCCAGTAGGATTTAATATGCTTGCAATGAATAATATTTTAATATAATTACGTAGACTTTCGCTTTTCAAATCTTAAATTTGTTGCATAAATGAAATACATGTTTGAAATAGCGTCTTTAATTAGCTTAATTTAAAAATTTCCAAGGCTAGTGGGGGAACATTTTTTATGTCTACTGTAAATTTAAGGTCTTTTACAGTTTCTGTGTTTAAAGAGATACTTTGACATATAAGTAACATTTTCAAACTATTTTTTTCTCATTGAAATTTAACTTTACAGTATTCCAATATTTGAGACTGTCTACCGGTATCTCGGTGTAAATTGTTCTGATGACATAAGTATTTATAGCAGTAAGGGGAATCAACATTAAACCGATAATAAAAAAAGGTTTATGTTTAGTTAGCTATACAGCAAATTTTTGACTATATATAAAATTATATCAACTGTTTCGTATAAAATTATACCAACTTTCTGTAGTTTACAAAACTACAATTTTCTCTGCAACATTTTCTTGTAAAATAGCTTTAAAATAAATATAACATTCTTGGGAATGAACACCTTTAATCCCTTGAGGACCAGCAAATTCTATACGAGTCGACCTTTGTGAAAACCGTTACCGTTTACGCTATCTAGTAATTAAATCTAGCATTTAAAATGTTGAATAAAAGTTTCAGACTTCCTGTTAGGCATACGCATGGTCTATGAATATCAACCGAGAGCATCGCGTGGAGGCGACGCTGGACTGATAAGAGTGAAATCGCTGCGTTGCGTATACAAGACGTTGGTCACGAAGGGTTAATATATGTGTGTTTTTATCTTTATAGAAATGAAGCATATTGCTTGTAAAAGTACATTCAACGTTGCAGGCAATAGGAGTATATGTATTGGGTATGTATGAATGAGAAACTCGTTTTCAGAAGCTACATCATCAAGTTCAGAAGAATTTCCTATATTCTAGTAATTTCTTATTTCTATAACCTATAAAGAATGATAATAAAACAAAAATACTTTGTCAGAATGGGAATAGGGATCGAAACCAAATTATTCAAACAATTATCAGTGTCAGGTTAAACGATTTAAAAAGTAAAATAAAAAATAAAATGAAAAAGAACCTTCCTATTTTGCAATTTTAGAAAGTTATTCTTCAATCTTTCTCATGTTTTCAATTCGAAAAATATGGGTAAATAGGAGTTTCCTCAGAATAAGGCAAGGAAACTCAGACAAACTCATAGTTGAAAGTGCTCTTGGGGAAGATCAGAAGACGATTAATCATGCAATTCATTATTGGTCTGGTACAATATGGTGAAGTTATGTTCTACTTGTATAATACTGGTTCTGTCGTGTTGCAGAAAGATACAAGTCAGTCATGTAATAAGTTAAAATTTTGATCGTACCAAACACTGTGACCACTCCCGGCTGCTATAAAATCTTGATAATAGATATAAATAATAGATAGATATAATACATAGATATAATAATAGATATAATCTCTATAAAGCACATTTTAGACATTTTAGAAAATTAACTCAGCAATGTCTTTTGTGATTCCTTTTACTGGTTCTTAAGTTCTGGGCATTTTTATATTCTTTGAATCTATTTCCAGAACCTGAACTACATAAACAAAAACACTTTTAGTTACTTCATTGTTCAAAACTAATTCAAACAATGCTCAGTGGCATGTTAAACGATTTTACTTTAAAAAGTAAAATAAAATAAAAAATAACAAGAACCTTCCTATTTTGAAATTTTAGAAAGTAAATTCTTCAATCTTTCTCACGTTTTCAATTCGAAGAAGATGGGTATAATAGAAGTTTCCTCAAAGTAATGCAAGGAAACTCAGACAAATTCATAGTTGAAAGTGATCTTGGGGAACTGCAGAAGACGATTAATCATGCAATCCATTATTGGTCTGGTACAATATGGTGAAGTTATGATCCACTTGTATAACACTGGTTCTGTCGTGTTGCAGAACGATAAAAGTCAGTTATTTTGATCATACCAAACACTGGTTGTGACCACTCCCGGCTTCTATAAAATCCCGATAATAGGTAACTCTTTAAAGAATATTTCAGACATTTTAGAAAATTAACTCGAAGCAATATCTTTTGTGATTCCTTTTATAGGTTCTTAAGTTCTGGGCATTTTTCTATTCTTTGAATCTATTTCCAGAACCTGTACTACTTAAACACTTCTAGTTCTAATAAAACATTGACCCTAAAAGTCTAGTTTATAAGCCAGTTTTTTTGTATGTATGTAGTTAGTTATACTTGGAAACATATAAGTTTTTGTGTGTGCATACTGATATATCTTTAAAAGTAGAATGAGGACAAAAAAATATATCATAAAGATAATTCATGCCTTTCTGATCGAAAAAAATTTAAACGTTCGATTTCAAAAAGTATGGAATTTTAGTCCCCTACACAAAATATCTTATTGATATATGACACTTCAAAATGATTTATTCTTCACCTAAATGATGAACGCATGATATTTTGAAAGTAAACAGAACAAAGACGTTTGAGTTATGTTTTGATCTCCAATCAGCATTCAATCATTCAGGGATTAAACGGTGCACGGAATAAAAAACCCGTAGAGTTAGTAAATGCTTCCGATTCTATATAGTTCCTTCGCAGTCCCTCTCAGTCAGAGCGATTCGTTTCGCTGTCTCTCGAGCACCGTTATTCTAAAGCAAACTGTCCGTGAAGCTATAACCGTCTTTCAAGTTCCATTTCTTCGTAACATATTGTTCCTGTCTCAGTATAAGTTAATATATGGAGTAACTACAGAGGCCGTAAGGCATAACTTTCTTATCACTCTCGCTAAGTGTCTCAGAGATACTGTATAAATTCATAAATTTGCTTCTACTATATGGCATTTATCATATGTAGATGTGCATTACGGATCTCCTCGTAGAAAGCTTAATGCATACTGCTCACGAAACAAATAATTTGAATACCATTTAAATGGAGGAGACAAGCCTATGGATAGATAAATAATTATAGATGGAAAGATAGTCATAGCTATATATAAATAAGGGAAAGGAAAAATACCTCAATACACTCAATTTATTCCTCAATTACCTCAATAATCACCTCAATTTATTTTTTGTAATGTTTGTAACAAAAGTTATGAATATATATATAGATAGATATATGCCAGGTTTGAAAACATAAAATTAATAATTTTGGAGTTTAAAGGCAGAAAACGTAGCGCATTCTTTAATTCAGGCTCATAAATCACTAATAACTCCATATAAAAGCGTTTGACGCGTAATAATTGAGAGAGAGAGAGAGCATCTTCAGAAAGAGTTGCTGTATGAACCTTGGCCAAATGTAGCTTCTTTGTTAGAGTGTGGAAGCTAGCCACTCGACGCCATGTTTGATGTTTGGATGTGAAACTGTGCAATAGTCATAAATAAACATATTATCCACACATCATCGACTCGTTTACTTGTCACAGGCATGTCATATATATATATATATATATATATATATATATATATATAGACACACTCCAACACGTATAATTGATTGGTTGGTTGTATTGGAAGACTACGGTCTACTGTTTTGCTACACGGAGATAATAACACTGGGACTAAGTATTAATGCTGATTCCGAATGACTACAAATATACAAGCGATCAGTGGAAATCGAACCCGTGAACTACGATACGGAAGACCAGTGCCCTACTGATTTGTCTAAGGTCTAGCCATACACGCATAGAATGCAAATTTAAATGCAAAATTGCTTTTCTTTTAAGTAAATTTATATAAAAAATAGTCGTTTTAATACATTTTTTCATGTGGATATACACAATGCAAGAAATACTGTATGTTAGTGAAACTGAAAGAATGAACTTCTGAATATTTTGTTTAAAATGTTGCCATTATGCTGCAAAATTAACATTTTAGAATTTTAGTCATAATTCCTTGCGTTCTGTATTCAAAAAACGTTCTGTATTAAAAAGTTTCAAAATATACATCATTTTTAATATAAAAAGCCAATACATCTGTGTTCCAGTAAATTTTGCAGGAATACTTAGAATATATATAAAAATAAAGTTAGATAGATAGATAGATAGATATAAAGATACAGATAGATAGATATGATTATGCATACTATGCACGAGATGGATATTTCAATATATGCTTAAAACTATTTTAAAAAACATTCCTTACTTAATATATACATTTCAGTATTATAGTTGCATTGGAAAGTAGACGAAGGTTAAATATTCCATGGATGACGAATGAACGTGCAACTCTAACCTTTGTCACTGACTACAATAGCCCTTACGAAGGTGTCATATCGAATATTAGATTCCTAATATATAGTAGGTAGGTTAAAGGCCAAACGGTTTAGGAGTTCGGAAGAAACATTTCTAAATTTCTCGTCTACCGCAGGAAATAACTGGCCACCTACAGAATGTTTTATCTTAAAGTTTGATCACTACGTGATTGTTATCCAATTGATAAATTTATATTGGTTGGTTCAAAGAAGAAAGAAGACTAATTTCCTCTAAAATATGTCTATTTTCAGTACTACTTAGCATCAAGTATACCAATTTTTCCCTTCTTTCTTTAAAGATTATTAAATGATCAATATAAAAAAAACTCTCAAAATAATTACTTTCATTACTTGCTAAGTATTTGTTAGAAAATTTTATGTGATATTTAAATTTTCTCATTTTTTGGCTAAATGACAATGTAACTGTTATATTTTATCTTGGAATACGGATTACAAATTTAAGCATAACGAAATTAAATACTAAATAACATTCAGTATTCTGTAAAATATTTATTTAATTTCTTCTAATAAACGATAATTTAAGTTTGTAGCTTATTATATAACGACCCCATAAATTAATTTTTCAAATTTAGATCTTCAAGAATATCATAATTTTAAGGTAAATTTAAATATCTGGTGCTTTGACAAAATAATCTTAAAATATATCTTTTAGTTTAGTACTTTGTTATTAAAAATAGTACGCTATAATTTCTTATTTAAAAATTTCCAAACCAATTAAAATCTTAAACAGGGAATCAAAACTCACTCGCATGTTAAAATTAAACTACAACCGAGTTCTCCTTCTGCTGCTTTATTAAATTACTACAAATTCGAGCATTGCTGAGAGCATAAGTTGGTTCATTAACTATTTAATATTTACCTAGTTTGGATTTAAATTCTGTCGTGTTTTGATAAACCTTAAGCAGTTTATGGAAAACTGGGGTTTAATAATATTACTCTGTTAACAATAAATTTGACGTTTTATGGTTTCGTTATGTCCCTGACATGTAATCAGATTTATAGATTTGTTTCAAAATAATTTCATTCTCAAAAACATTTGACATGCTTTCATTCATTATGCTGGTAATTAAATGGTTTCTCATGGGCTTCAAATTTTACATTGTTTTATTTATTTTAGAATTAAATAAGTCGTTCTTCATCTATTGAACGATTGCAAATTATGTATGAAAAAAGTTATTTAGCTTTTAAGAAATAATAGAGGTGCTTACACAAAATCATGATATAACGTAAAAATTTATCTCTCAGAAACTAAAAGCTACTAAGAAATGGGAAGAAAAATATTACTCTATTTTGTGGAGACATTAGACGTGGTATTTTCTTTGTCGGAGGAAAAGCGAAATAAAAATCTGTATCAATCATATGTACTGACTTCCTGACAAATGATTTAAGTGTGCCATTTCAGGAATTCATGCGTCAGCAGAAAAACTTCCATAGCATTAACAATAATTCATTTAATAGCGTAAAAAATACTAAGACATATTGTTAATCACTCAGTTACATTATTATAATTTTAAAATATTTTAATGTAACTTTTTAAAAGCTACATTAAAATATTTTAAATTAAATGTATTTAATGAAAATTATTTGATAATAAATGCAAGAAATCCTTTAGAGCATACAAGGGGTATTGTATGACTGTCGTGAAGATTCCTAACTTAAATTGTGTAACATTAGATTAATTTTTTTAAATTAGATCAGATTTTATTTAAAATAACAAAAATGCATTTATTTTATCCTAATAGTTTACTTATTACTATTGTTCTGTTGTTAAGAGTTTGATAAATATGGCATATTAGTTCATATATATGTTAGTAGTAGTATTTTCTTCGTACATAGAGTACATTTTTTAAAAACACCTTCACATGAATAATCTCCTTAAATTGTTTTATATTACTTCTCAATTTCAGAAAAAAAAACTTTAATCATTAGCCAACATATAAATTCAAATATTTTCAATAAGAATATAAATATTTTGAAATACAAATCTTATATCCTTTAGTATATTCCTTATAATTCTACTAAATATGCCCTGAGAGTAAAGTACAGAGAATAAAATAAATAGCTAATATTTGACAGATTTGACAGGTACTAATTAATCCATTTATTTCATTTCGTTTTAAATACGGAACTACTAGTTACTAAATGATTGGACAAATAATCGTAAAAATAGTATAATTTAGTGAGTATTTTTCCACTCCGTATTAATTTAAGAAAAGTAGTCTAAAGTATTTATGATATTTAACAGAAAACAATTACGTTTTTAAGGCCAAAATTATTAAATTTATAGAAGTAAAATAAAGTAGGAAAAATATTCCTTATAACTGGAAACTTTTTATTTGTTTGATAATATTGAAATGCGAGCTTTAAGCACAAATTACTCCGTATTTCACAACTGAATACAGTATGTTAAAAAAATCCTGAAACTTATCAAGGCAATATAGCTGAAAACATTGCATGATAGCGCAATTTGAAGCGTTCAGCTGCGTTTTAACAAAAATTAGGCATTTTATCCGGATTCGGGTTTTTATTTCATCCATTTTGCAGAGTAATAAAATAGTTTCAGAGAAAAATACTAGATTATTATCTATTTAAGAATTCCCCCTGCCAGTCAAAATAAACAGCATCAATATATATGTAAACAGTCATAAGAAATCGATAAGTCAATAGAGATAAGATTTATGTGCAATATATTTATGTGCGCTCTAGAATGTCATGTGATATTATCTAAAGTCATGTTACGGATGACATATTTATTTGAATATGCTCATAATATTTAAAGCTGTCTATACTCGTGATAATGCTTTCAACCTAAAAGCAGTAAATAATTCTTAAATTTTAATATTTTCCCTTTACAGCTGTTCATCGAGATCTATAATAATTCATTATTAAAAGTGTCACTAACTTCAAGCAACTGAGATAAATACGTCCAATTTAGGCGGGCGAAAGAGCTGCTTTTGTTGATAGAATGATCAGGTCTTCCCCCCAGACAAATATTACTGATAAAAAGTTCATTACTACACAATCAAATCACCCGTAAAGCTATACATCTATCGCTTAGAAGCAACATTAAGCAGCGAAGAGTTATCTGTATGGCCAGCCGTGCTGTAATAGTCATTAAAGGCTTCACCAATATTATTTTTTCTTGTTTGTAATGATCTTTTCCCGCTTAGACTTGTTGCTTTAGAAAAAAATACAAGCAAACATTGTTATAAGATGACGAAGAACAATAAGTATAAAAATATATAAATTTTTATGAGATGGTTTCAAAATTAAAATAGGTGTTTGCTTTTAATTAAAGCTTTTTTACTGTTTCATGCTAAAAGTTTCATCCCTTAATAAAAAAGGGAATATAGGATGAGTATAATAGGGTGATATTACATTTTTATAATTTGTTCATAACTTTTGATGAAAAATGGAGGAAAGTAGTATTTTTAAATTGAGTTTATTGATTAAAGTTAACGTTTAGTTCATACTGTAAAAACTTTTTATTACCTTAGAGCGAAATGTTATGAAGCTAGAATTTAATAGTGGATGATGCCAATTACTAAATTAATTTATAGCAAAAAGGTTTAACTTTTTAATCTTTTAGAGAAAAAGTTAAACTGTACTATATATATATATATATATATATATATATATATATATATATATATATATATATATATATATATATATATATATATATATATATATATATATATATATATATATTATCCTTTTTAACCTTTAAAAGTCAAATACTTTTCTGCTTTAAGAATTAAATATTGATATTTAATCTATACTAAGTAAAAGAATGGAATCTAGTACAATCTTATTTTATAGAAAAATCTATAGTAAATGAACTTTGCAAATTATTTTTTACTTGCATTGTAAATTTAGTAACGGTCAGCTAAATACTTGCTTTTGAAATGTTGAACGGTCTTTGTGATAGAAAAACTACTTGTTAGACACTCATAAATTTATCTTTGCTTTTATGTCGAATTTATAAGGCACTGAAGTCACTCAATACTGCATTTCCTGGATTAAGTTCTATTCTTGCCATGTAGTTTTATATTTGTTCTCTATCTCTTTGTGTCACAGTGTTATAAATCTGCAATATGTCCAAAAATTAATGCTATTTTCCTAATAGGCTTAAAAAATTTTTTTTTCTATTTTGGACAATTTTTGTTGCCACTGATTACACACAAAATCTGTATTAAATGCGGTACAGAGTTT
>CM063502.1:124930658-124943158 GCA_032207245.1 Pardosa pseudoannulata | reverse complement strand
CAAAATAAATAATATCATGCCTCTCATATGTCATGTAATAACACTTCTTTTAAACTTTTGTGTCTCACAGAATATAATGCATAAATATTTATTAATTATCTGACTTCCTTGATTGGATATGAATAAACGGTTTCATTCCATACCTTGCTTCTGCGGTATTTCTCCCAAAAATCAATGAAATATCCAATTTATTGGTTCATTCTAGTTTTACTACGTTTTACAGAGGGTCCTTTGCTTCACGCTATTTTATTTTCCTTCGTCAGCTATTGCAGCAACACATTACAAGTGAGCTTCTCATCGTGTGATATAAAGTACCTAATAAACCCCTCCCTATAGCTTCCGAAACTGCATATCTCACTCAGTCACTAATTAAGACCTCAAAAGCATTCCGCCGGCCATTAAATCTCTAGAGGCTCTTAAAGGGAATAAAAATAGCCTAAGCATGATTAAACAAATAACCGTATATTGCGTCACATGCAAAGATATCGCTCTAATTAAGTTAATTCCATGTTTACGTGTGTGTTCCATTTTTTCTTTTGTTCGTTGAAATCATAATAAACTCTAATTCTTTTCGTAAGCTTAGACCTACCTAAAGGTTATCTTGATAATCCTAATAAATGGAATTAAGCTTAAATTATTTTTGCTTTCTCCTATTTGAAACCGTTATATATATATATGAGTTTAACAAATAAAGATGAACTGGTCTTACTCTTAAATAATTATATAATTACTTACTATCACGACCTCTCTTTTCTGCAATTAACACTAGACACGAGTTAAAAAATAAAGTCTTTTTAAATGACGGGTAGAATGGTAGTCGTTTCAAAATTCTCTCAAATTGTTGATTTTACTTTTCTTTGCTTTACATGATTAGCGCAAGTCTTTTTCAGTGTTGATAAATTGTAGGGAAAAAACCCAACATATAGTAATTAGTAGTGTTTGCTATGCTTATAAAATTGCTACGAATTGAAACTTTTATAGGATTCTAACATATAAAACGTAGAAATAAAAAATTTTTTCCGAGTAATTATTATTTAAAAACAGAATGTTTGCAATTAACACTAGACACAATTAAAAAAACACTTTTTAATTGATGAGAAAGATGTTATCTGCTTCAAAGTGCTCTATAGTTTTACAATTTATTTTTCGTCTTTTTACAGTACTACCACAAATCGTTTTCGGTGTTTATTATAATAAATAAGAATAAACCACAAGAAATTGAAATTAGTAATGTTTACTGTGTTCTTAAAATGTTAAAAAATGAAGTATTTAAAGGAATACAGGAGGATAAAATATTTGGAAATATTACATTTTTTGTAACAGTTGCTTCAAGACAGAATTCTAAGAAATTTGAAATAGCAAAATTTTTTATCCTTCATTGTTTTAGGAAGTATCACTGTTTCACTGCATAGTGATATTTTTAAAGCAATACGCATTTCTTTTACAGATTAAAAAATAAAAGCCATGAAAGCCTTAATAAGAAATAATTTTACCTCAAATTTTATGAGAAACCTTTGCGAAAAATTGCAGTGTAAGTCATGTTTCAAGAAATTCAAAAGTATGTATTTAGACGTCTTAAATCAGCAATCTAAATCAGTTATTTTTAATTTATATATATATATATATATATATATATATATATATATATATATATATATATAATATATATATATATATATATATATATATATATATATATATATATATATATATATATATATATATATATATATATATATATATATATATATATATATATATATATATATATATATATATATATATATATATATATATGTATATATATATATGTATATATATATATATATATATATATATATATATATATATATATATATATATATATATATATATATATATATATATATATATATATATATCTATAATATATGTATATATAATATATATATATATATATATATATATATATACATATATATATATATATATATATATATATATATATATATATATATATATATATATATATATATATATATATATATATATATATATATATATATATATATATATATTATATATATATATATATATATATATATATATATATATATATATATATATATATATATATATATATATATATATATATATATATATATATACTTTGCGGTGCAAGCTACTTATATAAAAGGGAGAGAGAGGGAGCACTAATTTTGAAAACTACCTCCAAATTATACAAAATAAGATGAGATTTTAAAATTTGGAGCATTATATGTATATATATATATATATATATATATATATATATATATATATATATATATATATATATATATATATATATATATATATATATATATATATATATATATATATATATATATATATATATATATATGTATATATATACATATTTCCATATATAAATATTTATTTATAGAAAGTTTAATATACATAAGTTTATTTATAATAAACATAACTGAATTTAAATTATTTTTGCTTTTCATTATTTAAAACTGTTATATATATATATATATATATATATATATATATATATATATATATATATATATATATATATATAAAAGACTTTACAAATATAGATACATTAGACTTATTCTTAAATAATTCTATAATTACTTTCAATCAAAACCTTTTTTTCTGAAATGACAACTCGATCCGTGCAATAAATAAATAACTCTTTTCTTTGCAATTTCTGAGCAAACAATGACAGAATTATCCGTTTATGATGTTATAAATATATATATATATATATATATATATATATATATATGTATGTATGTATGTAGGTATTACAAAATAATTCTGATTAAAATTTATTAGGTTTAATACCTCCTTTTTGAGTCTCTTATTTAAAAAAAATATTTACAAATATACTTGAACAAGAATTATAGTAACCATTAGCCTAAGCTGATATTTTTGAAGCAATCTAATAAAGACAATGGAAACAGCACAACTGTTTTATTTTTATTTTTATTACTCGGGTATCGTTGCGGCAAGATTTTTTTCTCTTTGAACAACGAAGCCTTAAAAGTGGTTTGAAATCTAATTTAGTTTCTAAGGTTTTGCTGGTAAGATATTAATACTAACACTGGAGATTTGCTTTTTATTTCCCTGTACTCTTTTGCAAACCTTTCTGGATTACTAGAAGTAAGAATTGAATTTTTATCATCATCTTAAAATTCTTTACTTGTAATCTCCAGTCACACTTATGCGTTCAAAACATAGAAAGGTTTCTACTGGATTTGTTAAGGAGTGGAGTACTGACGAGCATGTCTAGACAGTAAGAACATTTTTTAAAATAAAAAGGCAATGTGAGTTTTACCGATTTGTAAATTTATACATCAAATACATATGCATATATCAAATACTATTTGAAACAGTCACCTTCTTTCTCAAAGACCTTGTGTGGCAATAGGTGATACTTTTTGTCCTCGCCAAAAAAGTATCCTCTTCTTGTGTGACCCATTATTTGATGGCACTATGGTCCTTATCAAACTGTTTTTCTGCGAATATATGAGTTCTCTGGTGTTAAAAGATGAAAATCTGAAAGTGAAAGGTTTGTGCTATGGACGGAACAGTCTATAATTTCTCAAACTAATGAATCAAAGGGTAAATTTGGATTCCACCAAGTACATAATTTTTCACAATCAATTATTTTTATAACAATTAAGTGTAGAGAAGATCTGGGGTTTTCTAGAATGTAGCGACTCTGTTCCTTCACGAGAAGACACCTAATACCTCGACTTGCAGCTTTTCCGGTACTTTAATTCTTTATGTCGATTTCAACAAGGTTATTGCAACAATAGTTTTCAACTGACGCGAAAAAACACATATTATACTTTCACACATTGTCGATGGACGTATTGTTGTCATTTTTTCTGAAAACGTTCTCGTTTAATGCTAAAGGTACAATACTGTGACTTTCTGGATGCCTCTCGTGAAGTTATTCACATAGAAGTAATTTTACAGTGAATGCTGCTGTAAAATTTAAGTTTCTGGCAGCAGTTTCATTGGTACAATGTCATATTACTAGTAATCCTCTTAATCAAACGAGTGTTAAAAAATTAAAATATAATACATAGAATGTCAATTATTTAGATTCTCACAGAGAAATTCTTTATTCGTTTTGAACTATTTTTCTCTTTTAATAAATTTAATAACACTCAATTCCAAAAAAAAGCGATTTTTTGAATATTTTATATTAAAATATTATTCAACAGCCCAAAATATTAATTAAAAGTGCATTACGAAAAACAAAAATACAGAGATTTTATTTCTAAATGCATATAAATGTATATAAATGTATATAAATATATATAAATATATATGTGTGTGCGTGTGAGTGTGTGTGTGTTTGTGTGCGTAAGTAAAGTGATAAGAAGCAAAATGAATTATTTTTGCTCATAGATATGGGGATTAATTTTGACAGCGTCCTCAAAAGTCTCAACCGTAATTCTAAACATTATTGTAGTACGGAAATAAACATTCAGGGAGTATGATGTAGATCTCGATAATAGTATCTAATACATGTTTGACTACTATTATTGTTGAATATGAATTCGACAGAAAACTTAAATTTGATCTATCCGCATGTCTGAGTCTACAAATTTTACCCTTGGCTGCTTCAATCGCAACGGGTTTCAATATTTAACATACTCGTAATACTCTTTTGGATTATATCAGGTATTATGAAGTAAATATGGACTTAGAGCCTACCCCAACCCAGATCCTGATTTTGTATAATCAACTATCATTATATATGGCTCTAGAATTCTCAGGGTGAAGCTCATTTGTTCTGGTATTTATTGAATTTTATGTGATCAACAAGTGCCATACTACAAAGGGTCACTTTTGATGGGGAGGCCAGTTTCTCTGCGTAATGATCAAATCAGTTTTATAATGATTTTGCTCAGAAAAATAGGGTCTGAAGCGCATCTGTAAAACAATATAAGAGTTTTAACTTCTGCCGCTTTCATGGATAACAATAATCATTTCTGTGCCAACCAGAAAGCTTCAATCCTTGCATTAAAATTAATTTTAATTTAAGAATATTGTTTTATTCTACATTTTATATCCTTATTAATTTTATGATAGGTATTACTAATTTTATGATATATATACGCAATGTATAGATTAAAATAATTAAATGCTAATAATTTCAGTATATTTTCTTATATATAAGTCTAAAGGATTGCATTCCATAAAATACTCCTCCTTTCCAAATCGGACTTGTCAAAGTGTCAACCAGTCTTCTCAAAGTATCCCATGCTTGGCTTATATAGTCTTTTATAGTTAAATGAAATACTCAGTTTCTTGCCTTGTACACAATGTAGAACATTTGAACCAAATAATATCCCACGTATGACTTTTTTACAGTACTATCTTTAGAAAGATATGAATGTTTCACTAGGTAGTTGAAGTTCGTCCTATCTTCAGGTCTAACAGCAGATTTCCGATTCGCCAGTTTTTCCCCACTGCTTTCAAACTCGGATTACTATCACGCCAACATACCCCGTAAAAATCCGTAAAAAATTCTTCCTCCTGCTAAGTGATATTGTGTCGCAGTCAAATCATGTCTTTTCATTGTCTTATGACAAAATGTGACAAAAAGAATGAATAGTGATTTACAGTAAAACCACAAGAGACAATACCTATTTATCTCTTGTAGGTCCTGTATCTTTAAGCATCCCCCCACCAATAACAGAAACCCAAAATATCTTTCAGCTCCAGTATGCGTAATCATTTGCATCTTTGATCATTTGCATATTATACCCAGTTTTGTATTCCCTGTTAATTTAAAGTTCATCTAATAATACCTTCATAGTGCTATAATTTTCAAAAAATTGAATATACATCCTTTCAAATGTTCTGAAAAGAAAAGAAAGTTCGTAAAGCGTATTCTCTTTATGCATTACAGTGGAAATATAATTATTTTTCTGTTCAAGGATAGTCGTTTATTTCATATTCTTATAACGTATTCTTATCGAAAACATTTTTTTAATTTTATTTAACATGTGTGCAATTAACAGAATCATCTATTTATCATTTTGTAGAAAAAATTATGCATGTTCCTTGCATAATGTGCAAAAATTAGAATGCCAGAAACGATGGAATTTTTTCTGCTGTTTCTCCCCAGAGAATACGTACGTGAGATCTCCACCTTAGGGAAGGGATCGCGCTCTGTCCCGACCCATCACATGAATAAGAAAAGGCCAGGGGGATATTTGTTGTCACTTAGACATCCAAAAAGTCTTCCCATTTTATCAAATCGAAACTAAAAATAGAATACGCATTCAGTATTCCATGCAGAATTTGAAATGAAATGCTGCAGACCGTTTGATCGGAGATGTGGGGAAAGACAACTCGGAGGATTTTAAAAGTGCAAAGGAGAAAAGAAAAGGCAGTGAAAAGTGATTTTAGGCCTTGCTCTCAATTTTTGAGATTATAGAAAGATCGGAGACTTTGTATGGAGGTGCCATGAAAACGTGACTAGAAGGTAAAGCAGGGCTTGTCATGAAAAGAATATATTAATTCCTGTTTAGTAGCTTTAATCTCAGAGAAAAAATTTTTGATCACGTTGCGACACTTTTTTCCGATTATTGAATCTAACTTGAATTGTTTTGAGTCTTTTTATCCAGTTTTGTCTTCATGTATATGTTTAAGATTAAAAATAATAAGAAAGATATGAGTAAATTTTCAAAATAATAGTTATGAAACGATAACTACATTCACCTACATATAGTTAATATCGTAAATTGCTTTAGTAGTATATGATGTATACAACTGCATGTATTTGACATCTCTTTCCATTCATTTATAAAAATATGAACTTTTTATCTTTCATTCTCTCTTATTGATTTTCGTATTCTCATTTGTCTGGTACGTATATTTCCTTAAAAACTAGTCTGATAATTTTAATGGATGAAAAAGTTTATTTTAAGGATAATAAGACATTAATTAGTACCGAATAAATAATTTTTACTAGAATTTTGCTATTAACATATGTGAAGAATTTGCATTCTTACCTGATGGTATATTTTATGAGTTGCTTTCGTAGACAATATTATCTCTAAAACAAGCGTTTTATGAATGGAATGAGCCATTTATGCCTTATTATTTATTTTTAAGCATTTATTCGATATTAAAAAAAATTATATATGTGTTTTTAGGCTTTTCGTAGCATATTAAAGAATTTTCTTCTAATGGAAAGCTTTTAAAATATATTTTTCGTTGAATAATATTAAATATTTACTTTTTAGTTGTTATTTATAGCAAATTATGTTCATAGAATATACTAACTCCACGTTTGTAAAGGGATAAAAAAGCCATAAATATCCGGTTTTATATATCAAATCTTAAAATTGTTTAACTCGATGAACTTTCTCAGAAACTAATGTAGCATTTACTTACCATGAGCGTTTTATTAAGTATTAGGAATTATAACACTTTTTTAAGCTTTATATGTGGGATTAAGGTGTAATAGGAAATATATATCAGTTTAATATCTTTGGTTTTCACTAAGACATATTGTTAAACATCTCCGATTGGACTTTTCCCGCATTGAAATGCATGACACGCATAGTGTGTCCCTCACTGATCTTTATTCTCTCCCTTCATATTGATCCCGTGCGGAAAGAAGTAAATTTACATACAGGAGAAAATGTAGAATCTCTTGAAGAAAGGAAAAAGCTGCGCGCTTGCCTTGACGAAAATCAATTATTTGTATCATAGTGGAAATGCTTACTGTTATCTCCAGACAATGGAACTTAATCATTCGGAAAAATAGCGCTTAGATGTGTAAAAAATAATAATCTTCTTGCAAGAAAAATTTGTAAACATGAATACATTTACATATATGAAAAGTGAGTGTTACTAATGCTTTTAAATTTTTATGCAACTGACTCTAGAACAGTGGGTGGCAATAGTTTATACATTTAATTCAATTCCTTAGCACATGTATAGAAAAAGTAATTCAACGAATTGTTATAAAGTAAACACACGAATACTTATATTTCAGGTGTTTCATTGCAAAAATTAGAAACGTTTTTGACTAATTAAGATATATTCTATTATGTAAAAATTTTCAGTGACTACATACAATTAAGCATAATTCTATATATCTTTATTTTATTGTCTCTTGGTAAAATGAAAAAAGGTAATTTTTTACTACATTTTGGGTTTAATTTTACCTTAAACCCAACATGTTTAATTTTTTTTCTTGCCTTACAAGAAGCTTTCATTGAAACTAAAACACAATATCATTTTTTATTTAACTAAAAAAAACTTGATCGGTCACTTAGCTCTTCAAAAACTGCGCATGACAAGTGCAGTGTCTTGCTTACACACATTTAACCCTTAACCTCTATTTTTTTAACACACGCGGCCCAAAGCTTAGTCAGCAGGCACATAAAAACATAAAACTATACAAAAGTGAATTTGTAATATTTTACATGTCACAGTTTTGTATGATATCCTGTATAACCAATTATCTTTGAAATATGACAGTATAATGAATAAAGGACTTATTCTAATACAGTAGACTCACTGGGAATTATCCCATTATCCTTCCGTTTAACTGTATAAATTTAATTACTATGCGTGAATGATGGACGAAGCATTGGAACCCAATTATGCCTGGCAACTTTAAAGTATGGGAAAACCGTTATGCTTCTTATATTACTTTGTAAAGCAGTATATGATTGATGCATATTTTCTGTTCTGAATGCATATTTATGTATATATATTAAACATTGCTAGGAGAACTTTATGAGAACTTTAGTAGCGTTTTGAACGTACTAATTTCAATCGACTCCTTTGATAACTCCTTTAAATTTACTTCCAGAATACACGCAGGCTCGCTGTTTACGAAATATATTAATAAATTATATATATAAAGATTTCACTAAATGAACTTTAAGAGAACTTTTGTAACTTGCAGAGCTAAATTGTTCATATAATGCACATTTTAAAGTATAGCATTTAAAGTCTGTGTATTCTTTCTTTATTCCACATGGCAATACAAACAGACACTTTGTAGATTTACAAGCCGCCCTGTTTCTCTGATCAATAGCCATTTCTTTTTTAATCGCAACAACAATATTTTTATATCTTATCCGAATGTCATGAGAGCTAGCTCTTGATAAAATGTATAAAAATGGCGTCACGAAAGAACAAGAGCAAACCTCGAAGGAAAAAAAAGTTATATAGTCTATATTTTTCAAGCTTCGATAAATTGTTCTGGATATAATCTATTTTTACATATATCCTATCCCCTATAAATTTAAAGTCCCCTGAGATTTGCCTTGATATATTCTTTCTTTATTTTCTCACATGGCAATACAAAAGACGATTGATAGATTTCGAAGGGTGTTTCCTGATTTCTTTATGATTTCTTTTTTAATGAACAAAATATTTTTATATCTTATTTTTGGGTGTTTCACTGATAAGATTGAATGTGCCTTTTTGATATTGATAAAAACTTAAGTGGTACTTCCATAAAAGTTGAAAGTTCTATAGATTTGCTTCGGATCTTTATTTTTGCAAAGTTGATTAATATGAACTCTGATGTACTATATTAATATTAATTTCGTCAATCATTCAAGAACTTTATTTAAAATGTAAATAGCTGTAAACTTAAATAATCAAAAAGGTGATGAACTACATTAAAGAAAATTTACCTTCATATTGGTTTCTAAGATTTTTTAATATAATATTTTAGGAAAATTTAGAAAGAAATAATGACACATTTGATAATTGACTTATATTTTTGGGTGTTTTTACTGAAAAGTAGGAAACATAGGATAGAGAAACTTAAAAAGTGGTACTTCCATCTATTTGAAGAAAGAATTGAAAGTCTTATTTCAGTACCAGTATACTCCTTTAATCGTGAAAGCATTTTGATAATCGGCATAACAACTAATTATTTACTCTCATAAAAGTTGATGTTCGTAGAATGGAATTCCCTCAGATCTTTATCGTTGTATAGCAGTAAACTTAAATAATATGAAAGGTGATGAACTACATTAATATTAATTTACCCTTCATATTGGTTTCTAAGAACTTTTTTAATATTTAAATATTTGTGAAATACATCAAATATTTTCGAAATACAAGCTGAACTTATCACAATAATAACATTTTAGGGAAAAGTAGATTTCCTGATTTCTTTATGCTGAAATTATAGAAAAAAGTAGGAAACATAGGATAGAGAAACATGAAAAGTGGTACTTGCATTTATTTTAGAAATAATTGAAAGTTCTATTTCAGTACCAGTATACTCCTTTAACTCTGAAAACATTTTGATAATCGGGATAACAAATAATTATTTACTGCCATAAAAGTTGATGCTAGTGGAATAGAATTCCCCCAGATCTTTATCATTGTATGGCAGTAAACTTAAATAATATGAATGCTGATGGACTACATTAATATTAATTTACCCTACATATTCATTTCTAAGAATTTTTTTTAATATTTAAATATTTGTGAAATACATCAAATATTTTCAAAATACAGGCTGAACCTATCACAATAATAACATATTAGGGAAAGGTAGATTTTCTTGTTTCTCTTACACTGAAATTTATAGAAAAATGTAGGAAAGATAGAAAGGTATCGTTTTTAACAAATTTGTTCTTAATTGTTTTTTGCTTAAACAGATTGTGAAAGTAGTTTTCTACTCTGACCTGATTGTCCTATGCCATACTTTTATATTTACAAACTGCATATCTACAAACGGGAAGCAGCAAAAGGGATCCATTTATTTTAAATAAGAATTCAATTTTTTACTTCAATTCAATTATACTCGATAAACTTACACTCATGTTTTCTAACTTTCCTAATTGACAAAAAATTAATGAAATAGTTTATTTTTTAATGAATAATTATTCGTATTATACATTCATTTAGTGTATAATGATTTTGCAAATTTTTGGCGGCGCTTTGCGAAGATTTAAATTAAGACTTTTTCATGTTATATATTAGTTCAAAAGAATAAAATGTATTTACAGATAGATATCCATTGCAGCTATCGGCTGTAATTTTACATTATTGGAGATTATGCAAAATAACTGACCAATTAAATCAGTTTTAGGTAGTAGCACAAAACTTTGATGAAGGAATGTATGGGTATGAATTATTAATCTTTTAACAAAGATACCATTGTTTCATACAAAAGAAGCACAGCAAAAGGGTTTCTGTAAGACTTTTAAAATGATAAATACCTTTAATAACTTAATGAATCTTTAAACGTTATTGAATTAGATTCTTTTGTGAGTAGCCAAATAATTCTGGATATTCTTATAATTAAACTTTTGTGAGATAAGTAATTTCTTTCAGAAGTGTGTTTAGTATATTTTTCACATGCGCCTTCATTACTCAATCCTATAAATAACAAATAATGTATGTAAGTATATATGTATGTATGTGATCCTGTTCCCAATATTCTCCTATACAGGATATTGAGAACAGGTTCTTTTGGGCTAAACTTAAAAGAATTTTGGCATTCTTAGTCCAAAAATACAGCAAAAAATAGAAGTCCACTCCGAATATTTTAAATATATTCCTCATTTCTTTTCAAAATATTTAGTGCATTTGTTTCAAAATTTATTTTCACATTTAATCCCAGTCTATAAATTTAGCAATGATAATTCATGATGTCATAATTTAGCTGAAAATAAAATAACCAGTAAAATGACAAGTGACGACATAAAGTATATCAAAATCTCTATAGTTTTCAAGTTATTTAAGAATTTAATTTTAACAATATTCTATCATTCATTCAGATATTTATTCATTACTTTTCTTATTCCTTCTAGAATATAGCCCGTCATTTGACGGGATCACTAAAAATTTAATTTTCCAGAATTGTAATGTACTCTATGACACAGGTAAAAAAATGGTTTGTTTTTTGGCTGAGAATTATCTTGCAACAAAAAATAATCAATGATTAACTCAAAATTATCTCATATGCACCTAATCTATTATTTAAGCCAAATATAAAAGAAAATTATTTGCGTAATATCTAATTTCCATGATAAAACGTATAAAAATAATGCAGACGATATTTAAATAATTTGAAATAAGAAATGATTAAATGAGATGGTTAAAGGAATGACGTCATAATATTAAAATGTTATATTTACCTATTAATTATGTGATAAACTGATAAATTTAATCGCCTTCTCTTAACCGGGGAAAATAGGGCTTGAAATAATAGCATTAAACGATCGAATAGGGAAGAAGGGGTAGATTTCAAACGTTTTAAAGACAACAGTATTTTTTGCTGTGATATATAGCATATTTATAATAACTTATTTAAAAATGAGTAGGATCGATATTTTAGAAGAAGATAATCTTAACTCGCTTTGAATTTTTGCTAGCCCTAACTCATCAAGAACCCAATATGGATGCCTCTATCCATGTACAACCGCTTCATAAATTCGAGGACAGAGAGACAGATAACTTAAGCTATTATTATATAGGAGATTATA
>CM063502.1:124923158-124925658 GCA_032207245.1 Pardosa pseudoannulata | reverse complement strand
ATGTCTATATATAAAATATTATTTATATAAATTATTTATAAATTATTTTTTATATTATTATTTATTATTTAATATATTATTATTTAATAATTATAAGGTATATATTATATTATTAATATAATAATTTAATATATATTATATAATAATTATAAGGTATATATTATATTATTATTTAATATATTATTATTCATAAAATATTATGAAAAAAATTGTATATATAATATATTACTTTATAAACAAAATCATTCTGAATAGAAAATTTTCCAAAGTTTAAAGTCATTTTCACAATTTTTTTCTGTTTAAAAAGTTAGTCTTCTTAGTTTTTTTTTAACCTCGTTGTTAATTTCAGTTTACTCTAAATACATGACTTTCTCTTACATTATTTAACATTTTATAGGAAAATATTAGTGATTATAGGGGCCCAGACTGCTGAATTAAAAATAATGAAAAAAAATTATTTTTTTATATTTTTCCTACCTTATACTTAAATATGATTTTATTTTTAGTTATGAAGACTTTTAGTGCATTTAGCTTAAGAAATGGTATTATCCTTGTACAACTATGTTTTCTCATTTATTACTTGATTAACAAAATGTTTGTAAAATACATTAGAGCTTGCCAAGAGAATTTTTTATTCTGCAATATTGATTATAAATTCTTAAATAAGATTTCGTGCAAATATTACATTAATAAAAAATTTAAACAGAATGTATACTGATCTATATTCCTCGTAATACTTCATTGATTACAACAACAGAAATTTTTTGCATATACATAAAACAGATATTCGTTAACTATAGCTGTAAGTGATGGGACACAATGCTATATTTAATTTAAAAACACCCAAATTTACAGTTAAATAACTTAAAATTTTTAGCTCAACGTACTTAACGTTAAAAAGAAAAGCTTATGTTACAAAGTTAAAGTGAATTTACATTTTTGATAATCTTATAGATAATTAAAATTAATTTTCTTTATCTAACATTCTTGAAGTCTTGAAAACAAAATGGGTTTCCGATATTTTTATAACATTGTAATATACCATTTCGTTTCTAAAATAACTCTTTGTTTTTCTTACAGATAGTAGTATATATTTAGATGTACACATATTCACGCATATATATGTAGATATGTGTGTGTGTGCATATATAGATGTACCGAGGTACTTTCCCACGGTGATCAAGTTTAGGGACCCCTGCAGAGAAGATATATCACGGAATGGCAGCTTAACGGTCAAGCTCGCACAGAGCTGTAAGCGTGAGTTATTGGAGCAGGGGCTAAAAATAATGTCAGCTTGAACAAAAAGGGGCTACTTTAATGAGCCCACCTGCACTCCCGAAGGGAATTTGATGTGGGAAAATTTCCCGAAGCTAAGGGATTGGATAAGAAGAAAAAAAGGGCTTTGGGACCGAGGTGAGGAGTTTGAAAAATGAAGTTAAGGAGTGCAGTTGAAGAAGAAGTGGGCAGTCGAGAAAAGTGGGACAAGGATCCACTAGCACCTGCTCGTCCCGTGTGCCCGGACCAACAACGCACCGCTCACCATCACCAACTCCTCCCGTACGCCCGTGAGGAAAGCCCCTGCCTGCTCCCCTGTGACTTTAATGGAGGTAATTTATAAAATAATATTTACAGTCATTTAACGTAGGCCTCTGTTAATAATAATAATTCCTTATAAAGAGATGTGTGATAATTATAGTGTAAATAGAAGATATAAATAATTGGTGATTATGATAACCAAGGATTTATTTGTAAATAAATGTATAGAATAAATGTCTGAATCTCAATATAAAGTATTATATTCATTCTGTGTTTCCCCCTTGTAACGAACACTGGTGTATAGGTTGTATGTACAATACAACAACAGATATATAAATTACATTATTCTCTGTTTACAACTACGCAATTCAATGAACAAGAAAAGCAGTTTAGAAAATCAATAAACAAAGTTTGAATAATTCTCAATAAGCTTCAACGTGTCAAAATGCTTCTTCCAGCATACCTTTTTGTATTATCGATATTTTTCTACGAATTTCCTCTTTGTATCATACGTCAAAAGAGCTGATTGTTTATATACGCGCCAAAGAGTAAAACATCAAGCTTTGCGTACAGTATATTCAACAACATATTAAGTCCCATTCCCTTTAGGGGATTCAAGAAATAGAAAGGAACATTCACAAAGAAATCAAATCATTTTGAATTCCGTGTACCGTAAATTTGCAAGGGTGTTCGTAGCCTTTTCGTTGCTGCCGAACTCAGAGTCTAGCTTTGGAAAAAGGAGAAAGTATAATTTATTCTGGCAACCTTGTCTTTTCATTTTCCTCAATAGAATGAAGTAGATTTAAAATGAAATAGGTAAGTAGGAAAGTACGATTTGAGCATTACTTCTCCAGCTGACTAAGATTTTTTTTAATTAAGTCCTTATTTCTTTTGTATATTGTCTCTTCGGATTTACATTCTCAGAGCTAAATTTAATTTTAGATGAAGACAATTTCATATTGAA
>CM063502.1:124905658-124918158 GCA_032207245.1 Pardosa pseudoannulata | reverse complement strand
GCCATTAAACAGTAAACTTTTGCTGAATAATATTTAAATGAACTATTCTTGCTTTTATGAGTTTTGTTGAACTATTCTCAGATTGATTGTGCTCATTTCAAATACAAATCGTATTGCATCTTAATTATGCCAACATAAAATTCGTAAATCGCGCATAGTAAGGTTTAGGATTAAGAGCTTGGCACATGTTGAGTAAGAATGGTAGTTAGGTAAAATGAATAATGGTAAAAAGTTTTCCGCTTCCGTGTTACTCAATAAAACACATGGGGTAAATAAGCCCAAGCTGTGACATTATCAACTAATGAGACTTATTGACGAAATACCTCCAGGACTTATCACTGCAGAGCAAACGGTGGAAACTGATCTCTGATCGACACTTTCCTCGAAAACTTATCGCACAACAATAAGCGTTTGTAGTAAAAACAATATAAAAGAAGGATTTAAATGCCATATATCCTATTCCATGTTTCGCAAATGTTAGTCTACGTTTATGGAAGATATACGCTCATCTATGGTGATTACCTCTTTACTGCTTAAAATTGAGCTTACAGTCTAAAAGTCAAGGGACAGTAATAAGGAAAAAGAAATAGAACTTGGAAAAATTTAAGGCGATTGTGTTTGTGCTTGAGACGAAAACCGTTAATAAAGTATTACTCAATGCCTAAAATGTAAGACATGGAAGCATGACCTGTATGCTGGCGAAGACAAAAGGCAAACAAAGTTGTATGTCACGTCTGTCTCAAATAATCGAAGCAATTGTATATGGTTCGATTAGTTTTTTTTTTTTGTATAATTTGAATGATAAGTGATACGACTCCAAGATGCAAGTTTCCATTGGTGTACTTTTTAAATATTTCCTTTTAGTTGTTTTAATCAAAAATTTAAAAAAAAATTGGATACATTTTACAATAAACAAAAACATTTTTACTAAGGTTTTCAGGATACAACTTTTACTTTTAATAATAAAATTTCTGTTTTTTTATTCTTCTTTATTTTTATTTGTAAATTTCTAATTAATTCCTGATTTTTCGTAAGGGATGTGATTTGAAAATCTTCCTATTTAGCTTTCCTCCTAAGTTTTTTGGAAATTTAAAATTACCGTGTAGTCATTTAATTTACTAAACTCTTATAATTCTATTTATTTTAGGCTATACATTATGCTTGCAAAAATAAACAGCAACAAAATATTTTGCAATCTTAAAAAGCATTCTCTAGAATTTCATTTTAAGGTACTGTAAAATCAAAAATAGAAAATAAATTAATCCTCTGATATTTGCAACTCACATCACTGCTTTTCAATTTTACGGTCACTTCTGATATATGAATCATTTTGGCTCACCCAAAATAACTTGCAAAAGGAAAGAGGATAAAAGCAATTTATCCATTTATAGTTTTTGTAGTTGACCAAGACATTTATTTTATCTTTCTTTTTTTGTATTGTGATCTCTCTATATTTTACCTTCCTGTTCCTTATTTGTTTTTTTTTTTAGAATTTTGCATTTAGAATACTGAATATCGCTACAAAATCGAATAAATATGTTAGTCAGAAGTAAGATTACATTACAGGTAAGATTATATTAACTTTTTTATCTCAGATTAAATACCGTTTTAATCGTTTTCAATGCATATCTAATATAAACAATATATAGGCCAATCACTACTTCAGAAATCAGTGATTTCTTAATGATTACAAGTACAACGAAAAATGCTTTTTCTAGAAATATTTAACATTCAATAAATACTTAAGGTCATTTTAAAATGGATAAAAATTAAATTGCAAACTACAAAAAAGGAAAACAGCTAGTATCCCGTGATTCACTTAAATAGTCAAACTTAATGCTCGTGTAGTAAGAAGAATTTCCGAAGCCACCAATTTCAAAAGTCAACAGATTCTAACACATTTTTTTAAACAAATGAATTAGTTCTCTTTTGATAAAGATGTTTACCATACCACAAGGTATTACATTGAAAATCCTTATTTAAACGCCTTTAATCTTTGTAACTGACAAAAGGAACTGCTTATACTTCTCACACATACACAAAATTTTGTTGAATCAAAATTGTGGTAATTTTTTCAGTACTATAAATATTTTTAACTTACTTTTAAGTATCTGTAAATTGCAAAAGAAAAATTAGCAACAAAAACAATTGACTTTGTATGCTGCATGCAATCAGTAAATACAAGATTCCCCGCTTTGAAAAATAATGTAAAATTGAATATTTGACGAAAATAGAATTATAAAATTACAGCTCTCAATTTCACTTATTACATCATTTCATAGTAGAAAGGAAGCGATTTTACCTAGTAAATATGTTCTGACACATTTTGGTCTATTTCCTTTATATATGTTTGACTGTTAAAATATACAAACATGATATTAGTATGTTATTGAAAATTGAAAGATCCTATGCTGGGAGATTATTCATATAAAAAAGATTAAAATATAAATTTAAATTTCTGCTATTAAGAACCCTATATATCAAAATTAATGTTTATTGCTAAAAATATCATCTTTAATACACTTTGAAAGAGCATATCTATACAATATGCATATATATATATATATATATATATATATATATATATATATATATATATATATATATATATATATATATATATATATACATATATATATATATATATATATATATATATTTATATATATATATATATATATATATATATATATATATATATATATATATATATATATATATATATGTGTGTGTGTGTGTGTGTGTGTGTGTGTAAACTAACGCAGTTTAAATCCGAAAGTCACAATAAAAATTATAGACCTTATTGTTTTTACTTTCCGGGCTACTGGGACAACCTATGCAACTAGCTTATTGAAATAATATGCAGTTGGACTATTCCATAAAAAGAATACAGAGTTCGTAACGGAATTTAAACTTTTATTGAGCTAAGAGAACGACATTTTACTCTTTCAAAGGCAGAAGAAAAAAGGAAAATTAAAATATGTCTGGATTACAGCGTTGGACCACTGAGATGAATTCCGAAGAGAGAGCTGCTTAGTCAGCGTTATTAACAGTAGGTAACTTAGGTAATTTAAAAGTGAATCGGGGTAATCAGCTGTAAAATATGGAGAGTGAGTAGATAATTTGCATTTATTGCAATTGAAAATCTTGAAAATTTTGGGAAATGGGTTGGAAGAATCTTAAGTCGCGGACACTCCTTTAATTAAGATATTTTGTTGTGGGAAAATCAATTTGAAGGAATAGGAAAGGGAAAGAGGAAATGTTAAAGTTTAATAATTTTGATATATTACATGCATACACACACACACGCACACACACACACACACACACATATATATATATATATACATATATATATATACATATATAGATATATATATAGGTATATATATATATATACATATATGTGTATATATATATACATGTATATATATATATATATATATATATATATATATATATATATATATATATATATATATATATATATATATATATTCTTATCAACAAAATATATTTTACTGAATTTTATTTATACAAAAATAATAATATTATCTCTGGTTGTAGTACAGACAATTATGACACAATAATTATAAATTTTAAAAGTATGATACTTTATCTGCTAATATTCATGGAAAAATGTAAACATTATATATAGGAGCTAAATTTGTCCTTGTTTAGAGAGATATTTCTAGAGGGAAAATTATAGTATAATTATTGTCTCTTAGTTTCCTAATTGAACATTTGCAATAAAAATTAATTCAATAAAAATTAAATTGTCTAAAACAATATAAATGCATATTATTAAAGAGTATTATGGAATATCTATTTTACAAAAGTGTGGATTTTAGTGTGGATGTTCATTTCTATTTTCACTATGCAAGACACCTTAAATATACTTTAATGTTAGATAGTTTACTGAGAAAACTGTTTCTAGGAATTATTTTGGTACATTGTTTTTAACCTATTTTGTAATAAAATGCTAGTTTGATATATTTTTATTTTATTTATTTATTTATTTATTTAACATCCTTTTTTATATTTACAATGAATTCTTAGATAGAATCTTAATGCAAGTGCTTAAATTTTTTTTAAAAGCTATTTTCTTACCCATTTATGGCGAACTTTAATAGACTTAATTAGGTGACTAAGAAAATATTTTTATAAAGTAATACTTCCAAATTCCGTATGATAAAATTTCAGATAAATAAATAAGATTCTACACAGTAAAACAGAGCAAATTTTAGAGTAGCATCAAGAATTATTTATATACATATATTCTGTCTAGCTAAAAATATTATGCTATTCTAAAACAACCAGTCATACCTATGTAGATCAAATATATAGACATAATTTTGAAAGAATTACGAAATTTATAGCGATAAACAACTAAATATTATATACCTGTGTAAGAGCATAAAGGTACCATTCAATGACTATGATCCTTTTATCTCTTTATAAATATAACATTCTTTGATTTTTCTGGATTTTATATTAATGAATCAGAAACCTTTAATCCGAAAATTATGATAACCATTTTCATCCGATATAAGATTTAAATTTCTTTTTGTTTTATATGTAAATTCAACTGCAATAGATGTTGAAACATTTCCAGTTAAAATCAATTCAATAAAAATTAAATTACCTAAAAGCAGTATAAAGGCATATAATTAAAGAGTATTATAACATACCTGTTTTACAAAATATTAAATTAGTGTGGGTTTTTTATTTTATTGGTATTTTTCTTTCACCTTTGCAAACTCAAAAATTTTTAATTATTTATATAGAAAAAAAATGTGTGAATAACTTGAAAATAAACTGATGTACTCTACGACAGATCTACGTTAGGATTTATCATATTTAGGTTATGGCCGCTTCAATATACATAAAAGGGTAAATAAACTCTAAATAACTTATTATACCATTATAAATTCTAAACAATTTTATAAATATTTAATTTTCTCTCTCACATAACTAAAGAATACTTTAAAATCTTTGTTCAGTACTAAAAAGAATAGTCTAACATAAAATACTAAATGAAAGGCAGCATACAGCAAAAAAATTAGTTTCACTTTTCCAAAGCTTTATATAATTAGAACTCGGAGTGATTAAGGCCCTTCATCAACAGAGATATGCCAAATAATGGCTGTACGTATTATTTAAAACTCATCTATGCAGTTTTTTCATGAACTTGTCAATAATCCCACAGAAACCCTTCAAATAATTTTAAAATTTTCATTCACTCTATATCATTACACAACAGTGTCAGGTTTAAAATTACTCAACTGTTCTAAAATTGCGGAAAATTTTACAGATACGATTACATACTAAAATTCCATAAGAAATTAACGGTAGTTAAATAAGTCCATATATTTTTTATAAATTTTTTAGTACTTCACCAACACCGCATTAAAGAATAATGTCACATTAAAAATCATAGGTAAATAAACAATAATACAAAATGCACTGTCAAACTCTAATATCAAAAATTACAATAATTTTACAGTCAAGCACAAAAAAACTATAATTCATTTATTAAAATTATCTATAAATCATAACATATACAGCAGACTATTCTTTTTAGTACTGAACAAAGATTTTAAAGCATTCTTTAGTTATATGAGAGAAAAAATTAAATATTTATAAAATTGTTTAGAATTTATAATGGTATAATAAGTTATTTAGAGTTTATTTACCCTTTTATGTGTATTGAAGCTGCCATAACCTAAATATGATAAATCATAATCTAGATCTGTTGTAGAGTACAACCCTTTAATTTCAAGTTATTCAAATAGTTTTTTTCTATATAACAATAATACAAAATACACTGTCAAACTGTAATATCAAAAATTACAATAAGTTTACAGTCAAGCATAAAAAAAACTTTAACTAATATATTAAAATTATCTATAAATCATAATATATACAGCACATAAAAATAAGGTTATTTAAAAAAGTAAAAAATATAGCTTAAAAGCAAAAGTATTATTTTCCTTATACGTCCCAAAATAGTTGATGACTTTCAGCAAATAAAAAATTTAGAATAAAATGTTGAAAAAGCTTAAAAGATTTTTTTGCCTTAATATCGGCTTTAAGTGTTTAGTTTTTCTACATTATCTACACAAACATAACTTGCAATCGCAAAACTCCTACAAAATAAGAAAAATGCGTAAAACAAAAGTGTATGCTTCCATAATGTATATGTAAAGATTCCAAATTTTGAGTTTCCAATTGAGTGCCAAATAAGGTCACAATATAAACAATGTTTCAATCATAAAAACCCTCTGGAATTTTCGTTACAAAACCTTTATTTTTTTATTTGCCATTTACAGCGTTCACCTCAAATTTCCGGCACCATCCATTAAGAGTAAAATGATATGCATTAAAATTATGTTGAGTTATTCATAGTAACGCAATTGATTTTATTTGTGTTATTTAGGTGGACAAAAATACATTTCCCCAGAGAATATGATGGGGTATTTTATTAAAGTCATAGTATGTTCTTTATATTACTAAGCAAATAAAATTTAAGGTTCTTCAAAATTTTTGAAAAGATTTCAGGAAAAAGAGAAAAATGTAACATAAGAATTAAATATTTTTTCACAACTAATATCGAATTACAAGTGTTTTGTGAAACAAATTTATAAATTGTGAATAATAAACAAAAGCATACAGCGACGTTATGTAAAAAGAACTTTTTTGTGTTTATCTTAGAGTATACAAAGTTTGTATTATCCTTAGGAATGGAATTTGTTTAGGCATGAACTTTTCTAATTCAATTTTTCATTTTATTTTAACAACATTGTGATTAATTCTTCATTATATAGTTTTTGCCTATTTCTTTAATTTTTCCTCACAAGCGCATGCATATGTATATATTTATATATATATATATATATATATATATGTATATATATATGTATATATATACTATATGTGTATATATATATGTATATATATATATATATATATATATCATATATATATATATATATATATATATATATATATATATATATATGCATATTATGTATCTATACATATACATACATATATATATATATATGCATATTATGTATATATATACATATGTGTATATGTACGTATATATAAATGTATGTATCTACATATATACATACATATATATATATATATATATATATATATATATATATATATATATATATATATATATATATATATATATATATGTATGTATATGTATTTATATACAAATGTATCTATTAGTATATGTACATATATTTATTTATACAGAAGCTACTGTTATTAATTTTAACTGTAAAAAATTTAAATTTTATATCAAGTTATCTTTCTGTTAAACTAGTTTTGACAATTTTAATTAATTAATATTTAACAGCTTATATAATTTTGCATTATTGTATTACCGCATTTTGCATTGCGCTGTTCCAATGGTTTCCCATAGTGACATTACATTTTAAAGCTCTTCAAATCATATAATAAAGAATTTGCGAAATACAAGGACTTATTTAACCACCGTTAATTTTCTCATCGAATTATACTTTGTATGTAATATATAAACGGATTTCTGAAATCCTTAATAGATTTATAGTAATTAAGTGTCCAAATTGAGACTCATTAAATTTTATATCGGGTCGTCTTTATGTTAAATTAACTTTTACTATTATATTTAATTAATATTTAACAACGTTAATTAAGTTTCATAGTTGATTTTATAGTGTATTAAGTACACACAGACATAAATGCATGTATAACAATATACGCGCTCAAAAACCTATGATTGGATGAATAAGTACAAGTTGGGTAGTGGTATATATTATTATAAAATAATAATAATACTGTTTTAAATACTATCAAAATACAATTAAAATGTAATTCATTTAGATAAATGCATTTAGAATCTACTACCTATCAAACTACTTCAAAATATATTTAGAACCCACCACTTATTAAATATCTCTTCAAATTCTTCAATTCTTTAGGAAAAGCTTTGCATAGGCTATCATTTAATCAAGAGCGGTTACAATTTAAAAGAGTGGAATATAAGAGAATTTTGAAAGTAATTCAAATTTATATAAACTTTGTTGTTTTTTGGTAACGAAAGAGTCTTTTTAAATTTCATATAAATAAAATATTTTTTATTTGGGAAGTAAGATGCTACAGACTAAAATTATGGTTAAAGCATTAATGTCAAACACAAATTCTAAACTTAAATTCATTCTTTTAAATTAAGCATTTCGTATCGAAAGTGTATGCTTTCCCTCTGATTTGTCATAATATTTTGCTCTATGAAAAGTAAATGTTTTGATTCTTACAAAAGAATTGAAAATTTGTTTCAGTTTTATAAAGTATTTTTCTTTCATTGAAATAATAATTTCATTGAAACAAGAAAAAAATAAAAATGGTGTACAACATAATAGAAAAAAATTAAATCGTTTAATAATAGAACAAAAAGTTATATTACATTACAAAATATTGTTACTTTGTGGTAGTCCCCAATATATAATAATTATTATTATTAAAAAATTTATAAATACGTAATTAATAAAGGAACTATTATTTTAATGTATGCAATAATACATACACACAACATTACATACACATACACATGTACATATATATATATATATATATATATATATATATATATATATATATATATATATATATATATATATATATATATATATATATATATATACAGAAAGAGAGAGACCTAGAAATCAGAAACACTGAAATAAGCATGCAAAAATTAAGAGAGCTTAAAACTTAAGATAAGAAAACATTATGGAAACTGTATCTATGTATATTTTTTTCCTATCTTTATTAATTTAAATAAAAAATTCAACCTATTTAGTATTCGTAAATTCGTATGAATAATTTAAAACACAGGACAGCGGAAAATTATACGATATAGATTTCATGCAAATGATACATTTTGACAAAGCACACATGCAGCTATTACGAAAGTCTGTAATCCATAGATGTATAATCTAGCTAAATATGAGTTAATAAAACTGGCATATGTAAATTTCATAAAATATTATTCCTTATATATATGTATATATATATAATACAGGATTATAACACATAGAAAGCGTTTAAGCTTGTAAAACTAGCAATTAAATAATTTTCAACAAACTCCAATTGTTTTGAATGTTGTTTTATGACTAAACGAAGACGTTTTCATATAAAATATTTTATAATGAGGTAAAATATAAACAATCTTTACTATACTGAAGAAAACCTATATAATCAATAAATATTCATAAACAAAAGTAAGGTCTTCGTTGAAATTCTAAAATAATTAAAGGTAAATTAACTTTTTCTATTCTTTCTTCAATTCTAAGCTGTGAAGATTATTATTTTTTATTAATCTTCCTCACTCCCTCTGGAAAACATTTCCAGCCCTATCCTTTCATGGATAGAAATTTTATTCAAGCTATAAGTCTGCATCTTCAATAGAAAGTAAAAAATATAATTAACAAAAACTATCATTTTTAAATAAAGTTTGGAAATCGTTCACTGAATAGTAGAAAGTTATAAGGTTGATAAATCCCTCCTTGAATTATTAAATTAATTCTGTGCTAATATAAATATATGTGGAACATTTTTATCTCAATTTAAATGTAATTTGTAATCGTTTTTAATTAATATTAAAAATAAACACTATTAGTCCATACTTTAAAAATCAAGAATTTCCCCCAAAATCTCAAGCTCAATAGAGGATATTTTATTTAAGAAGATTAAACCATTCATAGAAAGCAGGTCTTGTGCAAATAAATAGAAAATAAATTGAAAGACAACAAACGTGTATGAATTAGTAACCTTTAATTATATTTGGCTATTAAATATGTAATGCACAAACAATCCTAAACAAAAATAAAATATTCAGTGATATTTTAATGTAATAACTAAAAAACTGTTAATCCTTTTCTAGATTTACATCTAAACAGTAGAGATTAATTTTGCACGAAATTTCGCCTTTCCTAATGGGAAACCTTTCCAGCAAAATCCTTTCATGGATAAAGATTTTAATCAAGATATAAGATTGAACTGCAACAAAGAATAGGAAATAAAAGCAACAAAAACTATTTTCCCCAAAAAACTTTTTTTATAGAATGTGTTTACGTGCCAAAACAAAAGATTAGTAACAAATATTTCATCATGGTTCAATTAAAGCAATTCTCTTCTGAACATAAAATCATGGGAAGCTTCATCCTCTCAATCTAATATACTTTTTAATTTTTTTTCTTTGAATACCTGAAATGAACATTTTATAGATCATCTTTCCTTTTTAAATCCCTATTTTTCACAATATTCTAAATACAATAACCACCATTTCATTTTAAAAAGTTTTACCACTCGTAAAGATTTTCGAGAGTAGTCTTGTGAAAAGTAATGAATTACAAGCAAATGGTTATCAAATAGTAATCCGTGATTATTATCGATTAAAAAATTATAACAAAATAAAAAGTAAATGACATCCAAAAGTAATAACTAAAGAATTACTAATCATATTCCAAATTCAATTCTAACAACTGGAGATTATATTTGCATCAAATTCCATCACTGAGAAATATTTCCAGTGAAATCCTTTTATGAATAAAAGTTTTAATCAAGGTACAGGTTTGCATCTCAAAAAGTAAGTAGAAATATAATTAACAAAAACTAATTTTTCGAAAAATATTTGTCTTGGAAAGTGTTTATGTGCCAAAGGAAAAGAAAAATAATAAAGAATTCATCCTTCTGCAATTAAGCAATTTTGTCTTGGATGTAAAAAAATGTAAATGACGAAAAGAATAAAATTGCATTAATTGTTAAGTTCTAGACCTTATAGATTAAACTTGGAAACAAACAGAGATATAAGTTGTTTACTGTATGAAGGAAATACATGTTTCTCCTTCTGAAGAAATTTTTAACTCATCTTAAAGAATTCCATGGTTTGCATCGATTTCTTTATCGTTATCCTCGACCATAAACAGTATTCTTACACACACAATTTTTCTCTAGTACAACCCTTATTATACCCTAGTTTTTCAAAGGGCACCAAGGTATTATGTTTTTTCTTTTCTATTGAAAATTGAAGACAAGTGAAATGCACATTCTAAGACGATGAAAACAATGTAATTTATCGCTAGCTACAACTCTGTAAAAAACTAGTTCAAGCCTTTTTATTAGTTTATGTTTGGTGTGTTAAAATGCAAAAGAAAGAGTCACATAAAAACCTAAAATGAAAATATTACCTGTAGTATCTGTGCAATAAAATAATAGATGAATTGTTTAAATATTTATAACTTACGTAATCGAGTATTTAATACATTTTAAACACCTTAAAAAATCAAAGAAGTCATAAAAAATAAATATAGTTAAAAAATAATTTTAACTATTGTGATTTAACGCTCACACCTTTAGTAAAATATATTTTACATTTCTTAATCCAAAATAAGTACATAATTTACATAGAAATATAACAGTTTATCGTAAGTTTTAATAATATAATACATTATAAATTTATAAAATGTTTTATGTAATATGGATTACATGAAGATTACCTTATTATCTAACAGCAAAAAATATAATTTTACCCCATTTGTTTCGAATTATAAAAAAATATAATTTTAATTCTTTATAAATATAATTAATATATTTTTCTATAGATACGACATAAAAAGAAGCTACAAATTTATCTCGCTATTTAAATCCGCAGTTTATTCATATACATAAATAATTCATCAGTAATTTTTCTATATTTAAAAGATTTCTGCAATTACTTAGTTTAAATTAATCTTCTAATTTTTATCGTATAACTATTTAATAAGGTTTTTGTCTTATTATTGTTTCGAAAATATGTGTACCTTGTATAATATTTTGAAAGATTATTATAAAAAGCAATAAAGATAAGGAAAGAAATTTCATAATTTCAATTAACATTTATTCTCTATATTTCCTCTTGTAAATATTGACTACTTTCACATATTATTATTTATTTAAGATAGATCCGTAAGAAATATAATATTTCAAAAATGGTTTATAAAAAGGACACAGTTTTACAATTTTATTCTAGACTTTACCCGTTTTTATCCCTCTTCTAACACAGAAATCTTATGAGAAACATGCATGTCGTTTGAACTAACGGGCAATTTTCTTACAGTCAGATGAGATATTGCTTAAGATGACGCAAGAAACAATATGAATGACTGTGCTTATAACTGTTAGATTTAAAGATATTTCTAACGTATAAAAGCATTAATCGCTTTATAAATTCTGAATAATTTGATTCTATATCTATATTTAAGGATCATAATTTTCTTAAATGTAGTGTACGGAAGAGATTTAGAGCCTGGAAATAAGCTTAATATAACTTTTAAATTCTCTCATCAATTGAAAAATAAAAATATTAAATGTTAAATGTATTGAGGTAAAGATAGAGGAAAGATTCTAGTTATCTTTGATATATTTACTTACAAGTATGAACGTGTATACCTTTAAAAATCATA
>CM063502.1:124895658-124903158 GCA_032207245.1 Pardosa pseudoannulata | reverse complement strand
TATATATATATATATATATATATATATATTTGTATACATACATACATATGTGTCTGTGTGTTTGTGTATGTGTATTTTTATGCATGTGTGTAGGTGTGTGGATTGCCTATACAACATTATATAGATTTTTATAATGTTTTTTTTTCCCAGTGCGTACGTGATAAAATGATGTCCGTGCTTCATTTAACTCGTTAAACTATTTCCCTTCCTGTAAAACCGTTTTTTCCTTTTTAATAGCTTATCTTCGGGAAAGCTGGCATGCGTAAATATTTGTGAACTAAATAATGCATATTTTCTCTGCTTTATTATTTGAGTTGTTTATATCATATTTATTTTTTAAGGCTAATCTTTGAAATCTGTACGTTGTTTTAAATATAATCTTTTTTAAATTTAAATATAATCTTTTTTTCATAAATAACACAGAGAAAAGTAATTTCAATTAAATGCTATACATTATAAAATAAGAAATTGTAAATGTTCTACACAGCTATATAAGGAAAAAAAAGCTACTTAAATATCTAAATTTTTTAGCTTCCCAATTACAGATCTTTCTGGAGTTTCTGTAAAGTGATATTTAATCGCTATTTACATATCATTATCAATTTCATTACATATCGTAACATAATTATTTTAGAGATGCAGCAATTTTAAAAAGTTAATACTGATATTTATACCTACTTAATTTTTATACCTACTTCTATCAGTTTTTTTTTTTCATGATAAATCGTACTATATAAATAGGCATGAATTTTAAGTGAAAGGAGTAAGCAAACAAATCTCATGTCAGTCCTGATCGTAGCTCAGGTGTTTTTACTTATGTAGTTCTTTTCTGAAATCGATATAAGATGAATTTAGGTAAATACTTAAAGCCTGTTTTTAACTTTTTACTTTGTTATTCTGAAGCACTAAGGAATTGCTATTAAATGTGACACAATTAATCAGAATTAATCAGCGTTCAATATCTTAGGAAGAAAGTTTTGAAGCATGATACGCTCCATGTTTTTATTTTTCGGAAACTTAAATGTATTATATTTCTTTCTGTACCCCATTTAAAAATATACATACCATCATTTTATATACTTCTTTCATTTTATTGTTTTAATCTCTATAACATTCTTTAATATATCTTTAAATTACAGAATTAGTATTTTGAAAAGAAGCAAAAGAAATGTGTTCCAATATTTTTTGACCCAAATCATTTCTTGGTTTTGCATTTGGCATCATATACTGTTAAAACTAGCGATTAGTTGTTTATTGTCTTACGTATCATAGTCTAATGGTTTCACTATTGTATCCATTTTAAATTCTAAACCATCATAATACTGGTGTATTATGATGGTTAAGCTTAGAATTATCTAGAGAGCTTATGAAGATATAATGCATTACATTTCAATATTTGTTTAAATGGAATGGAAATTTGGGCTATTTATATATTTGAATATAAGCTCATTATACTTAAAATTTGTCCTTTGACGCAATACTCCAAATCTATTGTCTTGAAGAAACGATTTATATTTTCATAAATAATTTAATCTTGTTTAATACAATCCCTTTTCAGCCGTTAATATCTACATGCAAAACTGTGTTTAAAATTTCAATAGTCTGTAAATAAAATGGCGAGTTAAATTTATTTTTGGAGTATCTAGAAAACTTTATTAGAAAAATACTAATCTAAATAATTCTCATTTTACTCAATGTAACAACGTTCGAAGTAACGCTTTAAATAATACTACCGTTTTAAAATTTTCACTCTCTTATAGTTCAATATACACAATAATTTATAAAAATAAATAATGTTTAAGTTTTATTAAAATATTTGGATCGTTTTTCACATAAAAAATAATGAATTTAGTTTGAATAATCATTAACAGTTTTATAAACTTTTAACATACATTTATTTATTTAGCAGTTTTCTACATTTGAAGTAATTTTTAAGATATTAAAAGGTATCAGAATGTATTATAACATTTTCCCTTCAGTATTACTGAAATGTAGAAATTCTTCATATTTTTCTTAATTTCAATTTTATGAAAATAACAATAATTATTTTAAGAATTACTTTTCTTTCAAAGCATCATATTTCTACCATATAATGTATTAGTTTAAACTACACTGATATTGTTGAATAATACATTATAAATGATTTCCCGCATCATTGTCTTCATTACTTTAAGTTACCATTTACTAATAAATTAAAAAATATACTTTTAAGTATAAGATCCAATATAAATTGAAATAATAAGGAACTATACATAGGGATAAAAGAATCATTACTGGTACTAATGAAACTTACAATTAATAAAAAATTTCAGTCGATTTTCAGTGGAATTTTAATAACCTGAAATCTGTGTGAAAATATAAATGTTTATTTTGTAATTACTTAGAAGTTAATCCTTATGAACTACTAAATATTTTTTTTCATTAACTTCTCTTTTAATTGTTTATTAATAAAAGTTCTCCCTATCTATTAACAGAGATTTTTATTCATAAGATTATTGCAAAAGGAGTTTTGAAAAATATTTTCTTTATTATAATTTAATCAATTCTATTTTAAAATTATTTTATAAAATATTTATTTTGGTTTAATTTAAATTATACAAGGCTTTAATAATGTTTATAACATTTTACTCTTAAAATGTATATTAGAATATTACTTTATAAAAATGCATTAACAGATTAGTAAATCAGCTTTTGAATATAGCTGCAATTCATTCCCATTTATGATTTAATAATATGAGAGTTTATAGATTTCGTTTTAGTCTTTTTATTACTCTGATATCCTAGTTGTTGTCCTTTTCAAAGCAAATCAATATGTAATTGTAAAAAAGAAGATTTATGATTTAAAATATCATTAAATAAGCTTCTTAAATTATCATTTCTTTCACGGATTTTTTTAAATTTTAATTTTAAAAATTATGATGTAGATAAATAACAAAATTATTTATGTACAAAATTAAATGAAAGTGCAGTAAATTTAAAGTAACAGTTGATGCATTCTAGGCATTCTACCGTAATCAATTAATGTATACCATAAAGTTTTCAAATCAGGGAAGAAGGCAGATGTTATGTTTTTCATGTCAGTTAAAACATACTAGAAGAACATACAAAATTCATCATTCAATCCCTTATAAAAACTAAACAATTTACTAGTTTGTACTTGGAATACAATATAAAGATTAAAAAAGTTAGATACATCATTTATAAATGACTAAATTCGTTAACACATTTTTTAAAATAGTGTGAATATCGTAATTTCACAAGGTAAAAAATTAATTGAAAGAAAAAATAATCAATAAAAAAGTTATATATTTCTTATTTTGTATAATATAATTTCAAACTAATACCTTATTTGATAATGTGTTTGTAATAATTTATGATAATTTATTTATAAATTTCTGTAAAGTATTTATTTTTTCATTTGTTATAGTTTATTCTTTAGACGCAATAATTTAATGGTTGTATTTTATAACAATGTGTATATATATGTATGTATATTTGAAATAGATCTGTACAATTGTAAAATTGCACATGATACCACCCTTCAAATAACACGTTTTTAATAATCCACATATATCTTGAGTTATTAATTGGTTATTAATTTTTAAAATGTATATTATTTGCAGAACAAAATATCGTGAGATTAAAAATTTCTGTATGCTTAGAACAATAGTATTATCATAAAAATCACAAAAGTTTTCATAGAAATTTTAAAGATGAACTTAAATTTAATTACATATTTAATTCTGAGATTTTATAAATCTTTAAATTATACTGACTAAATTATTGTAATGAATTTTCATTTTTCGTGTTGGAGATTTATTTATTAATTTATACATACATTTTATTCCGGATAAAATTATAATTAAATACTGATATTTTTTATATAATTTTTACTTTCATTAATTTAACTCAAATTTTAATCCTTTTATAAGTCATTGAACTACTATATAATACCATCAGATGGTACGAATTATACGAAATAAATTTGAGATCGAATATACTTTCGGTATCTCATAAATTAAATTAAATTAATTTAATTATGTTATTCTTGAATCTATTTATATCACTATTTAACATATTATCAATTACCTAAAAAAATTGCACCAGTTAACATTTTTTCACCTTCTAAGTCACATATATTTATTATTAAACAATCAGTATTATGTATGAAAATGAAAGTACTTATCTAATTTTAGCAGATATGTTTGAAACCAAAGAATTCTAATGATTGTATGCCTCTCTGTAAAGACTTAATTATTTAGAAGATCCGCATATATGTATAAGCATATATATATATATATATATATATATATATATATATATATATATATATATATATATATATATATATATATATATATATATATATATATATATATATATATATATATATATATATATATATATATATATATATATATATATATATATATATATATATATATATATATATAAAGTATGCAAATAGGAGTTCTTTATTAATTAATGTTCCTAAATAAATATTCATCAGTTTTAAAAATATTATTCTTTTATAGTTTTAAAATTTAGAGATCCATGAAAAAAGGCCAGAGATTGTATGTCATTCTAGTAGATATCGCTAGTAAAAAGTTAGTTTTCTTCTATAATTTAAAATTTCAAAATAATAACTATCAAATGTTACAAAAATAAATCAACAATAAAGACATATTGCATGTGGGACGGTTTAATTTCAGCAAACATGAAATATTTTCATGAAATATGTTATATTCTAATAAGGTGATATTTTCATGAGTTTTGACATGTACTAAATACTCAAAAAACTGTTATACATTAAATTGAAAATTTTACTAAAATTCATATTAAAAGAGTTGCATGAAACATTCAGTTTAACTTTGTTCCAGTTTGTAGGAATTTAATTTATTTTAGTGTATGAAATAAATTTCAAACTAGATGTTTTTTACTTTTAAAATGTGTTATTAAGTTCATTTTAATCTGTTCAAGAGAAGAAAAATTTGTTGGAGGTATATATTATTATAGATCAATATTAAAACATTAAAAGAAATTTTAGAATTACGTTGCAAAAGATCATTTGATTTTTATCAAAAATTATAATTGATCATTCATTTTTTATGAAAACATTTATAAAACAGGGAAAAATAGTACTATTTTTTAACGTCCAACTTCTTTCACACTCATGTGTTGTAGAAAAACAAACATAAACAATGGTTAATACAATAAATATCACTACGGTTCAGTGAAAATGTATCCAAAATGCTATCGCGAAGAACTTGTCAAATGTATTTAAATTCCACAATTTTCTTTACTAATTCCATGAATATTTAGTATTATAAATAAAATATCTTCTTAAGGGAATAATCATTTTTAGTGTGTAGTATCATATATGAGTTCTTTAAAACTTAGATAATTTCTGCGCGTAAACTAATTTTAATGAGCACAAAATTCTTTGTGGAATATAAATTCACCTATGTAGAGCTTTTAATATTATTTCCCAAATTTGTACCGTGTTGAAATGTTTCATCTGTTTAAATAATTCACATGAAATATTTTTTCAGTATTTATTTCTAAAACATTCATTAAATAATTATTCTTGTTCCCGCTGTGGGTATCGGAATTTTATTAAAGATTTCTCAGTGTAATCTGTATCCGATATGAGTAAATACTACACCTTGGAATTATCCACTGATAAGTTTTGAAATTTCCACCAAAATGAAGTGGTATCCCTGAAAAAGGAATTCAAATTCCTTAGTAGATGAGAGGTTGATATCGAGTAGCTGCGAGAGAAGCGCTATTCGGTGTGTGTGCATTTTTGCAGATATTGTAAGAGCAGCCGGGCTCTGTTTGGCGGTGAGCATCGGAATGTGGGAAGGAAGTCCGGGGTACTTACGCAGGGCGTTGTATCGTCGTATGATGTTCTCAAGGAAAGTGTTCTGTGGAGCGACGAGTCCTCTCCTCCCCCCAGGCATCTTGACATCCCTGCCGCCCGCGCGATCGGTGAGAGAGAAGTGTGTTGCTGCACACCCGGTTGACCGGCGGGGCTAGCTCCTGGGGTCCCGTCGGCCGCTCATGGTGGGGTCGTTGGGTGGAACGCCTCTCGCTTCGCTCAGGTGTCGGCCGCGTACGCCGTCCCGCACGTGCCGAGTCCCGCGGCCATGCCGAGCACCGAAGACGCCGCTACCGCAGCCGCGTAATCCAATTAGGAGGACGACTCTGAACGCGCGGATTTCGGCACAACGGACCGACGCGGGGGCGCGCGCCAACCACTGACGCAGAGCCAGCCCGCCGCCAACACGCCGCCAACACACCCCCGAACGACGGAGCACGGATGCCACCACCAGATCCGATCGCTCACCTCGCTAGCAACCACGCCGCGACCACCGATCCTTGCAGATGCACAGATTTAGAATAGCATCGCGACACTTGGTCAAGCTTTTATTCATCTCCCCCGGCCTCTCGCTGCCTCACCGTCCGGGATTGGGAAGATCGCTGCCGGAATTCGGATTCGATCCGGTCGGAGCGGGACTGCGCTGGGGTCAGAGAGGGTCAAAGTTCACGTCCTGCACGGGGATGCGGATGCCTTTAACGACCGCTTCTTGGCATCGGGTTGGATCGAAGCGCAGTTTTCACCTATTCCGGAGAATATGTTGCATTATGTGTGCCTTTTTGCGGAGGATATTTTCTCGGGAAGCTAGTTTATTTACCCACACAGCTTCGTGTGAATCGCTAAGCAGAAACTACAATCGATAACTGATGTGAAGTACCAGGAATTTGCAACGGAACATGCATTGGAATTGCGATGAAAATGCATTACAGAAAGACAAACGAAATAATATTTTTCACCTTCACTTACATAACACTACTTTTTACAGAAAATAACATTTCCTACAAAAATAATAATAGTAAATCCTACATTTTGATTACTGAATGATGAGATTATAAACGAAAACGGAATATGTTATTTTATCAAAATTTGTTTATTCCATACATAATTACAGAATTATTATCTCAAAATAGATAACTGTAATTAGCCTTTTAAATATATATGCTATATTTTAAATATATATAATATTATATTTTAAATATATATAATAAATTAATACAATAACTCAAATAACTTGTTAAAAATCAGCTCAGTGTCTTGTTTTTTAATACGTGAGACAACACAATTCGTAAAGACTGTATGCATGCTATTCTTCCCGTAATTGTAAATAAAAATACTTATATGAAAAATCTGAATAATAAATTAATTTCAACACATTACATCTATGACTATATCGAAATATTTTTTTGTGAGAGAAGCGAATCTAATATATCTAAGACGATAGTTAAATACCTAAATTATTAATTCAATTCGTTAATAATATTTCAGGATAAGTTTTCAATGAAAAGAAGCGAAAATGGTGGAAAATAAACAATTAACTTTTACCTGTTTTATATTTCAGATTCATGATATTTTATTTCTTTTTAGCGATGATCTAAATTATATTAACACTGTACTGCATT
>CM063502.1:124833158-124893158 GCA_032207245.1 Pardosa pseudoannulata | reverse complement strand
AAAAGACAATTCTGAGCAGGAACTCGGTGGGATAAGATCCTTCACGCTTGTTGTGGCAAAATATGAGAAGAAAGGATTTCTAAATGGCATAGCTATGGACAGAAGGATTACAATAAAGACGTTTCTATATATGAAATGAAATATGTCTTCCATGCCTTAACCACTCGTCCATGTCATATATATATATATATATATATATATATATATATATATATATATATATATATATATATATATATATATATATATATATATATATATATATATATATGTGTGTGTGTGTGTGTGTATAATACATATATATACGCATACATACTTTTCTGTATGCATATTCACTGAAGAGCAAAAAAACTCATACACCTGCTTAATATCATGGACTCGACTAATGTCTGAAGTAGTGCTGGTGGTAATTGACACCAAGAATCCTGCAGGGTCTTGAATGCTTAACACTATGAGGTGGAGGAGATCTCTTTCGAACAGCACGTTGCAAGCCATCTGAGATATGCTCAATAATGTTCATGTCTGGGGATTTGGGTGGACAGCTGAAGTGTTTAAAGTCAGAAGAGTATATTCTTCGAGCCACTGTGTAGCAACTCTGGACTTGTGTGGTGTGGTATTTTCCTGTTGTAATTCCCCAAGTATATCAGAATACACAATAGACATAAATGGGTGCAAGTGATTATGCAGGATGTTTACGAACGTGTCACCTGTCAGAATGGCATCTAGATGTATCAGGGGTTCCATATCACTCCAACTCTACGCGCTGTATACCATCACAGAGCCTCCAACAGCTCCAATAACCTCCTGTTAACATGCAGGGTACGTAGATTCACGAGATTGTCTCCATACCCGTATACGGCCATCCACTGGATACAATTTAAAATGAGACTGGTCAGACCAAGCAACATATTTCGAATTACCTTCAGTCCAATATCCGTGTTGACGGTCCCAGGTGAAGAGTAAAGCTTTCTGTCGTGCAATCATCAAGGGTACACGAATAGACGTTCGGTTCCGAAAGTCCATATCGATGATATTTCGTCGAATGGTTCGCACGCTGACATTTATTGGTGGCCTAGCATTGAAATCTGCAGCAATCTGAGGAATCGCTCCACTTCTGTCATATTTTCTACTCATTCTTCGTTGGTTCCTTTCTTGCACGTTCTTTTCCCGGCTACAGCGGTGCCGAAGATTTGATGATTAACCGGATTCGTGAAATGAACACTCGTGAAATTGTTGTACCGAAAAATCCAAATTTCATCGCTACCTCGAAGATGATATGTCCCATCTCTCGGGCACCAACTATAACGTTTAAACTCACTCAAATCTTGATAACCTGCCATTGAAGCAGTAGTAATTGATTTATCTACTGTCCCAAACACTTGTTGTCTTATATAGGTATAGCCGACCGCAGTGCCGTATACTGATTGGTTCTTTATCTCTTCATTTGCATATACATGCCTATACCAGTTTTTTGGCTCTTCAGTGTATATATATATATATATATATATATATATATATATATATATATATATATATGTGTGTGTGTGTGTGTGTGTATAACAAAGACATATCTTATCTCACAAAGAATCCGTCATAAAGCCGAAGATGTATAAACCAAGATTATTATATAAAGTATCATATATTCAAATTCAGGTTTAGTACACCTTTATCCAAAAAGGCATACATGTTTATAAAAGAAAGTAGTTGAATATAATAATTTAAACAATGCAATAGAACAGATTTTAATTAAATATTTTCGAAAATATCAGAATAGTTACAGTTTCCCCTATATTCAAGTAGACAGACTCTGCATGCGTAAAAACTAAAATTGTCTGGAATAAGACGTAAACAAGGAATAACAGGCTCGGCTTACACATCTTTTCTTTCATTTTTGGGCATAAAGTCTGAAATTCTTTGCTTTACACCGGCATTCTCTGATTTACTCGATTACTTAAGCATTTTAAAAGCACATTTACACCCATTAATACTAATTATTAAAAATTATAGGCAAAATTTTAAATTTATCTGTACAACATAAAAAGGTAGAAATTGTAAACTATTTCTGTATTATATATATGTATATATATATATATATATATATATATATATACATATATATATATATATATATATATATGCATGTGAGTGAGTGTGTGTAATGCCTTAAAATAGCATAAACTCAATTCTTAAATTAGAAACTCACTTTTCTCTATTTGGGAGATTAAATTTATCCATGATGGCATGATGGGAAGGAATTGTTTAGGCAGTTCCATGAGGCACTGATTCGGCCATAGACTTCACAAGTGTAATATGTAGAGGTGAATGTGCCATATCATTATTTTTGTAATCTATAATAGGACCGTCGTGAGAAATCGTATCCTTCTTCGTAGGCGTCAGCATGTTCTGTATACCTTTAAGCTGGCCAAATTTTTTGAATAAAAATGATGATGACATTATATATATTCGTGCATGGGTGTTGTTTCCTTCGAGAGATGGGTAGAAGAAAAAATTCTTATCCAAATTTATGGTAGCAGAAAAACTGTAAAAGCATATTGGACCGTCTTTTAACTAATGCATATTCTTATACTTCATAAATCAATAGTGTAAGTGATATTTCATAAAGATGCAGGTCTAAGACTATGATGAAATTTTATGCCTCGTTACTTCTTCATGCCCTTAGATCTCATTAAAAAACAATTTGTTCACATTTTTTCATTAATTTGAGGTGTAATTAGTCAGATCATAAATAAGATAATGATTTCTGGCGTTTTTAATTTTGTAACGTAAGTATAAGTAGCAAGATTTAAAAACATGAAGATTATTTGGTTATTTAATGCATATCATTCTCATGGCCTCAAAGATAATACCTAAAATTTCTGCTAGTTCTTCATTTTATGTACTATAATGTTGCTTTATATTGTGAGTTATTTGGAGTAATTTGAATATTCTATTTGTTACTGATCACCTTTAAAATATGTAAGCTGTCATCATTCACAGGCGGATGATTACTGAGCAGAAAGATGAAGTCTTTTGATTCTGCAGTTTGTGGGTTTGAACCCCGCTTCCTCCATGGCTATTTGTATTTGTACAGAACTGGATTTAAAAATAGATCTAGCACTTATTAGCTCTCCCTTAACAAATTAGCAATCCTTAAAAAGTATCTCTCTGCATATTAGCTTAAAATATACAACTAAAATTATTTTATTGAAAATCTAAATGTTGTTACAATGTACAAATTTTCATTTGTATTGAAAAATATTTCAGCATTTAAAAATGACGAAATTAGTAAATACAATGTATTAACCAAATACCACTAAAACGCAAAAAGTTAAACATAAAATACAATCCGATTTTAAGAATTAGAATAATTTATTAATATATTTTACTTATTTATGTGATTATTATCAGTATATTAATATTAAAATCTAGATATCTCTTTAATTTATGCTTAAAAAATTTTAAATTGAGTAGATGAACTTGTTTTCGCTTTTAGTTCTCTCATATACAGATATCATATTTGAAATTATTTTTCTGCAGGCCAACGTTATGTTGAGATTAACAAAGAGCTTACTTAAGTAGTCAAAATAAAAATTTGGGTATTAAAAATGTGTGCATATATATATATATATATATATATATATATATATATATATATATATATATATATATACACTTTCAATCAGAAGAACTATATATGTATATAAGATCAAATGCTAGATTCCTGCTGATAAAAACCGTACGCATTCTGAAATGTAACATTTTTCCCGTTTATACTTCAAATAAATGTATAAAGAATGGTTTTAAATCTTTTTTTAATCCTCTGGTGAACAATTTAATTTGTTCATATGATATCCTGATTTCAAAAATTTGTTGAATATCATTACCGTTATGAAAAGCCAGAAAGTAAGATAATATTCTGTATTGACTATTGCACGTTCCTGTATGTAAGCTTTTCTTTGTTGACCACAAATATGTAAAAAAAATCCAAATATCAAGAGAAAAAAAATATCTAAACTTTTAATTTAGCATTTTGTAACTAACAGATATTTAAATACGCAGTAATTTTTTTTTTTTTTTTTTTTTTTTGTAAAATAGAAACAACAAAAACCAAATATGGATTTTTGATTCATATATGAACAAAACATTATACCACCAATACTCTATAAAATACTGATGTAAGTAACATTTCATTTTAGTCTTCTGAGAGGTTTTGACTGTTCCTGAGAGAGTATGGCTTTCTTTTAGATTTGAAACCTTTAAGATCAGCAGCAAATATGTGACTGCTCGTGCTTTAACATTAAACCCAACTTTTGTAAATATATCTCCCACTATCGTAGAAAAAGGTTTTCTCTATTTTTCCGATGACATTCAAATTAAAACGCCCCTCTCTCCTTTCTAAATTAACTTTTACAGCACTGTTTTTTTTTTCTTTTTATCCATGTGATTCCTTCTTAAAATATTTTAAAGTGCATTGAAATCAAAGCTTTGTAAATTTCAGCTTTTAAGGGATTTTAAAATAAGAAAATTCTTATTTATTCATAAAGATTTTAGAAACATTTCTTGCGTTAAATTCACTACATTTAAATTCTTTATTTTTTTATAAAAAAAAAACACTTTTAAGTGTATAAAAAAGATTCAATACCACACAGCTATAAAAATTTGATAAAACTATAAAACACCATGATTAAAAAATCATTTTCAAATAATGACAAAAAAATAAAATAATTATTTTTTGCATTGATAGTCGTATTAAAACTTGTGATAAATTGATTAACTTTGTTGAAGAAATTTTTTTAACTTGATTCTTACTTTTAATAGTATCAAAGAAATATATTAAGGTTCCTTATATATATATATATATATATATATATATATATATATATATATATATATATATATATATATATATATATATATATATATATATATATATATATATGTATACATATATATATATATATATATATATATATATATATATATATATATATATATATATATATATATATATATATATATATATATGTATATATATATATATATATATATATATATATATATATATATATATATATATATATATATATATATATATATATATATATATATGTATATATATATATATATATATATATATATATATATATATATATATATATATATATATATATATATATATATATATATATATATATGTATATATATATACATATATATATATATATATATATATATATAATATATATATATATAAACATATATATATATATATTATATATATATATAAATATATATATATATATATATATATATATATATATAATATATATATATATATATATATATATATATGTATATATATATATATATGTGTGTGTGTGTGTGTGTGTGTTTGAATAAAATAACAAAAATGCCTCTGAAACAACAACAGTCGAGGTAAATGTCTCGTATACTCCCATTCGCTACTGTTGCCACCTAGCTTACAAGAATGTTACATCATTTTAATTATAACTGTCATATTATTCTTACGTCACACTTGGGTGGTAAAACTTTTTTATGGCTGACCTCACAGTTCTCGAAAGAGAAATTATTGTTGGTGTTCGTCTAACCGGAGACTTAATGTAAAAAACAAACCTCACCTGAAAGGTTAATATCATCTGTCAACACACACCAGTAGCCGAAAGTCGAAACTAACAAAAATTAGAAGATCCTTTAAGCTTATTGAGTAACTTTGAAAGTTATATGCAATTTGTGATTAGATATCACAAGTCAACAGCAGCATCTCTGATAGCATCTAGCAGGAATTCAAAGCTATTTTCGTTTAAAAAATTACCGTATTGAACCGCATGCAGAAAACAATATGCATGATGCAACGGTTAATACATAATGATTGATGAAACCACGAATTGCGCTGAAAAGACAAAAATAATGCACAATTAAAATGGGAGATTGTCATCTTATGAGAAAAACCATAGTTCACGTTATTCAAGACAAACGTATTTGTTTCCATTTGGAGAACGCCGACGCAAGCCTATAATGTTGATCGTCTCCTCTCTACTGTTAAGCTTGGAGAAGGATCAATGATGCTGTGAGCGTTGTGAAATCAGAGTCTCGGTACACTTGTTCCACAAGAGTGGGTTACATCTCGGTTTATGTCACCATTATGTTCGACGGTATTTACTTAATGTTTCAAAATTTGTTCCCTAAGTTTTAACCTATGTACCAAATCCATAATGTGTCCATACACGCTGCTGGAAATTTTCAAAAAAGGTTTGATACAATACCATACCACATGTAACATCATCAGTATCTTGACTTCAACATAATCACAACTCTTTGGCGTATTTTGGAGGGACAATTAAGCTATAGGTTTACATATCTAATGAAACTCTCAAAATTAATCATCTTTTTACTGTAGAAGGGACTGACTAACCTTGCGACTGTTGGTCATACCTCCATGTATATTTCTAACTCATAACTATAAACTGTCCACAAAAGGAAAGTCATCAGCCTATTGATGCACATTTATATATCACATGAGTTAGCCTTTATTTCCAGCCCTTATACATACTCATACAAATATATACAGGGCGAGTCTATATTTTTTTACAAAATAAGAAAGGTGATAGTAACCAAACAATAATTGCCATGGAACATAGGTCGAATTCCAATCTTGGAGACCCGAATGAATAAAACTGATACTCCTCGAGCATGAACAAGTTATTGTCTCTGGGTTCATTTTGTATCTGCTTACGTAACATATTTCCTACGCAAGATTATCAAGCATTTTAATGATATGGCGACATTCACCTAATTTCAGCCTGCACAATCAATGTGATTGAACTGATAGCAGTCCCTACTGCCCCTCATAAGCATGAACAGAATTTTTCAGTGAACATCTATGTAGATATCCTGGGTGATTACGTGGTATGCCCTTACATCTTTAGGGATCATATGACCTTCACAACATGCCATATCTTCTTGGAACAAGCGGTTTCCAGTTTATGGAAAGGCTTTCCGTTATCCATCCAGGAAGACATGTGGTTTCTGCACAATGAAACTCCATTTCTTGACTTCGTTGGGAGAGCTACGGTCTGCTTTTTGACTACACGAGGGATAATGAGACTGGAATCTACTCTTTAGAGCCGATTCCTAAGTGCTACGAGCATCCATGCACCAGCAGGATTCCTGCATTTCTTGAATGCTACATACCCAGTACGTATTAGACGTGGTTTGGCCTCCACGCTCACCGAACCTCAACCCACTGGATTTTTTCTTTTTCGGGTGTATGAAATCCGTGGTATCCGACATGCTTGTGGACTAGGCTAAACATCTCGTGGTGAGAACTATTATAAACCCAGATATAATTAACAATCATTAACAGCGAGACAAAACTAACAGCGTGACAGTCATTTATTAATCACTGTTCTTCAACATACACTAGCTAAAAATTGTTTATAGAATATTTCACTTACCAAGGAATCTGTCAAAAATTGATTGCAATGAAAAGCACAGAATCATAAGTAATTTCGCAAGAAATAATTTATTATAAACAGAAAAACAATAAATGCACCAAGGAAAATTAAATCAGAATTACGCTTTAAAAGAATTTTGATATTTTTTTTTACTAACTTTGCTTTTAGTATCAAATTTTCGGGCAACTGGCTCAGTTCAAAATATCTTTACAATAAAAGATCTTACTGTAATGTCTTATAAAGTTATAATTATTTTTCTGAAAAAATACAAGATGTACTCTTTATCACCCCAGAAACATTTTATGAGTTGTAGCAGGAATGAAATTTCTAGTAAAAGTCTTGCACTGGTCACCTTTATGGCTCGCTTCATGATTTACAGGTGCTCCATGCCATTAACCAGCATCACAGACCACTCCAGGACAATATCAAACACTTAACCCAATCATTAAGGCAGTCTTGATGGAATTGCACCAAAGGAAGCCTTGAATGAAGGAACAATTGTCAATCAGAATAAGAAATTTTGATTTTCAGAAAAAATATATTTGTAAAATTTGCAGTAATAAGAAGAAACAGTTAATTCATAACTACCCTATTTTTAAAAAGTTATATTTATTCGACCCCATTTATTCCAGTGTTGTCTAGTCCATGGTACTAATGGCCATAGTACAACTTGGATATTTTACATGTAAAACTCGTATTTAATACTATGTCTTAGTATTTGTAATGAGTAAAATTAAAATAAAAACAAACATGGGGAAAATCATTTTAAAAAAATAACCATAACCTGCACAAAACTACTATTTAAACATATAAACAGCAAAGACAATTACATATAACCATCAGATTCCTTAAGTTACCTTCAATTTGTGACTTTATTATAAAATATTTAAATAACTTTTGAGAAAGTGGAGATACAGATTTCAGACCTTGCATGTATGTTGCACAAAGCTTAGGCCAAAATAAATTGACCTAGTAAAAATATTCGGTAATTTGACTAGATTTTGGGTACTTTGTTCCTTTAATCATAGAATAATTGATATTTTTTACTAGACTAAGCCAGAAAAGGCATTATTAGCATAAATATAAAAGTTTTCTTTAAAAAATATTACAAATAAAATGCAGTATTTTGTTCAATAGTTAAACTAAAGAATTCACTCGGAAACTAGTTTATTACATTTTTTATCTTCTAAAATAGAATAAATATATTTGTTTTATGATTATTTGCCTTCACATATTTGAGTAAAAAAATTACTTCTTTGTAAATAAAACTATTATTCAAGAAAATTCTCTAAAATAAGAAAATGAGCATGAATATTTAATACTTTGAAATTTATTTAGAAGTTCAGGTCATTTATAGTGCTGGACGTCATTTTTTAAAGGCACATTTTACAATTATGGTAAATAACAATATTTTTTTCTGTCTAAGATATAACCTTCTTACGATTGTGCAAACACATTTAAGCAAATACTTCGTTTCCTTTGAGAATGAAGGGGAAACTTATTTTTTCGTAATTCGAATCAACGCTTTTGTTCTGCATTATTTGTTTAAGCAAACAAATTAAAGCAGTGAAATAAGTTAAAACTTGCCTAGAATGGACGAGTAAAATATCTCTGTATTATGAAAGATGATAATGGTATTTAATATAAAAATAGTTACGCTTACTCCTATAAGAAAAGAGGAGTTTTTTTTTTTAATATACGTATTTGTAATTATAACATAATAATTTAGAAAACTATCGAATTATGTTTTTTCAGTATATTAATGTGACTATTATAAATAATGGGATTTCAGCTGTTTACCTGTGTAACATGGTTACTATCAGGAAAATATTTCATTGAAATACGTACAATTTTCATTTTATCAGTGACTGTTAATGTTAGTATGCGTTTTCGTCTGTTACATCATTGAATTATACAGCAAAATAAATACATTATAATTATGAGTATTTGTATAATAATATTAAGTTTTATCCTTGAATCCTATAGTCGTACTTTAAAAGTGGATGGATATCTTAACAAATAAGATCTCATCCAGGTAGTCAGTTTAGGAAACCACATTACATTATCACAATCATTAGTGATATAAATGTTTCATTGTGCTTGGCAAACATCCATACTTTAAAACTAATAAAATCTTATCTCATGCTTATAACCTTTTCATTAGAACAGTATTAATAATTCAAAAACGTACACTACAATTTTCATTAATCTATAATATAAATATACTCGATAAGATAAACTCCATGCTCTTGGCATTACTAAACTTCTCATTTAATTGCAGGTTGGTTAGTTAACTAAATTATATTTTCCTCATTTCATACTATATGCCCTAAATAACTAAAAAACAGATAGGTCAAACCTTGAATAATATATTCGGCACATAAACTTATCTGTATAATTAATCTCCTTTGATATCTTATTTCTATGACTTGCTGTTTGTGTACATATTATAAAAATGTTTCTGTATTGATAAAAAAGCTGGTGTATTATCGCATTTCATTTGTCGAAATTTTTTTCAAGAATAACTTATTACTATATATGTTAATTTAATCTTCAGAAAGTCAGTATATTCGTCAAGAATAATTTCCGTAATCGGCCGGAAGTAAATCAACATTTTTTTCTAAATTGTTAACTCGAAAATTTCTATTCATATTGACGTTGCAATATTTAATGATATGCATGTTACCAAAGTAGCCAATGACAGACTATATGAAGCATTTCAATGTACCACAAGTGGAAATTACAGTTTTTTCTTCTCCTTTTTCTGCACATATTTTTTATAAGAAATAGTTCAATTATTTCAATAGTACGAGAAGTCGACAGTTAAATCGGGATCTTCAACTATACATAATGTAATAAACTATTTTTGACTTCTGAACACTTTAGTTTTTAACATATACTAGAATCATTAATAAGTTAAAGTAGATTCTCTGTATTTGGTAAGAGCTGTGATATTAATAACAGGCCTGTATATTTACGTATTATGTCTATTATAATGTTTTCTCTATGTTACTACTACATAAAAGCAGGGTTAGTAGTCATGGATAACAATGATTTTTAGAAATTAATATAATGTCTTCCTTGAAATAATCTTAATGTCTAAATTTTATAAAGAGCAGGAGCTATTTACGTTAAAACAAATTTTTTTTTTAATTTCAAGCCAGAAATATTTCATAATTTAGTAAAATTGCATAAGTTTATAAAATTGAAATACAAAATGCATTTCACCATGAAATGAAAGGATGAAAAAAGTAACAACAAGAAGTAGTGCAATTTCTTATATCAGAATGATGTAGAGGAACGGAAATTCGCAAGCAAATATCTATTCTTTACCCTGGTCATATTTCAAGGAAAGGTTCACAGCCATTTCCCTACAGACCTGACCTGTCTGAGATTTTCAGATCGGATTATGATTTAAGTCGGATGATGAATACAGGATGAAATTCGATACTGGAACTTGCATTAATCGAGGACTTTCTATGAGAGGGAAATATCTCACTTAGTTTTATAGTGAGATAAAGACTGAAACCTCCAATGTTGATATCTATGAAAAAGAAAAAAAGACTGTTATCATAGGTGCACATGGCTCGATATTTATTAAATGAGCCTTATTAAAAATAATATATAATATACAATTTTACTCTTTAATTACTCTTTTAATACATAACTTTTAGACGAATGTACCATACCTGTTTCAGACAATTTAAGAAAACCCTTTTAGCTTTCTTTCAGTATATTTCGAATCATTTAACATTATCGCAAATATAGAATGTACCTGTCAGTTTATCTAACTCTACATATAGTTTTTTCAATTCAGCATTGAGACCGTAAATTTATGATTTATAATTTCTATTGTATTCATCAAATTTATTAAATTTTCTCAGAACTCCCTCGAAATATTATTTATCTCTGATCTTCTACTATACAAGATAATTTTTAATATATATATATGAAAGTTTGTCTCCATTCAACAATTAAATTTAATAACAAAATTAAACTATTTTTCTAAACTACTAAGATACTTAAAAAATATTTTCAGGATACTTAAGTAACACTATACGGTTATATTTTTTAAGAAAATTAAATTTTCGTATTAACATTTCATGATATCTTAAGAGACAATTATATATCTCTAATAATTATCTTACTTTATTAAGGAGACATAGAACATGAAAAGCTGAAAAGTCTTAATATCCTATTCTTGACTCAATATCAAACAAAACATTCTACTACCTTTCGATTAATATAATTTCTTGGTCATTAATAAGAATCTAACTTTATAAAAATATTTAATCTTACTATATGATGCAATACATTTTTTAGAAACCTCAAATACATTGAAAAAATAAAAAAATAAAAATCTACTCACCCGCAAAGAAACTTTTGAAATATGCAAATTAATTTTTATTTTTGCACCTTATCTATATTAATACCAGTAATATGTTTTATTTTGTTAAACGATAAAGAGTAATTTTCAATAACTTTCAATATCTTAACATGTTTAATTATTCTTACCATTCAAAGTTTTAAATGACTTTAAAGTTTTAGGTTTACAGAAAAAATTAAAATTTAGTTTCAATTTACATAAAAATATAGCTCCTAATATATATTTTTTATAGAAACAAGAAGAATTTAGATTCAATTTGATATAACAATTTAGTTTCTAATATACGTATTTCAAAAGTTATGTTGCGGGTAAGTGAATTTAATTTTTCCCTTTGTGTACATATTTTACGTTTATTTTTCGTTAAATATACTAATTGAAATAGCGAAACTAAATACTTTATTTGAGTAAGATCTTTTTAACGAACTTCTAAAAATTTCTTCTAATAGGAACAAAATTATTTTATTATAGGCTGAATAAAATAAAGTACTCATATAATGAACCTTTTAAGTATCAAAAGTTATCAAGCCACCTTAAACGTGCCAAGTTGAAGTTTTAAAAAAGCTTTCATAAGAGTACCGATTTCACTTTAAAGTCGTTGGAAAAGAATAAATTTAAGCTAAAAAAATTTAGAACCTAACAAGTGTAAAAATTTGAAATTAAAAGCAAACTTATATTAACTAAACTTATTAGTAACAAACGATACGAAATATCAAGATTGCTAAAACCTAAGAAAACAATAAGAACCATGTCAACAGTCTATCTTAATTCACATACTTTCCTTCGAAACACGTGTCGTACAAGACATTTCACCTCTAGCAGTTTTATCACGAATTTATAGCTGTCATTGATCATAAATGGAATTTTCCACAAAACTGTAGAAAATGTTAGATTTCGATTTTAGTTTCCATACATGAAAAGTTTTAAAATTCTGAAGTTTTTGTTCTTTTGCCTAAAACACAGAAATGAACAAAATTTTAAGTAAAAAGAAAGAATTTTAAAAAATGAAGAAAATATATCAGTCTTATTTTCCCTTAAAATAGTGAACAGCTAGCCTTTTTACGGTATCACTAACCCTATTAAAAAATTCAATTCTAAACTTTTTACTAATAACTATACACTTAATTTTATCTTAAATTTTATTTCTTATTCTTATTCTTCCTTCTTAAAAATAAAATAAAGCAATATGAATAATTAACGTAATTTTAATTATCATAAAGATATTATCACAAGAATGAAACAATTGAAATTTTACAGTTGAAAGTTCTATTTAAAATTAAAATTCCCGTTAATTTTGAATTTTATTTCATCTTGAGGCTTTTAATCATATTTTACATACATCCATATACCAAAGGAATTTTAACCTATGTAATTCCACACACGAACACACATATATATGTATGTGTGTTTAAGTTGAGCCTTAATGTCAGTATTATGAAACACATTGCAAAATTATTTCATATATTACATTTCGCATTAAATATACAGTTATTTTTAAGCAGTGATGATATGCATTTTGTGTAATAACACCATCTAATGTGTCAAAGCTATTTAGCAATGCTTTTATTTACTTTCGTAGAAAGAGCGTTTGGATAATTTTATTTAGCTTTAAATATGAGGAATTTAAAAAATATAATAATATGTGTCCAACAAATAAATTTAGGCTTAGTTTTGTAGCATTAATCGTTTAAATCATTTGTTTTTTGGAGTATATGAAATTCAGTAAAGAAAATAGTTTATATAAATTTTTTAAAATACTATCCCTGTTCATATTTGAAATTTTTAATCAGATTTATCTCTTTTAGACTGAATTAAAACCATCCAGGGAATTTAGTTAAAAAAATTAAAATTTTTAAAATAAAATTACCGTTATCATATTGTAATCTTTTGTCATTACGCATGTTATAAATATTTGACTCAACCCTTTAAAGTACAGTGGTTTTGGAGAGAAATCAGCTGTAAAAAATTGTTTTTTTTCTTCTTTTTAAAGATATATGAATGACTTTTTGGATTTTCTACGTTTTTGACCATTTAAACTATCAATAGATGGTAGCACTACACAATTTATTTTTCCCTTTCAAATATACATTTTTAAACTTGCTTTGCTTGAAACAATCAGGAATTCAATTTTTGTCTTTTATAATCCCAAATAAAACTAATTACTCAAACAACACTTATAAATTGTTTATGTATTTTTTATTACATCATGTTAATGATAAATATTGAATACTCTTCCAATACTAAAATTTTAAGGAAGTATTTTTAAGCCGTACAAGGGGAGGGTTTTACAGTTATTCATACAACCCCCAAAGAATGTAAATGTTTTTCAGTAATTTCGAATTTATAAGGTTCATAGATAACATTACAAACGATTTTCATTAAATGCCAAAGAATTTCTAATTGTGAACGTTAAAGGGTTAAATGATGGCAATTTAATCAACCGTTGTTCTATTTTATATCACAATTTATTCTAAAAATTAATTGCTGTTAATTGTATCAGATGGAGAAACGTGCATTTAATTTCTAACATAACAAGTCTGAAGTTTGGTAAATTTCAGAGACTAACGGGCTGATTATTTTCTCTACAAATGTATCGTATTCAAGCCGTACAAATGTATCATATTCAAGCCAAGTATTTTCAAGCCTTACAAGGGGAGGGTTTTACAGTTAAGCAAATTCTCACATCTACAACCCCTGAAGAAATGTAAATGTTTTTCAGTAATTTCGAATTTATAAGGTTCATAGATAACATTATAAACGATTTTCATTAAATGCCAAAGAATTTCTGATTGTGAACGTTAAAGGGCTAAATGAGGGCAATTTAATCAACCATTGTTCTATTTTATATCACAATTTATTCTAAAAATTAATTGCTGTTAATTGTATCAGATGGAGAAAAGTGCATTTTCTAACATTACAAGTCTGAAGTTTGGTGAATTTAAGAGACTAACGGGCTGATTATTTTCTCTACAAATGTATCGTATTCATTTCAGTAGCAAGATAGTCAGTCACTGGTTTCAAAAATAATTTTACTGCATAAATTTTCATCTGCTCCTTCGAAGAGGTCATTAAGTCGACCTACATTCAATCTTGCCGCAAAAAAAATGCATAGGCGAAGATGACGAAGAACACGCAGGTGTTTTGTTATATTTGTGCCCCTTCCATTAAACATTTCGCCCTGCTCTTCATTAAAGTGTTGTAAAAAAATGTAGGCCGGCCTGATTCATTTTCTACTTTGTACTTTAAGAAATAAAAAAGTAGGCAACTCATTCAATCTTGGAATAAGCTGCGCTAAAAATCTTTACGTGATATCTCTTAACATAAAATTTGAAGCATATATGAAACATTTGCATTATATTTTAAACAAAATATTACCTGATATTAACACGCAGATTAGTCTTATTTAAATATAATAAGTAATAGACGTTCATTACCTATAATAACGTCAAAGAAAAAAGTCTAAAATCAGTAATGGGATTTTTTGAGAATTCCAATATCTTGCTAATCTGAAAAATAAGGAAGAATTTTTTTACAATCCTTTTTTAATATGCAATAAATTTACGAGTTCAGCGAGAATTAATTTTGGGGCTTTAAACTCTCTTTGACCTGAAAGTTTTGCCTCTTTTTTCCCTATTCCTATAGCTAAAGTCAAAATAATATACACTTTATCGAACTATGTTTGCTTTCAAACCTAATATGGATATAGACAGTCTCAAATTGCACATAAAAGCTAAAATGTTCTTCTCCACTCCGATCTTAAATTTGGGTAAAGAAATCGATTTGTCCCTTTTAGTGAAATATTTGATTCAATTAAAATTCTTGGGACTAAAATTTTTATCTAAATTTTGAGACTTTTACCATTGCAACAATGAAAGTGACAAAGAATTCTTCATAGAAATTAAAATAAAAGAAAAATTAAATACTAATCGAAATGTACTTTTCCCTGTAAAAATGTTTTATAGAAACAATATCAAGGAGCTAGTTTTTAAGTTGCATTTTATTTATAAGAAATTTTTTTGTAGAAATATTTAAGTGTATATGTAGTGATATCTAGTTTAGGTTTTATTATAACGCTAATCTACTCAAAACGGAAGGTTTGATGCTTAATTATTCGATTCCATTTTTTTAATTCTTAAAATAAACTAGAAAATAACTTTTTAAAATTCCCATTTTAAATTATAAATTCAGTAAGCAATATTATATATTTGTAATATATGCTGTTGTGTTTATAGATTGAAAGTAAATAAAAGGATAACAATGTTGTATAATGTGCTCATTTTCTTAGGGCTAGAAATTTAACCCAATTAATTTATTTTGGTTTGAAGCACAACAGTCTACTGGTTTACAACACCGGGGATAACGAGGTCGGGACCTACAACTTAAGCCCGATTCTGAACGGCTGCGAACATGTATGCCCCAGTATTCGAAGCACGAAGTCCGGCATTGACCATCAATTCGTGTTTCGAATTATTAGCCATTATTCGAATTATTAGCCATTCGGCCACCTTTCGGCTAATTCACTACGCAAATATTTTCTTAGTTATTCTTCTCAATAATTATCAGTACCTTGCATTAGTACAATGTTAGTTTTATTTTTTAAAAGAGAGAAAACCTTAAAAATGGGTTTTCTGTAAAAAAAATTGAAATATTTCATAATCTGTAATTAGCTTGTATATTATTATCACAAAACCAAACTAGAACCGAAATCCACAAATTGTTTTGTTCCTGCCTTATTTTCCTATAATAAATAAAATTGAAACATGAACTTGTTTAAATAATCCTTATGACCCATGAAAATTTACAATTTTAATGTTTAAATATGATTACATAATAATAATCTTTCTACGTACACAAAAAATATGGAACAGAAAACTATGGAATAGAAAAAAATTTCTGCTGCAAGAAAATTAATTGAAACAAAAAAAATCTGACAGATTCTCTGCATTTTAAATGAAAATTCTTAATTAAACTCAAATATTAAACACATTTTCTAATAGTAGAAGAATTTCATTGCTCAATTAAATGAAAATATAATAGATATGATGAAGCTTTCTAGATTATGTTTTTATGTATTTATCTAATGTTTTAAAAGTAGCAGAGAACATTTCTATCACATTGAACTATAAAGTATAGTTAAAAATAAATTGAAAAAAGGATTTTTTAATGTCTAGTCAATCTATAATTGATATGATTATTAAAATAACATATAAGTCTGTCATTACTAATAATAATTTTGAGAATTTTTTGAACAAAATTTTTCGAAATAATTCAAACATTCCGAGAGCATTAAGAATTTCATCTTTATATACATACATATATATCACCTATATAACAATAGCCTAAGTTACATGTCCGTCTGTCCGATTGGACCTGGAATGGATAGAGGCATCCATATTGGGTTCTTGATGAGTTAGGGTTAGCAAAATTTAAAGCGAGTAAAGTTTATCTCCTTCTATCAATCCGATTCTAAAATGAATTGGTATAAATATGCTTCCTATCACAGCAAAAATACTGTCGTCTTTAAAACGTTCTAAATCCATCCCTTCAAAAACAACATTTTTTTTTCTTGTCTTATGACATCATTCCTTTAACCATCTCATTTAATCATTTCTGACTTTAAATTATTTAAACATCGTCTGTATTATTTTCATACGTTTTATCACTGAACTTAGATATCTTAGATATTACGTAAATAGTTTTCTGTTATATTTAGCTTAAATAATAGATTAGGTACATATGTGATAATTTTAAATTTAATCATCGATTATTTTTGTCTCAAGGAAAATTTTATCACCTGTATTAACAACAAATTCTATTTATCTCCAGGATGTAGTGGAAATGATAGTTTCATTCGTATACTTCCATTAATTACTGTGGAAAAAAATTGGGAAGAATTTAACGATAATTTCCCCGTAGCTAAGAAAACTTTGAATTATCTTTCTAAATGAATTCAACGTGATTCTAAACTTCATTCACTGTACCGGCAGACTTAAGAGAAGTATGAAGATAAATAAATTATTAAGCTTGTACCAGATAATTCTCACCCAAAACACTAATCATTTTTACCTGCCTCAAAAAGTAGTTTAAAATTCTGGAAAATTAAAAATTTTACTGATCCCGTCATAAAACGGGCCATATGCTAGTATATATATATATATATATATATATATATATATATATATATATATAATATATATATATATATATATATATATATATATATATATATATTATATATATATATATATATATATATATATATATATATATATATGTATATATATATATATATATATATATATATATATATATATATATATATATGTAATTTTAAAATCCATTATTTACGTATTTTAATATTAATTTAATAACTTTTGTTCATAAAGTGAGTTCGGGGTTTCCGCGGTAATTCTGATTTTTCCCTCCAGACAAGCTATAGACTTAGTTCAGCCTCTGTATGGACTACTATAGCCAATAGTTAGCGAGTTCTCTTTAAACATGGGTATTTTGTATCACGTGATAAATTGTACTTAGGGATTATTCTTAGTCTTTTTACCTTAGAAATCCCTACTTGAGAAGTGTATGTACGGGAGCACATCGTCTGTGTGCACGAAGTTGTAAAGGTATTTGCCTGTTGTACGGGTTTCATGTTTATTACCAGAAATAAACTGTGTTGTGATTTTGAATGAGTCTCGCCCATATTACATATATATATATATATATATATATATATATATATATATATATATATATATATATATATGTATATATATATATATATATATATATATATATATATATATATATATATTAAGAATAAGCCCATATTACACATATATATATATAAAGATGAAATTCTCTTAATATTTTACGGATTTGGTTTACGACATTTGGTATACTTAGGTTTTAAGACGCTTAGATTAGCACTGCTGTACTTAAAAAATCCGAAAAACACTTCTCGACTTCTTTTCTTCGGAAAAACTTTTTTTCGATTTCTGATCAATTTTTCTCATTTGTAAATCAATAAACAATATCTATTCGTAAAATCAACTATTTATTATTCCTTTATTTGAAACATTATTTTCACAATTAGTCACAGAGGATAATTTGGTCAATAATAATTTATCATGTCAAAATTTAGATGAAAATAAAATTGTCAGTCAACGTTTTCAAAATTCTAAAGGGCACCACGAGATGCACATTACTACCATCTTTTTAACATCATTTCAACACTTTTTAGAAGTTATCAAGTTATTCTTGTTATATCTCAGATATTTATTACATTTGAATCTTTCTTTCTTCAAATTAAGATATTCCGCTAATAATTAATTACCCTATATCCATGAATAGTCTAAATATTTCATAGTCTGATATTGTTTATACATAGGAACTATATTACTTTCAAATTTTTTTCGTCTATTAATTTGTATACAATAAAAGTTCTATCGTCACTATTCCTTCAGCCGATTTTGTATGCAAAGCACAAATTCCATACAGACACAAATATACGTTATTCCTCTTATATCTCATATAGTTATTACATTTGAATCCTTCTTTCAAATTTAGATATTCCGCTAATAATTAATTATCCTATATCCATGAATAGTCTAAATATTTCATAGTCTGATATTGTTTAAACATAGGAATTATATTACTTTCAAATTTTTTTCGTCTATTAATTTTTATACAATAAAAGTTCTATCGTCAGTATTCCTTCAGCCGATTTTGTATACAAAGCACAAATTCCATACAGACACAAATATACGTTATTCCTCTTATATCTCATATAGTTATTACATTTGAATCCTTCTTTCAAATTTAGATATTCCGCTAATAATTAATTATCCTATATCCATGAATAGTCTAAATATTTCATAGTCTGATATTGTTTAAACATAGGAATTATATTACTTTCAAATTTTTTTCGTCTATTAATTTTTATACAATAAAAGTTCTATCGTCAGTATTCCTTCAGCCGATTTTGTATACAAAGCACAAATTCCATACAGACACAAATATACGTTATTCCTCTTATATCTCATATAGTTATTACATTTGAATCCTTCTTTCAAATTTAGATATTCCGCTAATAATTAATTATCCTATATCCATGAATAGTCTAAATATTTCATAGTCTGATATTGTTTAAACATAGGAATTATATTACTTTCAAATTTTTTTCGTCTATTAATTTTTATACAATAAAAGTTCTATCGTCAGTATTCCTTCAGCCGATTTTGTATACAAAGCACAAATTCCATACAGACACAAATATACGTTATTCCTCTTATATCTCATATAGTTATTACATTTGAATCCTTCTTTCAAATTTAGATATTCCGCTAATAATTAATTATCCTATATCCATGAATAGTCTAAATATTTCATAGTCTGATATTGTTTAAACATAGGAATTATATTACTTTCAAATTTTTTTCGTCTATTAATTTTTTATACAATAAAAGTTCTATCGTCAGTATTCCTTCAGCCGATTTTGTATACAAAGCACAAATTCCATACAGACACAAATATACGTTATTCCTCTTATATCTCATATAGTTATTACATTTGAATCCTTCTTTCAAATTTAGATATTCCGCTAATAATTAATTATCCTATATCCATGAATAGTCTAAATATTTCATAGTCTGATATTGTTTAAACATAGGAATTATATTACTTTCAATTTTATTTCGTCTATTAATTTTTATACAATAAAAGTTCTATCGTCAGTATTCCTTCAGCCGATTTTGTATACAAAGCACAAATTCCATACAGACACAAATATACGTTATTCCTCTTATATCTCATATAGTTATTACATTTGAATCCTTCTTTCAAATTTAGATATTCCGCTAATAATTAATTATCCTATATCCATGAATAGTCTAAATATTTCATAGTCTGATATTGTTTAAACATAGGAATTATATTACTTTCAAATTTTTTTCGTCTATTAATTTTTATACAATAAAAGTTCTATCGTCAGTATTCCTTCAGCCGATTTTGTATACAAAGCACAAATTCCATACAGACACAAATATACGTTATTCCTCTTATATCTCATATAGTTATTACATTTGAATCCTTCTTTCAAATTTAGATATTCCGCTAATAATTAATTATCCTATATCCATGAATAGTCTAAATATTTCATAGTCTGATATTGTAAACATAGGAATTATATTACTTTCAAATTTTTTTCGTCTATTAATTTTTATACAATAAAAGTTCTATCGTCAGTATTCCTTCAGCCGATTTTGTATACAAAGCACAAATTCCATACAGACACAAATATATGTTATTCCTCTTATATCTCATATAGTTATTACATTTGAATCCTTCTTTCAAATTTAGATATTCCGCTAATAATTAATTATCCTATATCCATGAATAGTCTAAATATTTCATAGTCTGATATTGTTTAAACATAGGAATTATATTACTTTCAAATTTTTTTCGTCTATTAATTTTTATACAATAAAAGTTCTATCGTCAGTATTCCTTCAGCCGATTTTGTATACAAAGCACAAATTCCATACAGACACAAATATACGTTATTCCTCTTATATCTCATATAGTTATTACATTTGAATCCTTCTTTCAAATTTAGATATTCCGCTAATAATTAATTATCCTATATCCATGAATAGTCTAAATATTTCATAATCTCATATTGTTTAAACATAGGAATTATATTACTTTCAATTTTATTTCGTCTATTAATTTATATACAATAAAAGTTCTATCGTTAATATTCCTTCAGCCGATTTTGTATGCAAAGCACAAACTCCATGCAGACACAAATATTTTCTTAATGGGAGAATATTCTCATTTTTAGCTATGTGAAACTAGTTCTCAAAATGGGAGTTCAGTTACTAAATTCTTGGTAATAATCCTGGAATGTTGTAAATGTTGAAATCGGAAACTTTATCAATTTTTTTTCTTATTTTTACAGCGGTTATTTAATATCATAATCAAGGCAAATAGTATTATAACAGAACAAAACTTAATTCCTAGTATTCTGGTGTCAGTTTGAATAAGTCTTTAAAAATCTCTAACTTGTTCCCTAAGAATACATTGCAAGTTAATAAATAAAATTAAGAACATTTTTAATTTTAGAGTTAATACAGCGGATAAACTTATAAAATTGGAAATGTTCCTTAGCTGTAATAGAATATAGTAGACGATTAAATTCCGAAAACATTTTTTTCTGATCTATAAAAGCCATTTAACTTAAAAATACTTTAATATACAGTGGATACAATAACACAATAATATTTTTCTCTTTTTACTTTTTATGCTATTTCGCCTATTAATAGTTATATAAGTATGAATATACAAGAAAATACATTTCCGGAAATCAATAGTTTTTCCTGATATTAAAAAATACATTACAATATTAATTTTCAGAATGAGGAGAAAACCCCCTTAAAGTCATATCAATATGTACTGTCCACCAAAAAAATTCTCTCGTATGCTACTTACCATAAGATATTATTGAACATAATCCCCCCCCCCCGCTATTTTCCCATTACATTGGAGGCCGTGTTTTGCAAGAAATAGAATGCAGGTATACAAGAGAAAACCTAATTCTAATCTACTAGATAAGAAATCCCTTGCCCCTGTAAATAAGACTATGAGGAGAATATATTCTACGCATGATATCATTACAATTTTTCAATCGGTGAAACAAAGTGGATTGAGAATCGATCGCCAAATGTAGAAGCTACATTTAGAAACCCGACTCCGCGGGTCTGAATCCCGCTGAAGGGACGATTACTTGTAGTCACTCCAAATCAACTTTAAGCTCTAGGTTCCTGTCTCATTAGCCCTTATGTGAAAATAAATAATAGATTGAAGTGCTCCAAACCACACTTAATATAAACACTAGATATGTCGCGGTTCAGAATGCTACATAAATTTCTTCGCATGATAATTGCTGAGAAGTCTGTGATTAAAACTGCAAGAAATTCAAAAAGCCGATCAGCACAGGGTAAGTTAGAAAGCTAGGCTTTGAATACAATTGATACTTAAACATAATGATAAGTATTATTTGTGTTTAATTTAAGTTGATCATTTTGTAATGTATAGTTTATGTGAATTAATTCCATGATTTTGTTATTAAAAATTGAAAATAAAGAATTTCTGAAATAGTTTCTTTAGCCTTCGCACAGCAGTACAATAGATCTTATCGCTACAAACCGCTCTGAACCTACAAAGTAGTTGTTGTAGTTCAGAATGATAAAATCATTTCATTGCATCCCGTTTGTCAATAAGAATGCAATAATGAAGGTTATAGTCCTTTATGCTACGTGAAGGCTAATGACACCAGGACTTACTGCTTAAAGCCAATTACGGCTACGATCATCCATGCCAGTAGTGGGCTTCGACCCCCGAAGTCCAGCACCGAAGAGCAGAGCCCTACCCAATAGATTATCGTTCGGCTCATTAAGACTGCTATGAATGCTGCTAGAAGCACGGGAAACGCCGGGTGCCTTGGATAGCTATTAGTACATTGACTAAAAGTTTGAATAAATAGGCTTTAGAAACGCATCACCTATGGAGTTTTTGCTTTTCTCTTTATATTTTACTCGAATGTTTATGATGGTAACTAATGCTTACTCTAAGGATTAAAATGCATGTTATAAATAATACTGACTGTATCTTGTGTTGTAGAGATGTACATGGATCATTTTTCATAAAGCTCATTTTCAAAATTTCAATAAATAATAGCTTCAAATATAATCAATATTTTACTTACAAATTTTCATGATTTTACACAAATATACACCCAATGGCATATTACATTTTCAAGCAAATAAATTTAAATCAATAAAAAGGGTATTTAAAGAATATTCAGTCTTATTAAATAAATATGCACTAAATTAACCAATTCAGCCTATAGTTTCACGTGTTAATGTTCTAGTGAAAAAATTAAAATTAGAACACTTTATTAATTAGATCAATTATAGCGCATTGGATATTAAAATATTGTTTTATCAATGAATCACCTTTAATTAATTTGTTTTGGAAGTAAAGTCCCTTCATTCTTTTTCTTGTTAATTTTACTTAAGTAAATTAATATTCTGTTCATATCTTGAAATAAAAATTTGATTGACAGAAAAGCTCTTAAAGATGTAAACAAATTAATCGATTTTCTTAAGTCAAATCTCTTTTTTGACGAATTTTATTTTTCACGTGAAGTCTTCTTTTCTCTTTTTTTAACTTTCAAACGCGTTTGTAAATACTTATTACTTTACTAGCATTATTATCCAATGCTTCCAGGATAGATATAAAAATAGAAATTTTATACGCATTCCATCATGTATCAAAAAATTGCTGTGCTAATGCAGCCATTTTTGTTCTTCTGGAACAAACAGAACATGCAACGTGTGACTGTACTGTCCAGTGGTATAATGCGGATACAAACATACAGTCCAGTGCGGTACTGCTACGGAGTGGTATATTTTCAGGTACCTACATCATAAATTTGCCTGCACATCATGATATTACAAGCAAACAATTCCTTTTATTACCATAGTTAAAAATTAATCGAGGATTAATTTTTAAATTAGTGCAAAATTTATTGGTGAGTTTTGATTCCCAGCATTTACAAAAAAATTAAAATATCTTAATTTTATGGAACAGCAATTCAATAAAATGCAGAAGTTATTTAACACTAGATTGCCCAAGGCAGTCATTTTGACTGTTTTTTAATTTCAATTAGAAAAACAATTATGAAATATAATGACACAATTTCTTAGAATTTGGTGACTTTTTCTATAACATATAAATGGGTTTATGAATAATTGTAGTTACTTCCGCCCTCCTTTATTATATAATATCAAAAATTAATTTTAAACAAATTTCTTACATATTTGTTATATTTTTCACAATGCAGTCATTTTGACTGTTTTGGGGCAATATAGGTATACAAGAAATCTCGGGCAATCTAGTGTTAAATAATACATATAAGGTTATGAACAATAGATATATTTAAGAGAAGAGTCATAGTGCTCGAGAAAATGTTATTTTAATTTTAATTATAATGTTATAATAATAATGTTATAATGTAATATAGCTCATTCATCGCCTGCGATTAATCAGGAAAAATAATTTTTGAAATTATAATATAAAACATAAGAGGAAAAGATAGAGAATTTTAATGCTGATACTATTTTCCGTTGAGCCGTAAAGCATATTTATTCTTATTTTCTTTGCAATCGAGCCAGTAGTTTGTGACGAGATGTGGAACATACGTACATATATACATACAATTACTTATATTTATAGGATTATGTGTAATCGAAATGTGCATTTGCAATAATGCTCATTAAAAGATAATTAAATAGTAGCTTCAAAAATAATTCATATATTTTGAATTTTGGTATTTTGCTTATATTTCAAGTGACTTTTCGCATTTTTTAACAAATCAGTTTCATCTTTATATAATTTCATAGATACGTTTTCTCCATGTTAGTTTTATTTAAGCAAATAATCTTATGTTTTTATCTAAAAATAAAAATTTACATAGCAATAAACCGCAATGGCAATAGTAAAAATTCATTAATCGGTTTTACTAAATAAAATCTCTTTATGCCTTCTTGCATTTTATTTTCTACCATGTAGTCATTTTTATACTTTTATTAATTGTCATCTATTTTTTTAAATTTAAGGCTTAAAAACCATGTTCAAGTGCTGAAAAAACTTGTTCAATACAATCTTGTTTCTTTTATACTTTTATTTTACTCATTTGTAGTTTTATTTATGTTAACCTTTGAATCCTTCCGAATAATAATTAATGTTTTATAGTAGTTGTATAAGCTGATAAAGTTTTTTATTATTAGTATGCAACACATTCCAATATTTTTTCCTTTGAAAAAAAAAATAGATTTTTGTTAGAATTTTCCTCAAAGCTTTACTCAGATTTTTAAATAAACCTGGAGTAGAAGAGCCAAATCAATCAATAGTTCCAAGTGTAGATTAAAGTGTTAAATAAAAAAGAATAAATTTATTAATTAAATCAAATTTATGCTACTGATTATTAAAATATTGTTTTAATAGTGGTTCAGTTTTAACTAATTTGTTTTGCAACTAAATTCTCTTCCATCCTCTCTCTTGTAGTTTGACTTAAATTCATATTCAGTTCATGGATTTCAATAAAAACTTGAATGACACCAAAGCTCTTAATGATGTAAACACATTAATCAGTTTAACTAAGTAAAATATCTTCATGCCTTAACGAATTTTAGTTTTGGCTTGCAGTCTAAGCAACACTTATACTAGTTTTCGGACGTTTATAAAAATTGAGCTATTGCAATCATGTTTGAGAGTTGAAAAATGATTTCATAATCTAGATGCCTTTGTATTTACGATTTCATTATTTTCTAATCCTTTATTTTAGTCTTTGAGACCATTTGATTAAGAATCTATATTTTATAGTAGTTGTATTGGCTAAAAATATTTTCTCTTTATAATTTTCTTCTTTACTACATTTTCAAATCATTTGTTTCTTTGAAAAATGTAGAATCAGAGTTTGAAAACTAATATTTATAATTGTTTCATCCATTTCAATAACTTATTGTTTATAATTAGCTTATAAATTCTTTTTCGCTCATTCCCTGTAAGTTTTCTTATTTTTGACTCTATATGTTTTTCTTCTATTCATTTCGAACCCTTTCATAAAGTAATTGATTATTTATTATTTTATTACTTAAAAAATATTTTCTTACAATCTAGTTCTTTTTAAGTTTTCCTTTTTTACGCTTTGAAATTATTTATATTAATTTTGAAACCTTTTATATAAAATTTGATATTTTATAACCATTTTATTAAACAAAAAAAAACTATTTTTCTTATCTTAGTCCTTTCAAGTTTTCATTTTTTCTATGTTTTCCAATTATTGTATAAATTGTTGTCCAAGTGTTTTTTCTTAGGATTCTAAGGATAAATCCCATAAACGTGACTTGAATGAATGAAATTTTTTCACTTCCAATCTACTTTCTAAAATCCCATTGAAACGTATTTATAACTCACCCAGGTTTAAAAAACAATGAAATGCTTTAAGAATCAAATGATTCATTATGTTGAAAGTATTTTTTATTACAAGACATTCATACAATTTGCCTGTACTCTTGAATTTATACAAAAAATTTCCAGTGGCATTATATATACTGTTCAAAGGTGAATTTTTAATTCTATATTTTTATCATATAGCAAATCATAGCCTTGATTTGAAAAGAAGCTGCTTTTTAAAATGGAAGAAAAATTCCCTTGGTCAGGGGTTCGATTTCTGTTTTATGTTAATATTAAAGGAAAATAAGAATATTTACCTAAGATTTTAAGATATTCAGCACTTTGTAAGGGTTTTACATAAAATTTAATTTATAAGGTACAAACGTAAACAAGTGCAATTTAAACTGCCAGTTACTTTAATTGCAGTTCCTATTCTTTTAATTTACTCGGGCTACAGGGCAAGGAGGCATCTATACTGTCGTGTAGTTCTCGTTTATATTTGAGTATCAACCTGTGATCAAATTTATAGCGGTGATTTATTTTTAATTGCGTTGTGTTAAGTATTTTTGTACTAAATTTAACCACAGGTTCTGAGAAACTACAAACATAAAAATGAAAATAAAATAACAGCTAAATTGACAGCAACCGAGACTAGCTTAATATTAAAAAAAAGTAAACTTATTATAATATATATACATTTATTTACATACAAAACTGATGCTAATTTTCATAAAATAAGCTTCTAAATTAGTTCTGACAAATTTTTTATATACTTAAGTAATTTTGTAAATAGATAGAGGACCTAATCTCAATTTCAAAAATGTATGTAAATTTGGGGTACCTTTGTGGGTCTAAAATGTTGGGCCCGGAACACTTCTGGTTGAAGGGTATCTATGGCTGATCAGGAGAGGGAATCTATATATCATCCGTTGGTCTCGTCAGGGGCTTCCTCCTGAGTCTTTGGGGTGCGGCTGTACTATTTGGTGCAGGAACACTTCCTGTCTGACTTGGCTGGACTCTCCTAGTCTGGACTCTCGAGCACCTTCTCCTCTGGACTCACGAACAACTTCCGTCGGACCCGACTGGACTCCCGACTTTCGAAAAAACCTTCTTTTGGGACCTACGAACCTCTTCTCTGGGACCTCCGAATCCTCGTCTTATCTTTTAGATTTTTCATATTTAATTATTTCAACCTTGTCCCCTCTTCCTTCTTGTCGTCCAATCGGGATAGTTGTAAGAATTTCATTGGCCTGCTTCAACCCCGCCTTGAGACCGTCAACGTGCCAAACCTTATCCCTTCTAATTGGGCACTGTCCCTTAGGGACTCATAAATACTCCACAAAGGTACATTATTATTTAATGTCAAGTACGGAGACGGGATTCTAATCTGGGACTAGGATGAGAACCCCGCCCGAGACCACCGTATAAGACAAACATATCGGTTGAATAGAAATTTATGGTCCTTCATCTCTTTACAAAGATGTGATGAGGTCAGATTTAGATCCCGAACATTTTACTTCTTGTATGAATGAATCAATTATATAACAGATCTAAATCGCGTCATCACATATACCAACTAAATTAGTGATGGATATGCAGTCGGGCCATTCTATTAAAGAACACACAGAGCTCGTAGCGGAACACAAACTTTTATTGAGCTAAGAGAATGACATGCTCTTTCAAAGGTAGAAGAAAAATGAATATGAAAAGATGGGGATTACAGGGTTGAACCCCAAAGCGACAAGCAGACACGAATTCGTTCCCACACAAAGTATCTTAGTCAGCGCTTTCAAAACTAAAAAGGAACTTAGATCATTGAAATGTGAACCAGATACAGCTGGAAAATATAGAGAGTGAGCAGAAAATTTGCATTTATTGCAGAGAAAGCTTTGCAAAATGGGCTAGAAGAATTTTAAGTTTCGGACATTAACTTAATTCAGATATTTTATAGCTGGGAAAATAGAATGGAAAAACAAAAATGGGAAAGAAGATAATTTTTAAGAGATGTTGAAATGTAATAACTTTGATATATTACACATATATCTACTGTCAAGTCGCATTTAATGCAGTGTTTTTATAACATGGCGTACATATAACGTAAACTGAAAATTGCTCATATCTCTTACAACGTGTTTATCGAATGAGAACATTCCAACAACTTGAATGACTTGAAAACTTTATGGTAGCACTTATTCGATGCTTTTAACTTTTGTTGTTGACATTTATAAGGTATTCCGAAATCCAAATATCTGGGAATTTCTCTAGAAGTGAACAAACATAAAAGAATTGCTCTCTTTTAATCTAAATGATAGAATTTTCCATGTCTGTCTGTGCGTCATGAAAAAACTACTTTTGTAGTAACATATTTAATTTTAGTTCATCAAAATTTTGTAACATTTTAGAACTTAAGTTTAAAATTTCAAAGATTTTGTGAATAAGGAATTGCTTTAATCAAAATGAAAGCTGTATATAAATGTGTATATATATATATATATATATATATATATATATATATATATATATATATATATATATATATATATATATATATATATATATATATATATATATATATATATATATATATATGTATATATATATATGTATATATGTATATATATATGTATATATATATGTATATATATATACATATATATATGTATATATATATATATATATATATATATATATATATATATATATACATATATATACATATATATACATATATATATATATATACATATATATACATATATATATATATATATATATATATATATATATATATATATATATATATATATATATATATATATATATATATATATGTATATATATGTCGTGGTCCTGACACTAGAGTCCTGACATCAGCTTCATATCTTTATTTAAATTCACCCACACTCTACTCAACAATAGCGTCTCATATTGGCGCCCAACTGCTAACAACAAAGGCAGTTTTCACTGCTTCGAGGAGCCACAGATCTGATTATAGTAATTGTTTATCGCTCTCTGTTCATATCACTGCGCGTGAGCCGTATTTATGTGGCTAATAACTCGAGGCGTGTTACTCCCATTAAAATAATCCCTAATTAGATCTCTTAAATTACTCTATATTTTAAATCCTGATATATATATATATATATATATATATATATATATATATATATATATATATATATAGTGTGTGTGTATATATATATGTATATATATATATATATATGTATATATATATGTATATATATGTATATATATGTATATATATGTATATATACGTATATATATATGTATATATATGTATATATATATATATATATATATGTATATATATATGTGTATATATATGTATATATATATATATATATATATATATATATATATATATATATATATATATATATATATATATATATAATATATATATATATATATATATATATATATATATATATATATATATATTAGATTTTAGTAGGTATCAACAAAAAAATCAGTTTGAATAGATCTAAACAGCTTTAATACAAATTAGTTCTTCTATTTAAAAAGAGGCGATGCCATTAAATTACTAAAAAACTGGTAATAATTAATTAATTAGCCTGTAATATAGGATTCTTTGTACCATTCTTTTATTTATGGTATATATATTTATTAAGGTTTACTATGATATAAAAATTTAAGAGGTGTGTGAACTCTTAAGTATTTTTATCAACACAAAAAGTAATTTCATCGGTTCTCCTAAACTCATCAAAAACAATACTACCTAGAAGACAAAACGATGGGACTAAAAATTTTTATCGATATATGCATTTAAACAAGGGATTCAGAACTGACCAATTCGAAAAAAAAAATTTGTTTTATGATCATAACTTCAAGACCAAATAAATGAAACGCTCGATACAGGGAATCGAAAAATATGATAATGATAGATCACGGTAAAATAAATGAAAATATGAACTTTATAAAACAATATAAGTGTAAACTGATTAGTAGTCAACACTTTCATCTATTAAACCTAATTTACGTATTTTTATTTTCAGTATTTACAATTTTTGTGTTTTCTAAAATTCACTACTTAAAATAGGTGATAAAAATCTGAAGAATTTTCCTTAACTAAAATGTATGATTTAGCATCTGTAAATCTTTCTTTTCGGAGAAATATGTTTGTTTATTGCCACAGACTTACATTTTATCCAATTTTGTGTGTTGTTTTACTCCAAACATATAGTATCTATCTCCTAGGAAACTCGAAAATATTTTGTCAGTAATGGGAATCAGATATGTTGAAACCAAGATGACTCTATACATTTAAGTATATAAGAATATCTTTGTACCTGTGATGCTAACATGTTTTCTAACTTAACGTTACAGAGGATATTAGGTTCAGTAAAATGGGGGTAATAACAGAACTTGTATTTTCTTGTATTTGTCAATGTTACGGTTTTTCTTAGATAAGAAAGTTTTTAAACTTCAAAGGAGTTTAACTTATCTAAACAATTTATTTTCACCTCTTGGTATTTTCACAAAGTATTTTTAAAATATGAAAAAATTTTTAAAGCTAGATTAAATTATTATTCAATTTTTATAAGTTTTTATCCAAATTATTATAGGAATATTGTTGCTAAATAATTTTCAATATTTTCCATTTTCATTGCGTTGCTATATCTCTAGAGCAATTATTTCTTAGCAACCTTATTTTGTAATTAAAACTGAGATTTTAAATCCAGTCTGAGCTATTATTCAATATTTACCCAATATTTTTTTTATCTGAATTATTACTCGACTACTGTCATTAAATATTTTCAATACTTTTCTCCCCCAATACCTTAATTAAATACTTCCAAAGTCATTTCAGTTTATTCCTAGCTTACTTAGATTAGATTCCTTTGTAGAAAATAATAAGCAAAGGTCAAGATCGATTCAATGCCTTTGGCAATCGTAACATATTTTTAGCCTATTAAAATACAGAAGCCATGAGCTATGTCACAGACATAGGACAGGGATTACTTTGCTTAAGAAAATGTTAAATATTTTTAATGGAAAATACATAATGCCTTTCTTAAAAAAACAAAAAAGTTCACATTTTTATTATCAAAATATATTTTTCTTTAACCCGTTTTTTCCTGACGGTACTTATAAGTACCACTTCAAACAAACGCCTACATAACCGTATATTCCTGTGACGGTACTCACAGGAACATGAAGGTTACAGTTCCTACAGCAGAAAAGAAATGACAGCACCAATCAGGAATCCTTTTTATTCACATAGTAGGGATTTTATAATTGTCATGCTGCATTCGAAGGTCTTTTTGTGGTAGCGTTGATACATATGTTGTTCAATTGAATAAATTTAGTGGTTTATTACTAGTTATTTGGTACTATTATTTTTTAGATTTCTTTACTTCGCAGGTAAGCATTTAATTTGTTTTATTCATAATTTAATGTTTTATTTTCTATCATAGAGTCAAAAATATCATAAGTCTTGTACTAGTAAGTACCAGCTTAAAAATTAACTACTAAAATGGTATTAACAATTAATTTTCTTTTTTTCTATAATTATTCGTAATTAAAACTTATCTAATGATGTGAAAATGCAGTGAGAAAGTTGAGAGTAAATTAATTCACGATATAAAGGGTTAATCAAAAATTATTTTTTGTGAAGGTTTTCAAAATTTTCCCCCAACTGATATTTTACTTTTCTTAATCTTAACTTTTCCAGACACCCAAAATTATTCAAGGATTTATGTAACTTCTATTCTTCTCCAAACTAAAAATAAAATCAATAATTACTATGTATACATGTGGCCTTTTCTTTCCCTTCTTTAAATCAGCTGTTAAATGACAGAATAAACTGAAGATCTTTACAATCTTTATGCCATTGTTTGTATTTTCGACAGTAATGTTTTAACAAGCCAGAATAGAAACGATCCTTTAAAACTCTTTCTCATGAGAAGTCATCCACGCGATTTTTCCCCTCTTCAAGCATTTTTACAGATCAAACCGATGCACGTTTGTCTCTTGTCTGTGTAAGACGCATCCGTCAGTTTTCTGTCATTAAGATGAAAATAAAAGACTTTTGCTGAGTATTTCACATGGTTTTGATTTATGAGTGACAGCCTTTCTCACCACAATGACTGTATCTAAGTTACATTGCCTACAAGGCCAAGCAATTGGAGATATGGCTCTGTCAACAATGTAATTTGTGAAGAATGCTCTGGTTGCGTATATATCTATCTACAAGGGTTCCGTAATTAAACATCCCTACTTTAAAGTTATCTACAGTTGAAATTATTGTTCAGAAATATATGAAATCTTGTACAGGACATAATGAAAGGGTGAGAGTTTTTTTAGCAAATAAAAATATTTATTCAAAATTTCACAGCCGGGGGATGGGTTTAGATGAATTACACATTTAGCCAAGATTTACTCTAGTTAAAAAAATGATTACAATAAGACATGCGAAATATGACAGCCATCATTATCAGCTACCATTTTAAATTGTAAGATATCGCGTTCTACTATTGACCGTGACGTGCCCAGGGAAATGCTGAGAACAAACTAACCACACTAAAAATTATCTTGCCTGATGCGAAGTTTTTTCTGAAGATAAAAAACCATAATTAAGGACACATATTTAAGTATACAGATATTATATTTTATATCTCAATTTATTTTTGTTACGCAATCAAATTTTGACCTGTAAATGTACCTAAAAGGATATAAACCAATAACAGTTTTCCACTCATTATGGCATATTATGTTTGTAAGAGACTTTTTGTTCAACATATAAGTAAAATAATTAAGTCATATTAAAAAATCATAAAATATTATAGGGCCTGGTGGGGTAAAATGTGTAGAAAAAGCGTGATTTCTTATTCAACACTACTTTTAATTTTAAAAAAACTATAAACAAGCGATTTTTGCATGTATTTATACAATGGGTTCATTAACATTATATTTAAAATAATTTTATAAATATTCTTAAATTGCAAATTTATAATTTTTTGCGTTTTTTATATCCATTTCATCCCAAACGTGGGGTAAAATGGGTATTGATTTAAAAATGCTATTAATTATGCAAAATTTAATCAAAACTTTATTTTTTTGCTACAAACACATTGATATATGATATAATTACAATTTCTATTGGAAAACTGTAATGGCAATGGTTATTATGCTGAGCTATGTTCTGTTACATGAGAAACAGTCATCATTTCTCCGGCCTTAGTTTGTACCCGCTTTCTTTTTAGTCTGGCATTTTCTAAGACTTTTTTTCCTTACAACAGCAATGGCGAAATTGTTGTAAGGATGGCTTTTTTTAAATCCTTATATGGAGAAGAAAGGACAAAAATCGAAGTGGTTGAACTGGAAGTTTGCTTAGAAAGAGCTTCCATAGTAGCTATTGTTGAAATCTATGTAACACTGTATACTGTTATTTTTCCATCTTTTTCAGTTATTATTATTTTGTGTTTAACAGCCTTTTTACTTCGCAGCATATAATAGCTGTTTCAGAAGGTTAGAGAATGTCGCTTTGGACACTTTTTGAAGACGGCCCTCCGTATACCACATCTTCAGGAATTTTTCTCCAGGAACACTTCATAGGGACAAAAACGTCGTCATTCAAAGATTGCAGGACATGGCTTAAGTTTAATGGGAGGAAGTGAATAGTGATTCTCTTGTCTGTTTTCCTATCTTATATATCAAGTGGCCATCGAATATCAAAAGAGTGGGATTTTCCAGATATTGTACTTGTTAGAGAAAATGTCCCATCCAAGATTCAAATATCGTATCCAGCATCCACCCTGACTCTATGCAGCCATATAATGCACCAGGTGGTCCACCCTTGGTCCAAGTTTCATATAAATTTAGACTTTTACTCAGTGAAAGGTGGAAGAAAAATTCCATTCACAAATGTACAAAACAGCCATGGACACACATGTATTTTTAGGCTTTTGTATTAATTTACTCTATAGCACAGCAAATCAATTTTAAAAAATACTATGCAACATTATTTACACTAAAATTGAAGGGCTGGTTTAAATCATTGCATCTAAAAATTTAAAACTTCATAAAAAATTGTTAAGCCTAACCAATACCCATTTTCACCATCATACAAAAATAATCATTAAACATAAAATATTTAAAATATTTCTTGTCTGTTTTTGAAAAACTATTGTTTAGAAACCCTTCCAGTTGGGTATTAAAAAAACATTGACGATTAAAGAAATAAAATATCACTTTTTAAAAAGTTTTTAAGATCTTAGTGAAGATGAATATATTACTAATTTACTAACGAGGTAATCTATGCTGACAGATGCAAAATATAAAACTTCTAAAAGTAAATAAATGTTGCTGACAAATGTCCAAAAATATATTACACACTTAAAATATAAATGTTAAAAGTTATGATGTGTCTTTTAAGTAAATTATAAAAAATACCCATTTTACCCCACTATTTTACACCACCAGACCTTATAAAACGGAGAAAATTTCTATGGGTTGTTAAAATACTTTTCAAAGTATTATATTTTATCGTTATTAATATAATAGTTGATATCGACTAATTAAAATTTTTATAAAAAAATAACTTTTTAAATTACTCATGTCTTTTTATTTTCAATTCAAGTAAGCGTCACTCCAAGACACATTTAGGAGAAATCCACAGCTGTACAGTATTTTTAAACCTTAAAACGATCATATTTTTTTATGTTTAGAAAGTAAAATAAAATGTTGCATCATTCTTTACATGTTACACTTAAAGGAAAAACAGTACATCACCCAGAAAAACTTAATTAAATCTTAGACAGAAAAAAAAATTTAGAAAACCATTATCTGAATTTAAGATCATTGTAACAGTTTTATAAAAGGGTTCTAGAAAATTAGCTCTTGAAATGAATTACTTTGAAGGGTTTGTGTTAGGACAAAATATTGTTGCGTTAAACAGAAGCTGAAAAATTAATTTACGATTAAACTTCTGTATTACATAATATATATATATATATATATATATATATATATATATATATATTGTAAAATTTTATTCAGTCTATAATATATATATATATATATATATATATATATATATATATATATATATATATATATATATATATATATATATATATATATATATATCTTCTGTGAAAGTGTATTTTCTTCTTTTTATATTTTATTCCTATTTCATGAATAATATCGCTGTATTAAACTTGAAATGAATACAGATATGAAAATTGATATATAGATATTTATATTATAGATATATAGATATTAATATTATATAGATATATAGATATTAATGTTATATAGATATATGGATATTAATATTATATATATATAGCTATTAATATTGAAATTGATATTGTTAGTGATTTTAATATTGTAATTGTTAGTGATATTGATATACTTATTGCAAATCATTATTTTTGCAGCTGATTAATTTTATTTCATGCATATATGCATATATTCTTTTATTTAACTTTTCTGTGGAAAATCAAATAATATTAACTAAAAAGGAATAAAAAAGGGCAATTTAACAAATATTTCACTTTTTAAATACAATTTTCCTTCAAACCAAATGACTTAATTAGAAATTCCGCACTTTGTATGCTAAAGGAATAAGAATCTTAAGATCTGTAAACAAATGTTCTTAATCCGTTAGAATTTTTGAGTGCTGTCAGATCATAATCTTTAATTATTTGTTAAAATTGGTGGTAATCCATATTGAGTGCCGCTATCACTAGTCATAATTGCCGAAAATAAATTTTTAAAGGATTTTTTAACAGTTTAAAGAACTATTAGTACAAAATAAAACCACATATGTAAATTTAGTTATTAAATTATTTGTTTTAAATGTTACATAGGTTTTGCTTTAAAGTACCAAAAAATTTAGCTATATTTATTTTTTGCTTGAGAATTTTTTTATGTATAACTGAAGTTAAAAAGAAAAATTTGAATTAGAGAATTTATCTTATGTAAATTATTTATACATTGTTGTATAATTATTCGAGAAAATCAGGTTTCGATAAATTCTGTAAAATAATAAAGTTTTTGTTTAGTTAATACTAGATCTAAAACTGGGATATTAACCAAAATTAAAAATAGTTATGCGGTTTTGTGTCAATACTCCAAGGATTTAAAAACCTTTAAGCCATGATCGATGTATAGTTATTTAAATAACTTTCATTCCATTTTGAATACAGTAGAATTAATACTAAAATATTCAATTTCATGTTGACTGCAATACTAGAGTTGCAAACTAAACGAAGATTGAAATATTGTCGCATAAAGCAGCTTTGTCAAAGAGTTCAGTGGCCGAATGGTCAAAGCACAAGATCCAAACACAAAGTTTGTGGGTTTGATGCTCGTCATGGCGATTGATCCAAAGTATCGAGTTTTAATTTTAAAATGTTATTTATTGTTGCCTTATGTTCTATAACATTCTAGATCTTTGTTTATTATGTAAATTAGTTATTTCTCGAATATTTTGTTTGGGTATAAAAGATGATACTCACTAGTTGTAGGGGACTTCTCGATCTTGCAAGGTTGCGAGTTGCTACTTAGCTTCAATAAATTCGTCTGTTAGGTTAACCCCTTCCGGTAAAATGACGAGTCTTGCTCGTCATTAGTTTTTCATTCCATACCGCACAATGACGAGCTACACTCGTCATGCGATTAAAGTTAATGTTAAATATGATAATTAATTTATTTTATAATTTCTAGTATACTGAATTTAGCAAGACTTTTGTTACTTGTGGAATTACCAGGTCACTATTATATATTGTTTATTTAGAATTTCTTGGTACAAGTCACTGCTAAATTGATGAGTCAGAATAAAAGAAAACCTACTAAGAAATGCTGTGTGTGTTACAAGAATCAAATTAGAAGTGAGACTCTCTAGCGGTGTAAACAATTCAGTATTCCTTTGCACTTTGTTTTGAAAAGTACCACTATCTTGAAGACTATTATCTGTATACCTTATTAATGTTTTGCTTTGATATTTTCTTAATTATACCTTTTCTGATATTATTTAACACTATGTAAAAAGTGGATTTTAATTAGGAATATGTAAGAATTGTAAAATGAAACAAGTTTTTTAAATAAAAAATAAATGGTTACTTCACGCACAGTTTTTCATTATTAAATCGTACCGGAAGAGACTAAACGGTGTGTTCATTCGAATCTTCGTGACAATAATATCTTTCATAAAAAATGTCTTAAATAGTTTAATAAGAAATTAAAATTTAGTAAGTAGTCATCCATACACAGATTTCCCTTTCTTCTTTAAAAACACGTTTTTATACCTATGGTTTTTCAGGTAAACTGATACTAAGGTTTGCCGAAGTTCAAAAAATATGTCCATTCAGGGGGGTTATAAATAAATTTAGATATGAATACATATCAGTTACAAAAAAAAGTTAAATAAAATATGTCCATGATTATTTAGGTAATGCTGACGAATTTAAGAAAATTTGGTATCTAAAGTAGTAACACTTATTCTGGAATTATTTTCAAAGATACAGAGATTTAATAGTGTTTTTCTAATAATAGGTATTTATTTCCGGCTAAAGCAGATATCCTGAAAATATTATTTATCTTTTTTAAAAAAGTATGACTATTTGAATAAGCAACGAGGTTTAGGAAATCCAGTATATTCAAAGATTTTGTAAAAATGAAAACAAGTTTCCTTTTTTGTTGTTTTTGTACCAGTTACAATAAATCATGTAAAAAATATTTATTGGAAATTCATGATAAAATTAATAGATTTTTAAAAGCACGAATAATTCACACGTGATTCCTTAACTTATTTCTCATCCCACCTCTCTTTATTTTATATTTTTTATTTCAAAAACAAAAGTAATGTCAAACGTTTAATGTTCTTATAGCATTAAATAGGGCATGACTTTGAGTAACTACCAATGAATTATTACAAAAGAGTAATGATTACTAAATAACATTTTCTAAAACTTTAGACTCTGGCACATCCTTAAACCCGAAATGTAAGTATAGTATTATGAAAAATCCTATACCACATGACTTCTTCCAAAATATACCAAATGTTCTTATACCATTAAATAGTACATGACATTGAGTAACTACCAAGGAATTATTACAAAGGAGTAATGATTACTAAATTACTTTTTCTAAAACTTTAGACTCTGACATATCCTTAAACCCGTAAAGTAAGTATAGTATTATAAAAAATCTCATACCACGTGACTTCCTCTATGTTTATTATATAATGAATCCTTTTTACTTCCTTGTATACTGAAACTTGTCAAAATGGATTCAGACATCTTCCAAAAGTGTATTTCCATTGAAATCTGAATACTAAAACTTTTCGTAATTAAAATAATTTCCTTACTTTATACAAGATAGTAAAAGTAGTACAAGTTTTATTGTTATCACAGAATATATTTCATAACTTTCTAAATTAGCTTTCGATTCAAGTCTCGAATACTGCAAAACAGTGATAGACTAATACCAATTATCCCATAATGCCAAAAAACTAAAAGTATATATACATGTTAATCATTCATCACAAGGTTTTAGTACACCCATAATAAATTGAAAGGAAATACATGATAATTTAACATTTGTTACCTAAAAATTATTAATAGGGATTTTATATTAATTAAATAAATTTTCTTAAAGAAATATCTGTATACTTTTTTATTGTTTGATGAACGAGCATATAAGAATATGTATGTAAATTTATTTCTTTGGAGTTAAAACTTTTAAATCTTCATTTTGCTTTATTTGTGGAATTAAAATATTTCTCAGCTAACTATTTCTCAGATATTCTATAATATTTTGAAAAGTGTAGCTTCAGTCGAAACCTCTTTCTCACGCAAGAAATTTCTTTGCTGTGATTTATAACTACGAGTGACTGTTATTATAATCTTACTTAATTTTATATATTCTAATAAAACACAAAAGTTTATTTCCAGACAATAATTTATTTAGTTCAAGTTTAATATTCTAAATCAGTTAAATTTAATTTCTAAATTGGTTCAAACCTTTATAATAACTAAATTGTTTCAGGCAAAAACTTCAGACAAAGAATGTGAGTTTTAGATTCTCACGCATCAGGGGTAAAGCATAAAATCTAGAGAAATAAAACGGTTGGATTTGGTGTTTTCTACCAAATTTTCTTTTCACTCTACTATCGTCAAAAATAATTACGTTTTTTTTTCTTGTGACAGAGAAAGAGAGAGATCATTTAACCAAGATACATTTTAAATAATAAAATATTAATCACGTGACATAGAGAAAACTTTAAATATTTCAAATTTGGCAAATGATCACTCCGTCACTCATGGCAAGGAAATAGATCACAATGCGAGAAAATGACGGAATATGCAAAATAAAAATGGAAATTTTTAAATAAAATAAAACTAATTCTGGAATAAAAATATATCATTTTAAATCACATCTTAAAAGCTATCACGTGAAATAAAAGCTATTTAACATATTTTGTACGTCGTTTAAGAGAAAAATGTATACAATATGTGGTTTCCAAGATCTATTGAGAACAAAGTATTGAATCTTTCCTGTGATCGATGAATTTAACTTTCCTAAAACCTTTCGGGAATTCACTTTATTTATCATGCAATTTTTTTTAATATTCATATAATCATTTAAGATTGCATAGAAAAGAAATAGAAATGCACACATACAAAGGTTGATTATACACACACACACACACACACACACATATATATATATATATATATATATATATATATATATATATATATATATGTGTGTGTGTGTGTGTGTGTGTGTGTGTGTGTGTGTGTGTGTGCGAGCGTATGTGTGTGTATGTAATATATCAAAATTATTCAACTTTAGTATTTCCTTATAAACCTCCTCTCTCCCATTATAATTCCTTAAAATCTTTTTCCCAGCCTCTAAATGTCTTAATCAAAAGAGCGTTCTCGACTTAAAATTCTTTCGATACATTTCCCAAAGATTTCTATCCTATAGATGTAATTTTTCTGTCCGTTCAACACGTTTCCCAGCTGTCGCCGTCAAATGGCCCCGCATTTTTCCTGATCTTATATTTAAATTCGCTGAGTAAGTAGGAAAATTCTTTCTGTCTTCGCTCTTCAGAGCACCTCTGTTCGAGCAGAGTGATTTTTGTGTCTTTCTCTTGTCTGTCGTTGACTAGTAAAGATGTCCTCTTTAGCATCTCTGAAATAAAGTTTTAATTCGACTTGTGCCCTTCTCTTCAATGTGGTCGTTCGTTATTACTGCTAGCTGATATTAGCTTTCTCTTTGCCTAGTAGCCCGGGCAAGTAAAAACAATACGGGTTACATGATTATTGTGACCAGAGGGAAAATAATTATTACATATATATGACTTTCAGTAGAATTTATGTTATATTAAATGCCTTTTAATACTAGTTATAGAAATATTCATATAATTCCCTAAGCAATTCAATGTAAAAATAATGTTTAGTTTTTATAAGTATGTCATTTTATTGTGATAAACTAGTTCCAGGCATCAAGGACAAGAGTCGTTCTATTTTCACCTATTTACAAGGAATGCAAGTAGGTGAAAGGTATTTTATTCCGTTCTAGGAAGATAAATACTCTAAGTATTTTAAAAGCCTTTTAATAATACATGCTTCATAGTACACAACAGATTTCCCTACTGAAGAAATTTGTTATTCTTTTCACGATCCATTGCGTGCACGTCTGAAGATATTTTTCCTTTCATGATCTAAATATATATGTTAATTAAAAACAGTAAAACAACTTGAATCCCTCTACGAAATGCATTTATAAAATGTAATTCTCTTAATTACATACAATTCTTTTGATTTTCTTATCTGTAAAGTGTTATTTAGGCTAAACGAACAAATATATTTTACAGAGTCTTAATATGACTTGAAGTGTCTTTACTTCTACATAGGTATCCTATTTCTAAAGATATTTATCATTTCATGATCTAAATTTGTACGTTTTTTTAAGAACAGTAAAACAAATAGAAAATCTGTTACATTCATTTTTAGAATGTAATTATTTAAATTTATCACAATTCTTTAATTTTTCTGAATCATGTAATATTATTTAATTTAAACAGACTTCCCAAAACATGTCTTAGTTCAGGTATACGTAATGAAATTTTATAATATATTAAGTGTGGGGAAATGACACAAAGTATAATTCCGTATGAAACTTTAAATATCCCTATAACCCAGTCATCAATGAAAATATTAATAAATGAACTGAATTCTAACTTTGTTATCGATATAACAACATTATTATAGAGTCGTTTCAATATAGTTCACACCCTGAAGAGTCTGAATATGACTTGAAGTTCCTTTACTTCTACAAATAAATCCTAATTCTGGAGATATTTATGATTTCATGATATAAATATAACATCAAAAACACCTAAAACAATTGAAGTCCCTCTACTAAATATTCTTATGAAATGTGATTCCTTAAATTAATTACAATTATTTCGATTTTAATATCTGTAAAGTATTACTTAAGCTAAACATTACTTAAGCCTAACCAAGCCATGTGGTAGTTCAGAAGTATATAAGGAATGTTTTTTTTAATACCGTAAACATAGAAAGAATGGTCCAAAGTAGAATTCCCGGGACATGGCTAAATATTCCCACATGTCACACCTTATGAAAAAATATTTTAACAAATCCACTGAATTTCAGTTTTTGTTTTTGAGATAAATACATTTTTATAGAGTCGTCTAAAAATAATACACGCCGTCAGAAGTCTTTAAATGACTTGAAGTTCCTTTACTTCTACATAGATTTCCTAATTCTTCTGTTTTGAACTTTTGCCAGTTTTATAAAAAAAAATGTTCATAATATTTGTTTCTTTAAGGATAAAAGTTAACATTTTATATCCATTCATAATGTTTTCAATATAAATAATAGATTTTAAAATTAAATTTAACATTTTCTTTTAAGTATTTCTTGACTTTCGAGTGACTAGGTTAGTTTTAAACATTAGTACATACATACGAAATATATTTTGATGTATGAAATATTCTCCATTGTTGAGTCCAGTATGAGGCTGAATGTATAGGGTGCTGCATTCCGGTATTAGAACCCATGGGCTCGAAGCTTGCAGGGGACATGGATGTTCATACCCATTTAGTATCGTCTTAATGCAGTAGGTTTTCTTATAATAACCGTTTATGAAGAAAAATAATAACCTTAACGGCTTACAGTACATTAATATTATCAGAAAATCTGTAGGATAAAATTTATTAATTGTTATCTTAAAATGAAGCAAACAAGTATTAAAAATATGAACGAGGTAAAAGTAAAAAGAAAGAAAATACTAATAGCCTTTTAAGGGAAAAATCAGATTAAAGTCATAAAAAAGCCCCAAAGCTCTTTTTGTCTGTGAAGCACAGCTTTAAATAGCCAATTGAAATAATGAGCGGTTGCTAATACAAAGCTGCTTCTCCAGCAGTATCTTTTGATTGTTGGATGACAGCTCGCAGCTATACAATTTTTCCTCGCAAATTGAGCCATTTTGGAATTTTTGTCACACGTGGCATCAAAATGGGTTTAATGAGTTTAAATTATTCCGCAACAATTCATTCACTTAATAGTAGACAGTTTTCTAGTTGTTGGGTTTGATGTTGAGTAAGGGTTGTTGCCTATTTAAATAATTTAACTGTTTTTTTATTTTGTGTTCATTTTTTGCTAATGCGCTGATAAAAGTTTCTATAAACCTATAAATTCCTTTTGTAGTTTTTGTACATGAGTTAGAAGATAACTTAATTTAGTCCTACTGACCCTTAAATTGCTGTGTAATCAATTTTTTAAAAAATATTTCGTTAAGATGATACAAAATATGGCTCAAAATTTATTTGATTACCACAGTTGAGTATAAACTTACAAAGTGAAAATAGCTCCAAATTCTTGAGAAAACATAAGAGTAATAAACAATATGTATTTCAGACTACTAAAAATAACTAGGATGTATTTGGCATTTATTGTAGGAAAAATTGTATGGCATATCTAGAGTTAATAGAAAAAGATTAATTTTAAATTGACTAGGTTCTACTTTTAAAAAAACTGTTTTCTCATGTAACAGAATACATAAAATTTCTCTTGAAATGAAAGTTTAAATACTGCAAATGTTAAGAACATTAAAATAAATATTTCATTCAAGTGCAAATCTTCCCTTTTTTCTTATAAAAATTGTCTATTTACATTTGTCGAAAGTATACGTTAAATAAAACCTGTTTTTTATGAGAAAGATCTTTTACTTATAACAACCGTTCGTATGAAATTTCCTTAACAAAGAATAAGTTTGAGGATCTGTTCCTATTGAACTTTTTTTTATCTATTTTATTGCACTATGTGTTTCCTTAAAATTAAAGTATGTTTTTCAGAGTTTTGATGCTGTATTTATGATTTGCAAGATTTTATTCTAGCTTTTTTAAATCAGCGGAAAGAAAATTTTACTTTTTGGCAATACCAACAAACTTTTCTTTCTCTAATTTTAATCAATCTTTAATACAAGTCTCTTCAATTAGTACAAAAAGTGAGTTTTTCGCTTGTGATATAATACATTCATGGTAAAGATAAAATAATCTTTAACAATGAAAAATTTAAAATAGAGTAGGTCAATTTTTTCTTGTACCACATCTAGGTTTTTCACTATAACCCGCTTTCCGTTTAACACTAGATTTACGGATGTTGATCATATACTTATTTTTACTGAAGTGGGCCAATTTGACTCATACAAGAAAATTGAAGTTGTTTGCAAAGAAAATAGTTCCAAGTTAATTTAAATGAAATGTTTATTATAAAAATATTCATTAAAAAACATTTTTTACATAAAAAATCTGTTTTTGAAACACATTTTCCGCAAACATTTCTATTACATTTAGCATAATGGTTTCTACATCTGTTTCTTTTGCATGATTATTGAATTTGACAATTCTTCCGTGCGTCAGTAGCCTGAATTTCTGTCATTGGAATGGAAGTGTTCTCGACTTCTTTTCTATATTTACTTCATACTATACTTTATATACTTTATACTTTATATTTACTTTATATTATATTTATTACTATATTTATTTTCATATATTTTATGAGTCAAATTGGCTCACAACCGTGAAAATAGGTATACCACATTTGAGAATGCAAATTGAAGGGGTCTGAGGGGATGAGGAATGAAAGTTTACATATATTTTATTACTTAACTAAAAACTAACTTATGTTTTTGAAAAGTGATATTAAAGTTTTATATATATATATACAGTGATCAAATTTTTAATGAGTCAAATTGGCTCGGTCTAGTATTAAACACAGGGGGAAATTCAAATTCTATGATATTCAAAGCACAAATAATAGACATGAGTTTTTACCTGATATCTTTTGAAAACAAAAAATGATCAATAAAGTATTTCGCAAATACTTTCTGTTTATTTATAAATTAATTTTTTTTTTCATTTTTAGACTATATTGTTTAGAAAGGAAAAAATTATAATTTTTACTGATGTTGATATAAGCATATAAATTACGTTTTAGAAATATTGAATTTTAAGTAATGTTCATTTACACAAATATAATGTAAATCAAAATACCACTATTAACTTAAAAATTCTTTTTTCCTTTCGCTTGTACTATATTTTTTGAAACCCCAGAGAATGAAAGGATAGTTTACATAAACTTGGTATGAATTATATTGTAGTTATTCTGTGATTTATTATTTTAAACCGATAACTTACTTCATACTGAATTTAAACTAGTTTTATGTTGTTTACCGAGCTTCAATTTCTTATCGCAGACAGTAGTTTTCATCGACTGACTCATTTAAAGTAGAGCAATGTACTCACGAATCTTTCGTAAGGAGTTCTAAACGAAACTTATCTGTTATTTATTGGCTCAACGAATTCCCTCTCAATAAGTGTAGGAGGAAATAAACAAACTTAAACCTGGAGTAATACGAAGTCAATGTCTTCCGTAAAAGTTCTTGTTCCAAAGATGCTCTAATTCTTTTCTTTTCAAGATATTTAGAGTTTCTCTCGTGATACTCCCAAATAGTTTATTGTTGACATTAGTACGGACTTGCTCCAACTATAAATTTCACTGGAAAAGATTTTTAAAAATTTACTTTTAAAGGTTTTTATACATGCTGATTAAAATTTCTCACATATATCAACAGCTAATTTAAAAAAAGTTAGGCCCATATAATGTCCAAATCAGTAGGGGGCTGTATTTCGATAAAAACTTCCCTGGTTTGAATCCTGCACTTGGCATGGATGTCCGTGGTCATTCGGAAACAAATTTAAGCTGTAGTTGCTGGTTTAATTAACCCTCCTGCATTATAAATTTTTATCTTATTTTTCCAACCGATCAACCACAAAAGTATAGTGGTATACATAAGCTTTAGCTTCTAAACTCAATATAACTTTTTATAAAGGCAAACAAATTTCTGAATTCTTTACTCGTGATACTCCCAAATAGTTTATTATTGGCATTTGTACGGACTTGCTCCAACTATAAATTTTACTGGAAAATATTTTTTTTAATTTAGTTGTAAAGGCTTTTATACATGATGATCAAAATTTCTCACATATATCAACAGCTAATTTCAAAAACGTTAGGCGCATATGTCCAAATCAGTAGGGGGCTGTATTTCGATACAAAAAATCCCTGTTTTGAATCCTGCAATTGGCATAAATGTTCGTGGTCAGTTGGAAAGAAATTTAAGCTGTAGTTTCTAATTTAATTAACCATCTGCATGCATTATAAAATTTAACGTATTTTTCCAACCAATCAGCCATAAAAGTATGGTGCTATACATAAACTGCACTGTTTACTTAAATCAGCACTGTTTTTTTTAAGCTTCTGAACTCAATATAACTTTTTATAAAGGCAAACAAATTTCTGAATTCTTTACACTTCACCCAAAAAATAGCAATAGCATTAAGGTAATATTTATAAGAAGATATATATATATATATATATATATATATATATATATATGCATATTTTTATATATATATATATATATATATATATATATATGCATATTTTTATTTATATATATATATATATATATATAATATATATATATACATATACATATACATATATATACATATATATATACATATATATATACATATATATATATACATATATATATACATATATATATATATATATACATATATATATGTGTGTGTGTGTGTGTGTGTGTGTGTGTGTGTGTGCTTGTGTGTGTCTGTGTGTAGGTAGTCAATGTATTCCATAGAAATTCTTGTTCCATTTGCTATGATTTAGAACCTTCTTTGGATGAATATAAATTGTATTTCTATTATATAATCGTTTTGCATATATTTAAAGGGAGGTTTAATTACGTATTTTATTTTTCATTTGAAGATATAGTAAATGAGGTTTAAGTTTGAAAATAAAAGCAATAAAATTAAGCTATGTTTCTTATGGATTTGGAATAAATGCTCCTATTAGTGTTAGTATATATAATTTAACAAATAAGCTAAGACTCTACATTTAAAAGTCCCATATTAGGAAAAAACTTCCTTAATTAATATAAAGAATATTCCGTTTGGTATACCTAAACTCAGTTCATAACTATACATACAATACCTTTCTGTGATATTGAAATACGCTAAGAATTTTTTTTTACATTTCCGCATATAGATGTTAGATTTGTTTGATATATAATAAGGTAACAAAAATCTATTTTCTTCGAGAAATAACATCAGCTGGATATTCATGTTTTATAAATAAAATATTTTTATAAACCAGGAGCTGATAACATTATTAAAAGAAGCTATACAATTAAACCTAGCAAATAAGGTATTTTTTTCGGAGGCATTTCGGAAAGAACTTGTTAAATTTATATAAATAAAATTTTACTTATTATAGCCAACGTCAGTTCGTATTCATACATTTCCTTTTTTTATTGCAAATAGTTATAGCAAATATAAATTTATTATAGGAAAGGTTTTTCATTTTCTTATCTAACTTAGTTCAGTACATTTTAAGATAAAAAAAAATTAGTTTCATCAGAGAATGTCAACCAAAGTTTCGCCTCTAAATATCAAATATTTTTTACAAACCTGGAGTTAATAATATAGAGTTGAAATCAGCACTGTTTTTTTACCTTTTGTGGATTTACAGTAATACCAAACAACAAAAACAAGCCTAACAAAATGGATTGTTAGTAAATTATCAAAAATTGCACTATGAATCTTTTTTCCTATATCCTCAGTGCATCGATTGTGGATATCCTTCATTTATTATTTAAGCCTCCTTATTTCCAACCACGGAATGCCTTATTTTGATTCTCCTAACCTTTAGCATCGTTGTACAATTGGAGGACTATCATCGCAAGTCTGTGTTCACCTTTTGCTTGCAAGGTGCAATCAAGGCTAATGGAGACTGAGTTCATCTTCGGAGTGCTCGCGAAGATGGAAGGGAAAATCCAGCTTGCTCTATCGCTCAGGAGGAATTTCGAAGCTGCATTCCTGAATTGGATTTGAGATTGATACTGATTGTCTTTCCGTGGGAATCGTTTCCTGTAGCTGATAACCCTATTCTTTCTTCTTGATTTGGCTTTTCCTCATTTGTTCCCTGCTCACGTACAAAAGAGCAGTTCGAAAGTTCCTAAACAGTGTATTATGTGTTTTATTAAGCAGAAGAGTTTTTTTTTTAATATTTAGGTGTTTGTATCAAAAATATGAAACAAATAATTATTGATGGGACATAAAGGATATCACATGTGCATCAATGACTAAACTTCAATGATTTTAAACAAAGCAAAATTCATTAAATTCCTTAATACCTAGCGTTCCTTTTTTCGGACAGCTAAAAAGTAGTTTTTAAAAATTTTATATTTTCTCTGAACGAGGCTTCCTTTTCAGTGAAGCTAGATGGCACTATAAATAATCTGTTTAATATTTGAGAATCTGCTACTATTTAAAATTTTGTCATTTAAATGAGCATTTTGTGATTTGTGATGCATCAATTGAAACTCAAAACAAACAGCTTTATCTATTATAAAGCTTCACTTTGCACCAATATCTTTACATATGATACTAAATATTATAATGAAATTTTCTTTTTTTATAAATGCCTTCTTATGATATTTAAAAGGACAGCTGACTACTAGTGAGGACATATTATAATATTGAAAGTTGTTAAAATTTCATATATGTTTTATTCTGTGCAGTCTATAGTTAGCGTCACTTTTTTCGGACAGCTAAAAAATAGTTATAAAAATTTTATATTTTCTCTGAACGAGGCTTCCTTTTCAGTAAAAAAAGATGGCACTATAAACAATCTGTTTAATTTTTGAGAATCTCCTACTTTTTAAAATTTTGTCATTTAAATGAGCATTTTGTGATTTGTGAAGCATCAATAGGAATTTAAAACCAACAGCTTCATCTATATAATGCTTCACTTTGCATCAATATCTTTACATATGATACTAAATCTTATAATGAAGTTTTCTTTTTTAATAAATGTCATCCTATGATATTTAAAAGGACAGCTGATTACTAGTGAGAACATATTATAATATTGAAAGGTGTTAAAATTTCATATATGTTTTACTCTGTGCAGTCTATATCTAGCGTCACTTTTTTCGGACAACTAAAAAGTAGTTTTTAAAAATTTTATATTTTCTCTGAACGAGGCTTCCTTTTCAGTGAAACTAGAGGGCACTATAAACAATCTGTTTAATTTTAGAGAATCTGCTACTATTTAAAATTTTGTCATTTAAATGAGCATTTTGTGATTTGTGAGGCATCAATTGGAATTTAAAACCAACAGCTTCATCTATTATAAATTTCACTTTGCATTAATATCTTTACATATGATACTAAATCTTACAATGAAGTTTTCTTTTTTATAAATGCATCCTATGATATTTAAAAGGACAGCTGATTACTAGTGAGGACATATCATACTACTGAAAGTTGTTAAAATTTCATATCTCTGAACGAGACTTCCTTTTCAGTGAAATTAGATGGCACTATAAACAATCTGTTTAATTTTTGAGAATCTGCTACTATTTAAAATTTTGTCATGTAAATGAGCATTTTGTGATTTGTGATGCATCAATTGGAATTTAAAACCAACAGCTTCATCTATTATAAAGCTTCACTTTGCATCAATATCTTTACATATGATACTAAATTTTATAATGAAGTGTTCTTTTTTATAAATTTCATATTATGATATTTAAAAGGACAGCTGATTACTAGTGAGGACATATTATAATATTGAAAGTTGTTAAAATTTCATATATGTTTTATTCTGTGCAGTCTATACCTAGCGTCACTTTTTTCGGACAGCTAAAAAGTAGTTTTAAAAATTTTATATTTTCTCTGAACGAGGCTTCCTTTTCAGTAAAAGAAGATGGCACTATAAACAATCTGTTTAATTTTTGAGAATCTCCTACTTTTTAAAATTTTGTCATTTAAATGAGCATTTTGTGATTTATGAAGCATCAATAGGAATTTAAAACCAACAGCTTCATGTATATAATGCTTCACTTTGCATCTTTACATATGATACTAAATCTTATAATGAAGTTTTCTTTTTTAATAAATGTCATCCTATGATATTTAAAAGGACAGTTGATTACTAGTGAGAACATATTATAATATTGAAAGGTGTTAAAATTTCATATATGTTTTACTCTGTGCAGTCTATATCTAGCGTCACTTTTTTCGGACAACTAAAAAGTAGTTTTAAAAATTTTATATTTTCTCTGAACGAGGCTTTCTTTTCAGTGAAACTAGAGGGCACTATAAACAATCTGTTTAATTTTAGAGAATCTCCTACTTTTTAAAATTTTGTCATTTAAATGAGCATTTTGTGATTTGTGATACAACAATTGAAACTCAAAACAAACAGCTTCATCTATTATAAAGCTTCACTTTGCATCAATATCTTTACATATGATACTAAATCTTACAATGAAGTTTTCTTTTTTATAAATGTCATATTATGATATTTAAAAGGACAGCTGATTACTAGTGAGGACATATTATAATATTGAAAGTTGTTAAATTTTCATATATGTTTTATTCTGTGCAGTCTATACCTAGCGTCACTTTTTTCGGACAGCTAAAAAGTAGTTTTAAATATTTTATATTTTCTCTGAAAGCGGCTTCCTTTTCAGTAAAAGAAGATGGCACTATAAACAATCTGTTTAATTTTTGAGAATCTCCTGCTTTTTAAAATTTTGTCCTTTAAATGAGCATTTTGTGATTTGTGAAGCATCAATTGAAACTCAAAACAAACAGCTTCATCTATTATAAAGCCTCACTTTGCATCAATATATTTACATATAATGCTAAATCTTATAATGAAGTTTTCTTTTTTTATAAATGCCTTCTTATGATATTTAAAAGGAGACCTCATTACTAGTGAGGACATATTATAATATTGAAAGTTGTTAAAATTTCATATTTGTTTTACTCTGTGCAGTCTATACCTAGCATCACTTTTTTCGAACAGCTAAAAAGTATTTTTTAAAAAGTGTATATTTTCTCTGAAAGAGGCTTCCTTTTCATTGAAGGTAGATTGTATTATAAACAATCTGTTTAATTTTTAAGAATCTGCTACTGTTTAAAATTTTGTCATTTAAATAACCATTTTGTGGTTTAAAAAGCATCAATTGAAATTTAAAACAAACAGCTTCATCTATTATAAAGCTCCACTTTGCATTAATATCTTTACATATGATACTAAATCTTATAATGAAGTTTTCTTTTTTATAAATGCATTCTTTGATATTTAAAAGGACAGCTTACTAGTGAGGACATACTATAATTTTGAAAGTTGTTAAAATTGCATATATATTGTACTCTGGGCAGTCTATAATATCATCGATGTAAGATATTTATTAATATATATTCGATTAATATGACTCGGCTGTTAATGGGTTAAACTATGCAGTCTGAGCTATTAATTATTTTCATTTACAATACGCTAGAATCATCAGAGTAAAATTTCAGTTATCTGAGATTCTGAAAATTTTAGAAGCAAGAAATTAGTTTGATACTCGCCTTCCATCAGTTTGACTGATTGACTACTTAATTTCAACATTAGTTTTAAGAAATACACTTTCAAGTAACAAAACTTTTTGTTAATATTCGTTCAAAATTAAATTACTGTTCTTATTGATACTAAAAATAAGTTCATGATACCTTCAAAATTTACGCTAAGGCTTTGTTTTTTTCGTGGCATCTATGGAAATATTTCTATGGAAAATAGCATATTATAATTCAATTTATTATTCAATTATACAGCTAGTTATATATTATAATTTTAACTTTCAGTATATTTGTTCTGATGCATGTCTACAAATTTAAGTATTTTGTTTATATTAATGATTAAGAATTCAAGTTCAAATACATAATATGTAGAAGGCAGAATATTCTATAAAAATAACATCCCTAACAAGGTTTGCACCTAGAATTTTGTTTCAGGAGAATCTCAAAAAACTAAAACTCAACCATTTCATTTGCTCAATGTAGCATAATAAACTAAAAGAAATAGGTAAATGTACATGAAGTCCAAAATTTATTTTAATTAATTTCCTTGTTAATTAATTAACCAACATCATCGATAGGTTATTTAAAATAAAGTTATGCCTGTACGTAATAATTAAAAAATTGAGTTTTTTTAATTTAAATCGTGTTTAAATAGTCTAAATAAAGTAGAAATTTAAAAGAGATACAAAAATTTATTTTACTATGCATTGAAAAATTAAGGTATAATTCTTGTTGTATTTTATAATAAATTAGGCCGCACAAAATGTTTTAAAAATTAATAAGATCTTTCAAAAATTAGTTTTTTTTTATTTACGTAATTTATATATATATATATATATATATATTATATATATATATATATATATAATATATATATATATATATATATATATTATATATATAAATATATATATATATATATATATATATATATTATATATGTAGTATGTAATATATATATATATATATATATGTATAATTATATATAAATATATATGTATGTATATATTATATACATGTGTGTGTGTGTAATAATAAAAAGTTTAGAACTATAATTTATATATATAATATATATAAATATATATATATATATATATATATATATATATATATATATATATATATATATTATATGTATGTAATATATATATATATATATATACATATATATATACATATATATACAATATATATATAAATATATAAATATATATATATATATACATATACATATATATATACATATATATATAAATATATATACATATATAAATACATATATATACATATATTATATATACATATATATATATATATATATATATATATATATATACATATACATATATATATATACATATAAATATATCTATATAATATAATTAAATATATATATATATATATATAATGTTGTGTGTGTGTGTGGAATAATAAAAAGTTTAGAACGATAATTTATTAAACTTAACATTAGTTAAACATTAGTTAACATTAGTTAACATTAGTTAGAAAAATTAACATTAGTTAATTTTTCATCTTAATTCGCTGTAAAATTTATTTAGAATCTAAAACGGATAACATAAAAAACTGTATATATATATATATATATATATATATATATATATATATATATATATATATATATATATATATATATATATATATATATATATATATATATATATATATATATATATATATATATATATATATATATATATATATATATACATATGTATATGTATATATATGTATGTATATATATATATATATGTATATATATATATATATATATATATATGTATATATATATATGTATATACATATACATATATATATATATATATACATATACATATATATATATATATATATATATATATATATATATATATATATATATATATATATATACATATATATATATATATATATATACATATATATATATATATATATATATATATATATATATATATATATATATATATATATATATATATATAATCTGATGCATTGTAAAATAGTTCATTGTTGTTCCAGTTTTCGTTTTGTTAAAAAAAAAATATTCCCTTACACTTTTAGGGAAGTATTTAGGGAAGTATTCTGCGTAGCACGAGTTCTATTTTTTATGATAATATAACACCCCGAATGTTCGAACGCACTGATTTATATTCTTATTCAGTCCTCTGGTATTTACTGATTCGAAAGATATCAGTCGGAAGAACTGGAAAGGCAGAATTTATTGCTCAGTTTGCGCATCTTTCGTAAATCGGAGCTTCCCGCAACATCGTAATATGATAAATGACACCGGAAGTAGGAACTAAATCTTTAACATCACACTTGATATAAAAAGACACTAGCACAATCTCGCTAACATATATTAGCATTACATCTGAGAGATATATGTGTGGATGTACCACATGGAGATTCAAAATGAGGAATAATGTGAAACATTACGTTTACTTAACTTCATTTTTTAAAAACTTAAAACTGTATGACACACTCGAATGAAGATAGCGCTAAGCAGTTACATTTGAATAAATTCGGGAGTAGTATTTGCTTCTAAAAGTATAAACGTGGAAGAGAGTTGGTACATATGTATCTGTCAAAAGAGGAAGTATAAAGACTGGGTTAATTAATATATTTTCAGTGTTGTTTTTTAAAGCTGGCTAAAAGAGGATATTATCTGGGTTGTTAATAAGATGATATATGGTTTACATTTTCTGAAAGTTTCTTGTTTCTGCAACACTTAAAAATCTTTTTTCTATTTTATGGAAATTTAGAGATTATATCAGCTTATTTATTACTATTAAAATCTAGTTAGTTAAAAATTTTGAGAATTGAAATTGCTGTCATATGAAAGAAATAATTGAATTTATATAATTTCCTACTTAGATTAAACTCGTTATAATTCTTCTTTTTTTTTTTTTTTTTTTTTTTTTTTCTGTTGAATATTAAAACTCTAATGTCATATAAAATACGTTCATATATTTATATTTTGCCTTGAAATAGTAGACAGAAAATATCGAAGGAATTATTTATTTTTAATCATTTTTCAAGGATATATGCTTGAAGTAAATTTCTAATTGCACAATTTAAAGTTTTTATAACTAAGAAATAGCCTAATATTTCTTTTCAATTAAACATATTTAAGAAATTTATAATAAATGATTTCATTAATACCCTCGTGTTATCAAACTTACTCTATTTTGAGGCCATTCAACTACATCTTACCTTTTTCCACGAACTTATATTCGTCAAGCTAAATATATAAAATAGCACTTTCTTTTCCTTAGATAAAAATAGAGCTATAAACTTAAAAACAAATTTTATTATAATTCATTTAACAATGTTTTAAATTGATTATTATATGTAACACAAGTGTATGTAAATTTTGTAGTTTTAAATCATCCAGTTATTGTTACGGGACGTATGATATTGCTCCTATCATATTTTACAAAGGCATATAAGTCTGTCAGAACTATTTAAAATCATTTACTTTACAATTTGAGAATTTTGTTGCTTGGTAACACATTCTTAAAAACGTAAAAGTGATCCATAAGAGAAATTTCGATCTTTTAACAATTTCAGTTCTCCTGGGAACAACCTTCATGGAAATGGGTGAATAATGTATGACCGCGGTTCTCAAACTGGATGCCCAAGCACACTAGAAGACCACCACGAGCTTATGATAAGAATACCGCCACAATAATCCAAAAATAATAAAAATTCATTCAAACAGTTTCATTCACCGCATTAAAAAAAGCATGAGAATAAAATTTGTGTTATTTTTTCTTTTCATTCGTATTCAAACTCTTTTAAGGGTAGCTGTACCACGAAATATTTTTACCAATAAGGAAAAGGTGGGTGGAGGAAAGTTTGAGAACCGTTGCTCTATATAGCATCATTGGGAACATAGAATAGTGAAGTGGTACTATTCCTCGTTGGGAACGATGACCGAGTTGATAGGAACAGATCTTCGGTATTAGAATTCGTGTGTTCGAATACCACAGATGACATGGATGAACAAAGCTATCAAACTGGCTTTAAGCAGTAGATCTCCTACTCATTAATAAACTCGTAGCAAAAAAGGAGCCACAAACAAAAGCCATCCTTCGCCTTCTTTTTCTCAGATAAATTCTAATTCTTGCATCGCTTAGTGTTTAGTATTATACATTATTAAAACAATTTTTGTCCACTTTTTTATTATTTTTTATATATCTTAAAATGATCGGAAAAAGTTTTGAGAGAAATTACCATGAAACGAAGGAAAGTTTCAGCGATGAAAAACGAAGAATCATATAGTTACAGAGTAAAAAGAAAAGATTTTTAATAACGGCATTGATAAGTTAGATTTTATTAACTTATTCTATTTATTCAGTACTTTCCTATTATTAACCCCCTTCCCCTAAAAATTTCAGAAAAATCATGGTTTTAGTATATGTCAATCATCGACATGTAGAACTACAAGAAAAGATAAAATTCAGTATATGCCTCTTCCTCAATTTATCGATCGGAACATGTAGAGCATGCTGGAAAAAAAAAGCTTTCGGCAACAAATGTTTAGTATCGAAAAAACTTCGAAAACTAGTTTGTTCTTCCTTACAACTAATCAGATGTATCTATGAGGCTTTGTGCGTCTTAATATCTTAATAATACCGGAAAATGACCTGCCTTATTGAGATTCGATTCAAGAAACAGAATATGCAACAAAATAAATATATCTGATTTTGTGAGTTTGAATATGTTTAATAACATATTTGCGCAGGAATATATTATGTAAAAACTACTCAAAAGGCTTAACTAACAGTTGGTATTATGTATGTTCATTTTAAAATAATGTCAAGATGTCTTTGAACTACATATATAATGTCACAAACTCAAAGAAGACTTTTTTTTTTAATTTTCTTGATACTTGAGTTAGTATATTTGTAAATGCATTTGTAAACAATTTGATTCTAAAGTAGTTATTTAATTTCAAAATGAATGTATATCAAGTTTTTTTCTTTTACATAAAATTGTTTCCTAAATATTTTCATTTAACATCTTTCATATTATTTCTGAATCACACATATTACAACTGCATATTTGAAATGATGTGAAACTAGAAAGTTTTATACAATGGAAAAATAGGGAATGAAAATTTAATTACAGTTAATTTAATAATTAACATATATTATGCAGAAAAAGTAAGTAAAGTAGAAATCTGGAATGGTATCTATATTTAATAATACACTTGGTAGTGGCATATCTGTTTCTAAACATGAACGTTTACATATTAAACACGTGATTTGAGGTAATATTTTTTAAAAATTAAGTTTTCGTATGTTTATCAGTAAGTTGAGTAAGAATGTACTGTTTTAGAATTATAGTAATGTAAATTATAAGGCATTACAAAATGATCTGTTTGCATCATAAGGAATATAAGCACAATCTGTAAAGTAAGAAATGTTGTTTGGCACCCCATTTTTAATGTGAAAAGTGAGTTTATTTATACACTAAATAAATTAGTGAAAACTCCAATTAGGATATATTTTCTTAAAAGTTTCTATCATATTAAAAATAAAAATATATTTTCAGGCAAAATAATAAATTTATAAATCAGAATCTTTTATTTCCCAAAGGTGTTATAGAAAAGTAAATATAACATTAAAAATAAATCTTTAAAAAATTTAAAACGATTTTTTTATTTGTACAAATGACAGGCCCGTGAGACATTATTAAATTTTTTCTCCTAAGTATTTTGATGCAAAAAACTAAAACCATTTAAAGCATAATGGTTATTTTCAATTGTTTAGAATTTCATAGAATAAGAAAAGAAAGTATTTTACTCCATTTTTAGTTAGATGACTATTCTCATAGTCCATAGGTGGAAGCTCACTGTACGTATACCATTCCATGTTCTTCGTATGCCTCCAGGTAGTGCTGTATATGAGGATGCTGGAGATGACAATGAGGATTTCCTCATTTGATCAATAGTCACTATACAAAGAACATGGGATGGTTTACGAGTGGTGAGCTTGTATCCATACACTTTATGTATGGAAATGCCAAGGGCATTACACGCATTTATCGAGAACGTTACCTAGACAAACATCAACAACATCACAGTTTGTTTGAACTTATCAAAATTTGTGCTAGTAAAGGTCATTAAGAAATGACTGGCCAAGTAAGGGCAGGCCAAGATCGAAGCACTCCATCATTGGGTAAGAAAGTGTGGATGTCATTGAGACTAATATGATGCCTAGAATATGCCCCTACCTCTCAAATAAGAATACATCGTAACAGTGTCTAGCATGTTTTGAACACCGACTCCTTCCACGCCTTTCTTCTCCAAAGGTTTTAGTTACTGCTCTTCGATTACTATCCTAAACGTGAACGTTTCGCACAGTGATTTTTGAAAGAATGTGCTAGGCATGGGGACTCTCCAGATTATATTATTATATTTTGTTCACTGAAGAGGCCTGTTTAATAGAGATAGCGTATTCAATTACCACAATCAACATTTAAGGTCTCAAAACCCAAACGGTGTACGGTACCACACAGCACAACATCGTTTCAAATTTAATGTTTCTTCAGGCTCATTCAGGCAGGACCTTGTATTATATTGGTTGACAATTTAGGTTATCTGATCAATCTGCAGAAGGTTCTTTCTGGTTTGCTTGCCGATGTTCCATTAAATGTGGTGGGCCGGTTTCCTGGCACTCATGCTTACTGGATTTATCTAACCTTGAATTCTTTCTGTAAGGAACCATTAAATGTGTTGTATCACGATCCTGTAAAGTCTGAAACGTATCTTGTGATAAGACTCATGTGTGCAGTTGTTACAATCAAAGAAACTCCTGATGTGTTTGATTGGATCAGGCTATCAATGATCCGTTGTTGTCAGATATTCTAGCGTTTGATGGTCCATATTTCGAGCCTTTGTTGTAACACTTGAGGTGTATTCATACTGTCCACAATTTGTATTCATTATAACCAATAAATGCTTCTAATTAATCTCTCATTTTCTTCCTTTCCCATCTTCCCGTTGCTAAAACTTCAGATTGAAGTTTCCGCCCATGGGTTCCTACGTAATTCTACATCCTTATGATGTGACCTACATACCCTAGAAGTTACACTTACAAGATACCCTTACAGATATTTAAATATACAATTGAATTAAATATAAAATGCATAAAAAGTAATATTTCTATTGTAGCAGTAAATTAAGTTAAACTGAAAAATAGAGTTTGGTTTGGAGAGCTACGATCTTCTTTTTTGCAACACGAGAAATGACTTATTGTTGACTGGGACCTATTGTTTAATGCCGATTGCGACTACGAACAGACATGCCTGGAGTGGGATTCCAAACCTCAAAAATTGATAACAAAAAGCAGGTCCCTACTAATATGGTTAACGTTCGGAATGAAAAGTAGAGAAAGTTAAAACATATTTGTAAGATTCAATCAGTTCCTAATATACTGCATTAATAAAGACGATCTTCCGTAACTTGTTTAACAATGGCATTTCAAATTATGAATTGAAAAATTAAAGTCAATAAATGTTAAATAAGGCTGGATAAAAATTATGTATATAAGGACTTATAATAAAAAATACAACTTAAAGGAAATTACATACCTATTTTAAATCAATTCATTTATTATATTAAAATTAAAAAAAACTCGTTGAAATTAATAAATAACTTCTACTGATCACTAATTAAAGTCAATTTTTTAGATAGCTGTAATTTTGATTCCTTCAAGTAATCTAGTCGATATATTTGAAAGTTTACACATAAATTTTAAGAAAATGATTTAAATCATCTTTTAAAACTTAGACATTAATAAAGTCTATCATTTTTAGCACAAATTAATCTTTCTTTCGAAATAAATCTTTTAGTTCGTTGCTTATAATATTTCACATCATCAATGGATTATAAAGTAATGATTCTACAGTAACTTTCCTGTTGAAAATATTGATGTTAAAAGTCCTTTTTTACTCACTGTACATTTACGAGAGCTTAAGAGGATAGAGATGAACCAACGCCATAAACACTTTCTAACTATTGTTAAAAAGTGCTAAAAAGTGGCACTAAAACTTTTATG
>CM063502.1:124820658-124828158 GCA_032207245.1 Pardosa pseudoannulata | reverse complement strand
CAGTTCAGTTCGAGTCATTGGCATGTTTATATATTTCTATCATAAGCGTATTATAACATTATTCAGTTTTTATAATCGAATTTGTCTTATATTAAATTTGCTCAAACTTTTTTTATTGTAAAATATAAGCTTAACCCTAAATTGCATTACTGTATTACTACTGTACGTTGATTAGCAAAGTTAACAGTTCTTGCCATATTACGTGATAGAATAGGAAGCACAGGTTTTGACAGCAACAGTGCTAATTTTGTTGGTAGTAATAAATGTTTTCCAAAATTAAGGAAATTTATGACAAACCACATAGTTTTGTATGAAACAGAAACACACATTCATATCGACAACCATATGAATATGAAGATAATTATATAAAATGATAGGTTTTATTTGGCCATGAGAGTCACTGAAATTTGTACTTTTTGTACTTAGAATATTGTTGATATGCATTTCATTGTAACATAAAAATGAACCAAGAATTAAATTTAAAATTAGTTCTCATATAAAAATGCTATAATTTGCGTCACGTAGAAATGAAAGTGAATCACTTTATATCTCAAATTTCAGTTCAAATCGAATAGATACTAAGCAGACGATTTTAAATAATATAAAATAAGAAATGAATAAATGAAATATTTAAATGAATGACGTCATAATGATGGAAAAATATCATTTTCGCCTATTTATTATGTGATGAATTGAACATTTTAATCTCCTGATTTTAACCGAGGAAAACTGCGTTTAAAACAATTACTTGGGATGACGTCACATTGCTAGAAATATTGCTTCTTTCCCTTAGATATGATGCGATAAATTAAAAACTTAATCGTTTGCGTTTAACCGGGGAAAATAATGCTTGGAATAATGACATGAAATGCTCGAAAAAGGGGGAAGGAATGAATTTCGAACGTTGAAAATTTACAAAAACCATCCCAGGGATATACCTAAACATTTCCCAAATTTTCACGGCGATTGGATGCATAGTTTTTGAGTCTATTGAGTACATACATACAGACAAACACACACAAATTCATTTTTATATATATAGACTAGCATATAGCCCGTCATATGACGGGATAAGTAAAATTTTTAATTTTCCAGAATTGTAAAGTACTCTATGAGGCAGGTAAAAAATGGTTTGTTTTTTGGCTGAGGATTATCTGGTACACGTTCAATAATTTGTTTATCTTTACTGCCCGCATGTTAGTTTCCAACTTTAATTTATCTTGTCATATTGCGTCATAGGATAGACAGCAAAGGTTTTAATATTGACATTGATTATTTGGCATTATATATGAATGATGTCCAAAATTTAGTGAATCGATTGCAAACCGTGTGGTTATGTATTAAAAAACAAACACACAAACGAATAAACTTCTCAATTTTAAAATATATATAACTTAAACGCTAGATATTTGTTAATCCTTGAAATAGACACCTAGACTTTTATGAACAGAAATTGTTGTTAACACCGGGGATGAAATTTTCATTGCAACAAAGAATAATCGATGATTAAATTTAAAATCATCACATATGGACCTAATCTATTATTGAAGCCAAATATAAAAGAAAATTATTTACGTAACATTTAAGTTCAGTGGTTAAACGTAGGAAAATAATATTTAAATAATTTAAAATAAGAAAGGATTAAATGAGATGGTTAAAGGAATGACGTCATAATGCTAGAAAAAATATTTTCATCTACTTATAATGTGATAAATTGATTAATTTAATCATAACCGGGAAAAATAGGGCTTGAAATAATGGTACTAAACGATAGAAAAGGTGGAAGAGTTGGATTTAGAACGTTTTCAACGTCTTGAATTTTGCTAAACCTAAAATCAAGAATCTAATATGGAGGCCTCTATCTGTTCCATGTCCAACCACTTCATTCGAGACCGGACTGACACATAACTTAGGCTTTTATTATATAGAGCAGCGGTTCTTAACCTATGGGTCGCGACCCAAAATTGGGTCGCGAAGCATATTTCTTGGGTCGCGCTGAGTTGAACCAAAAAAGTTAGTAATACACCAAATAATAAGTAATACCAACACCTCCTAGAAAAGTTAAATCCTGAAATAGATATAAGGTGCTCCTTGACAAGCATTCAACCGAGGTTTGAAGATCTTTCAAAATGTATTCAAACATAAGGTTCTCATTAAAACTGTATGACTTGCATTTAAAATTTAAAAAACTTAACATATGTATCGATATTTCTTTTTTTTTAGGAATAAGTTAAAATGTCAATTATTTTCAAAAAGTTATAAATATATTTTAATTTGGTCAATAAAAATTATTAAAAACACTTGATTATTAATTAAATTTTCCTTGGATCGAAAAGTACTTTTGTTTATCTTTATTATTAAAAAAATAAATAAAAAATTTGAAAGTTAAAAAAAATCATCATCGTAGGATTGAAGATTTTTTAAAAATACGCTCTAAAATAAAGCAATGAAAAAGTTTTGACTTTTTTTGGGTCGCGACATGAACATATTTCTCAAATTTGGGTCGCGGCTTATAAAGGTTAAGAACCACTGATATAGAGGACTAGAAGGTATGTTGCATGAATTATACAGAAAATACTAGAAAAATTGGTAGAAGGTTAGTTTTGGGGAAAAAAATATTCTTTATTTGAAATCGATTTTCTTCAAAGTTTCTTTATTTACTTCAAAATTCCTTTTTTCCTCTTTAAGAATACACTTTTATTGAATCTTTATACTCTGAAGAATTTTATGAGATTGAATGTTTCCTGGTCTTGAACTCTTCTGACTGCTTTGAATAAGTGTTTTTATTCTCACTGTTTTCAATATTTCAGATTGTCTTATTTGTTCATCCACCATAAAAATTTTAGTGTCAGGTTTTTTGCACTTTTCTTCAACAATAGTTAGAAAGTTATAAACAACTTTGGTTCATCACTTTCCTCTTAAAATGTCGTAAATGTACAATGAGTAAAAAGAATCGTGTAGCACTATCTGTTACCTTCAATACGAAAACTACTCTAGAATAACTTTTGATAACTCCATTGATATTGTGAAATATTATATAAGCAATGAGTTAAAGATTTAATTTCCAAAACTAGATAAGTTTATTAAAGTGGTAGACTTTATTGATGCCCATTTTTAAAAGATGATCTAAATCATTATCTTAATATGTATACGTAAACTTTTAATTATAACAAGTTGATTACGTAATTACTGTAAAATCACGGTAATAAGGCAGTATAAAATATATTTTCACTGTAAATTAAAAATTTATTTCTTTTATTTGCTTCTCCTAATTAGCTTCTTTTATCTTTTATCTGGTTTATTTGACTAAACCGTTTAAAGCTGTAAGTAGTGACACGAAAGAGTGACATCCCTTTCTTTTAGTAATAAACACATTTTCATTCAATTAAGACTTCCTTAACAACACTGAATTGAACTGAAATTAGTTTTATCACTTAAATCTTCTACATTCTCAAAGCAATAAAGAAAGTTCTACATTTACTTTCTTTATGTAGATAATTCTCCAAACGTGAGTAGTTGATTACTAAAATGTTGTCCATCTACTTTTTTATGCAGATTTTAATTTTTCTAATTCATTTCTCACAAGAACACTTTAATAAAACTTGTCCGCTTTTAAGCACAGCTGTACTTACTCAGAGTCATTATCTTTCTACTTGGCATGAAAGAAAGTAGAAAATGGCGTAAGTGAACATTTAAACGTGAGATATATTTGCCAATTAGTCATGAGGAGAGAGCTAATTTTGTATAGTCCCAGAATTTATTCCCTATAGACACATGTAACAATATGTTACATTCAGTTCAGCTCTTTTTACCTCTTCCCGTGGGTCATTTTCAAAGACATGCCAGAACAGGACCGGTTTGAACTTGAAAGACACTTCGGACTTCTCCCAACCAATAGAAGGGTCAGTTGGTTTGGGGGATTTTGACCCCATCCGTTCTGGAGTGGACCCCTGTTTTTTCTCCACGAGGCAGTCGGGTTTTTTTTTTAGCGGACAAGGTTGTTTCCGGAAGAGTAGAAGGTGAACGGCTGGCATCCGCGGCTTGTGGAATAACCCTTTTGAAAATAACCTTCGCCATTTTTTTAGGACCAACGCCGACTCGAGAGCAGTTGATTCCAGTTGTATTCTTTAGGCATTTATTTAATTGTATAAAATCATTTAATCAAGTCCTATTTCCCATGTGTTTCTTAATGAGATTTAATTTCTTCTTCTTCAAACACTAGGCCAACGCAACATTATTTTTACAACACAAAATCAACATTAAAAGTTAAACATATTCACGTTTAAAAATACGAATAATATATGCTATACAACAAAAAAGTTCTGTTTCAGATTTTAAAAGCTAAGCTTTTTTCCTCGTAGTCAAAGAGTCCAACACAAAAAGCCGAGTCGTGAAAAATGGTACTTGAAAGATGATGCCATCTCATGAATGGGTGAAGAATGAAACTGTCAATACAAAAGAAGAAGAATAGAAATAGTGAAATAGCGAAATAATAATAAAAATCTATTAAGAAAATGAAAATACAGTGCTGAATATCAGGCTTATTTTATTCTCTAAGCAGTATCATCATAAAAGACAAAACTAATGCCGTAAGCTATATTTTAACATTACGATTCATTTAGACATTTCATCCAATTAATCCAGTTCAGAAAATGAGCTAGTTTATACACTTTTGCAGTATCTAATATAATTGCCCGTTTGAGAGTGTTACGTAAGCACACTTATTCCAGGAAATAAAGCAAAAAAAAAATAATAAACCGTCTTCTCTGAAAATTGCAGTTTTACTGCCAGAATTAAATTGATTTGTTATTCTCTTTACAGCTTTTCTGAGAAATGGATTTTAATGGGTGTTAGCACTACCTAGACTAAACAATATTTAAATATTCACCAGAAAACATCGCGAATAAATAATTCTTTATAAAAATTTGATTTATTAATTACAACGAGGAAAAATATGACTTTTCTACAATAGATGAAGAAAATCAATTATCTTGACCTAAAGAAGAAACAAATTTATCTTCACAAAACATAGGATTTTTTTTTTCATATTCGAAAAGACCATTATACTACAGCCAAAAATCATCAATTTTCTGAGAAATGCATTATTAGAAGGAATACATAAGACGGCACTATAATTCCTATATAAATTTTTAAAAAACTGTCTGTTTTAATGCATCATTTAAACATAGTGCTGAACTAATTCTGAATTCGCTTTTAAAAGCTCCTGATATAAGCAAATCAAAATATCCATAGATATTTCCACTTTCATGTTAACACAAAGACAATGTGTTATATATAAACAATGAATCCATCCTCAAAAGAGGCCCTAACATTAGAGATTTATTTAGATAAGTATAGTACAATATTAACTCTTTCCTTTCATTATTAATTCCCTCACGTGAATGTTTATCTGTCTCTAATGGTATTGAATGCCAGTCAAAACAAAAGATAATTTTCCCTTAGTCACCGGTTTGTTTAACCTTTCGAGCCATGCTTGTTAATTCATCTCGGCAAAGCACGAACACAGCTTTTGTAGGAAAGGAATTTTCTGTATGTATAAAATATTATAAAATAAATTTGTGCAGGTTTTATTTATATAATGTAAAAAAACCCGTTGAGCAAAAATATTATTTATTTATATAAAACCCAACATCAATAGTATACAAACTTTTGTATTTTAGTGTCTGAAGAGCTTGGATATTATTTTCTAACATCAGGACGGGACAGCATTGAGAATTTATGCTCTGCACTTCCCGTTGCACACATAAAATGAATCTACATTTGCATTTGTTTAGGGCAGGAGTGTTCAACCCACAGTTAGTACTTCGCTTGGAGCTCGTGAAAGCCTGTTGTCTTTTGGACAATATGAATATTTTTCATTTTAAGTATAGAATTTTAACTATTCAAAATAACATATGCCCTAGGATTAAACAGTTGACCAATATTGAAATAAATCATACATTATATCTTATTTTAAAAAAATTAAATGATATATACCTGTTAATTATTTCTAGACTTACGTCAGACAAGTTCAATATGCTGTCCAACACTGCCCGTCACAAGTTGAAAACGATAAACGGCATGTTCTACAAAACACCGGAGTGTCTCAGGGGTGACGTTGTGAATGTATAACGAAATCTGTGTCCTCAATTCAGCTAAATTTGTAATCGGGCCACTGTACTCAACATTTTAAGAGATCCCATAGCCAAAAGTCAAAAGGATTGAGGTCTGGGAATCTTGAAGACCAAGCTTTTGGACAATGATAGCTGATAATTTTATCATTTCAGAAATGTCTCTTGAGCAGTTACATGACTGGCTTTGCCACGTATGGAGGAGATCCATCTTACATAAAAATGATTCTATCCGTACATGTACTCTGTTAAAGGTCTAAAATGACCTGGTTGCTCAAAGACTCTCATACTATCGTTTGCCATTTACGGTACAATTAATGGGACCCGCATACTCATCGCCTAGAAAAAATGTCGCTGCTATATGCGATGCTGTCAATCCTCACCACACAGTTACGTTTGACAAATGTTTCGGTACTGGTTGAGTTGCGAATGGATTTTCCTTTGACCATATGCTGAAATTTTGTGTGGTGCAAACACTGGGCTTCCTCTTTCAAACAAATGTTCCATGGTCATTCATTATCTTCTTCCATTCCCGAGGAAACGACTTCCTGGCTGGTCAGAAGGAAGCAATTCGTGAAAATGGATAATTTTGTAAGGATACAGGATATTACGTATAATTTTATGCAACGTGCCTGTAAAGAATAATGATGCGTTGGCCTAGTGTTTGAGAAAGAAATTAAAACTCATTAAGAAACACATGAAAAATAGGTCTTGATTAAATTATTTATAGTTAGATAAATGCCTAAGAAATACAAATAGTTGAATCAACTTATCATTTGTAGATCGAAGACTCAAGTCGACGTCAATCCTAAAAAAAATAATATGGCTATTCTTTCAAAGGGGGTCATCCAGAAGCCACGGATGCCAGCCGTTCACCTTCGCATCTTCTGGTAACAACCTTGTCCCTCAAAAAATTTCCGACTCCCCACGGAGACAAAAAAAAAAGAGTCCACTCCAGAACGGCGGGGGGAGAGGGTCAAAATTCCCCAAACGAACGGATACTTCTATTGGCTGGGAGAAGTCCAAAGTCTCTCTGCATTCAAACCGGTCCTGCCCCGGCATGTCACCTTCGAAGACACACGGTTACTTGAACTGAATGTAACTTATTGCTACAGTGCCATACTGTGCCGTAATCTAATACAATTTAATACCGGGTCACAGACATGTCTAAATATCAGGCTATTCTCCTTGCACTGCACATTTGCACGCCACTGCTCATTTCACCCTCTAATTCTGTGGCCACTTTTACTGACGTCGAAGCAATTGATTTCCTCCCTCTGCCAGATTTCAGATCAAAAGAATCTGTCTTGCCTAATTTCTGAATCATATTCTTCAGACCCTTGGCAGACATCGTCCTTTTAACATACCC
>CM063502.1:124668158-124815658 GCA_032207245.1 Pardosa pseudoannulata | reverse complement strand
CGAGATAAACAGGTTTCGAGATACACAGGTTTTATGAAAATAGACTAAAAAAATTTCTTTACACAATACAAAAGATTGAAAATTTGAAGTACGTGTAGTTTTATTTTCATACCTTACATAAAGTAACCCGTTAGGAGTTTCTGATGCAAAATATTTTAGACTGGACAATTTTTTGTAGTTTTGACACAGTGGCGAAACAATCCTGATAAATATTTTCTTGGGATTCAAGAAAAATTCTTAGTGTTTCAATGACTTTTTCTGCCTTTTTTTGCGTAACAACTCTTTCTACATCGATGTTGTCCTCTTTGTCATGATCCTCTTAATCATCAGAAGTTTACCGAACGTTTTCTAAAATTTCGAAATCAGTTAATAATGTTCCTCTAGTTACCACTGATTTATCTACTTCTATAAAATCTTTAAATGAAGTGTCAGTATTCAGTTTCTCTCTGATAATCATACATTCGAGTTTTCATCAGTTTCCTCGGCCGGTTGCTCTTCGGTTTCTTTTAGATCATGTTCTCCGACTGTGCATTTTTAGAACAATTCCCATCCAGTCCCTAACCAAATAACCCCCCAAGAGAGAAAACTAGAATTGTATTTCCTGGAAATGGGAACTATTGCGGTTGTCAACTCAATAAGGCTCTAAACTGGAATGTTGTGTTTCTTACAAAATTCGAGATAGATAGGTTTGGGAAAAAATAATTTGAGATAGGTTTGGAAAATACGTTAATTTTTTATTGAAAATGTAGGGAAATTGAAAAAATTCGACATAGACAGGTTTTCGAGATAAGCAGGTTTCGAGATAGACAGGTTTGACTGCATTCTGGTTTTTTAAGACAAATTACAGTGTAAGTGTTATTTTTCTATTTTGCACTGTAAGGAACAGTGTAGTAGGATAATTCATATATAATAGCAAACTTCTTTATTTTGAATATTGATATGGAAGATATTTTCAAACTAGTTTGAATCATAACTAATAAGCTTTTATTCCAAAAACCCGTTTAGCTGATCAATTTTTCACCTAGTACAAACATTCAATTATTCCAAATAAAAAGGTCGGTGAGTAAAATACATAATTAAACGAAAAAAACCAAGCAGACATCTGCTTAGAAACTTAACAAACTTCATAAAGAAAAACTTCATGGATAGAAACTGCGAGAGGGAGGTCTTATCAACTGTAATCACAGATATCTGCCAGTGAATTTCTTCGATAGGAGAAAAAATAAACTTTCGGTAGTAACTTTTCTGCTGTGTTTATCATTTAAAATTTCCTTGAATTTTTAGTTTTTTTATTTTTTTATATTTCTTTTAAAAAATTTTGATATAAAGGACGGATTATACACATGTAGATTTTTGAATGTCTTTAGATAGACCTCTCAAATAACCAATCGGTAATTCAGAGGAATTATAGAAATGTAACAAAAAAAGAAAAGAAATTTACTAACTACCAAAATCAATGAAATTTCAATTTAAAAGAATGCGAATTTCAGTTTCATGTTAAAGAATGGGAAAAGTTCAGAAACATCATTAACAAAATAAACATTTTTTTCATATTTTTAGTTTTTGCGTGTTTACGGGAAATAATCTTTATTGAAATTGTACTGTTAAACCATCAGTTGATACAGAGGGAAGGATTATACACACTATATACTCATTGAATGTTCATATGAACAATTCAATGTAGATAGAAGACCTTTAAAATAACCAATCAGTATTTCAGAGGAATTATCGAAATGTAACAAAAAAAAAAAAAAAAAATTTACTAACTTCCAAAATCACTGAAATTTCAATGTAAAAGAATACGAATTTTAGTTTTATGTTTAAGAATGGGAAAAATTTAGAAACGCCATAAACAAAATAAACATTTTTTTATGAAAACAGATATTTTGTACGCCATACAAGACTTTAAAAGGAGGTGAAGTGTATTGATTCGTGTTTTTATGGGAAATAATCTTCATTGAAATTGTACTGTTAAACCATCTCTTGATACAGAGGGAAGGATTATACATACTATAGACTCATTGAATGTTTATATGAATAATGCAATATAGACAGAAGACCTCTCAAATAACCAATCAGTATTTCAGAGTAATTATCGAAATGTAACAAAAAAAAAAGAAATTTACAAACTACCAAAATCACTAAAATTTTCATTCAAAAGAATACGAATATCAGTTTTATGTTTAATAATGGGAAAAATTTAGAAACGTCATAAACAAAATAAACATTTTTTTTTTAGGAAAACAGATATTTTGTATGACATGCAAGACTTTAAAAGGAGGCAAAGTGTATTGATTCGTGTTTTTATGGGAAATAATCTTCATTGAAATTTTACTGTTAAACTATCCCTTGATACCGAGTGAAGGATTATACACACTGTAGACTCATTGAATGTTTGTATGAACAATGCAATGTAGATAGAAGACCTCTTAAATAATCAATCAGTATTTCAGATTAATTATTGAAATGTAACAAAAAAGAAAAGAAATTTACTAACTACCAAAATCACTGAAATTCCAATTTAAAAGAATACGAATTTTAATTTTATGTTTAAGAATGGGAAAAGTTTAGAACGCGATAAACAAAATAAACATTTTTTTAGGAAAACAGATATTTGTACGGCATACAAGACTTTAAAATGAGGTAAAGTGTATTGATTCGTTTTTTCATGGGAAATAATCTTCATTGAATTGGTACTATTAAAACATCCCTTGATGCAGAGGTAAGGATTATACACACTATAGACGCATTGAATGCTTATATGAATAATGTAATGTAGATAGAAGATTTCTCAAATAACCAATCAGTATTTCAGAGGAATTACCGATATGTAACAAAAAAACAAAATAAATTTACAAATTACCAAATTCACTGAAATTTTCATTTAAAAGAATACGAATTTCAGTTTTATGTTTAAGAATGGGAAAAGTTTAGAAACGTCATAAACAAAATAAACATTTTTTTAGGAAAACAGATATTTTGTACCTCATACAAGACTTTAAAAGGAGGTAATTGATTGAAAGGAGTGTATTGATTCGTGTTTTTATGGGAAATAATCTTCACTGAAATTGTACTGTTAATCCATCCCTTGATACGGAGAGAAGTATTATACACACTGTAGACTCATTGAATGTTTATATGAATAATCAATGTAGACAGAAAACCTCTCAAATAACCAATCAGTATTTCAGAGGAATTATCGAAATGTAACAAAAAAAAAGAAAAGAAATTTACTAACTTCCAAAATCACTGAAATTTCAATGTAAAAGAATACGAATTTTAGTTTTATGTTTAAGAATGGGAAAAGTTTAGAAACGTCATAAACAAAATAAACAATTTTTTATTAAAACAGATATTTTGTACGCCATACAAGACTTTAAAAGGAGGTGAAGTGTATTGATTCGCGTTTTTATGGGAAATAATCTTCATTGAAATTGTAGTGTTAAACCATCTCTTGATACACAGGGAAGGATTATATACACTATAGACTCATTGAATGCTTATATGAATAATGCAATATAGACAGAAGATCTCTCAAATAACCAATCAGTATTTCAGAGGAATTATCGAAATGTAACAAAAAAAAAGAAAAGAAATTTACAAACTACCAAAATCACTAAAACTTTCATTCAAAAGAATACGAAATTCAGTTTTATGTTTAATAATGGGAAAAATTTAGAAACGTCATAAACAAAATAAACATTTTTTTATTAAAACAGATATTTTGTACGCCATTAAAGACTTTAAAAGGAGGTAATTGATTGAAAGGTGTGTATTGATTCGTGTTTTTATGGGAAATAATCTTCACTGAAATTGTACTGTTAATCCATCCCTTGATACGGAGAGAAGTATTATACACACTGTAGACTCATTGAATGTTTATATGAATAATCAATGTAGACAGAAAACCTCTCAAATAACCAATCAGTATTTCAGAGTAATTATCGAAATGTAACAAAAAAAAAAGAAATTTACTAACTTCCAAAATCACTGAAATTTCAATGTAAAAGAATACGAATTTTAGTTTTATGTTTAAGAATGGGAAAAGTTTAGAAACGTCATAAACAAAATAAACAATTTTTTAATAAAACAGATATTTTGTACGCCATACAAGACTTTAAAAGGAGGTGAAGTGTATTGATTCGCGTTTTTATGGGAAATAATCTTCATTGAAATTGTACTTATCTCTTTACCAAACATTTAATTTTAAATTCAGAACGTTTAAATTGTTTCTTAATATTAACAAAATGGTAGGATGTATGTAATTTTATTCTTTTTGTAAATTCTCATCATTATATCTATTAACATTTTTTGTCTGCGTTACATAATCTGTTATATATTTAATTACATATGTACTAAATCACAAGATAAATGCAAAACAAAAGATTATCTTTAAAAATTAAAAGTGTGATTAAAGGATTTCATGTGTAAATTGGTGTTTTAGAGTATCTTTATATTTTCATCAAATAAACAGTATTAAATCATTTACGATTCAGTTAAAAAAAATTAATTTCTCATTTTTATACATTACCTTCATTTTAAGAATGCATTTGTTAATTGAACCTGAAGAATGGAAATAGAAACTCATCAACACAATTTAAATTATTTTGCTAACTGTTCTTTCTTCACTTTGGTTAAGTATGGCGTGACAACCTTCAGAGTTGACCGCTTTAATGAGAAAAAGTTCTTTCAGAAGATTTATCTTTAAACTGACACAAGTTGTTTAGATAAATGTTTTCTGGAACGTAAAAAAACTATTTCAAATATTTTAAAAATGTAAATTACTTTTTATGCAATCGCACTGTTTAAAAGCGGAAATAAATGCTTAATTCTTGAAAACTGTATAAATGCATTTAAAAAGCATTTTATTTTAAACTTCCTTGAATTTTATTTCAATAAATCTTAAAACTTTCAATTCCAACTTTTATTCGAGTTTATGTCCAGTGAAGCGGAAATCCCATAGAATAAAATGCATATCTAATGCATTCAATTTGGCTGATAACAGCTAATTGTTTGTCAGTATAGGTTAAAACTGTCTCATGTCTTATGAAGAATAAAAACAGCTGTTTTCCTAGAGAATAATACTTTTGCTCGAATAAATAACTGCATTTCAAAAATTTTAGAGATATAGACCTATAATTTAAATATCAAATCTTAAGATTTTTAACATTCTGCGTAATAATATAGATAGTAAAACACATTTTCTCAAAACAAATCCAGTCAAGTATACTAGTTCTAACTATAAACAATTGCGGATATATCATAAATGAGACCCTAAAAAGTTTTTTTCATGGAATAAACTTTGATGGTTTATATGATTTATATATATACTACGATGTTTAAAAGTTTTGCCAAAAGTTCTTCACTACAGTCGGATTACGTATGTTTATTTCTCGGAAATTATCATTTCTTTTTCAAATTATTAGATTAACCATAACTGCAAAAATAGCTTCTGTTTAACCCTCCGAGTGGTACACCCCGAGGAAAAAAAGTCTCCAAAAATACGCTAAAGTTTCATTGTGTCAGGGACCAAAGTGTTCTATGATTTTTTACTTCACCCTTTGTCGACTAGATTGGAATACGGGAAACCCACCCTCGTTACTGTCCCTTTACTTCCGGTTATAAATAGATATATAAATAGACATTATAGATTGTTAGTTTTTAATACACATAAAGCTCGTCAAGTCTCGAAGATCATCCCATAAGAAATAATGGGTTCTAAAAGTACAAATAAAAATATTCTTTAAGAGAATGATTTCTATCTTTTTTACGAAAGTCATCCAAGCTATTTAAGTGGTGCAATTAGGGATACATCTGTTACCGCAAACGAAATACTTCGAAATAGAGATTTAAAAAGCCATGAAAAGCTATCAGCTTCTTTGTGCCTGAGAGAGTAGGTGTGCAGATCCTAAACAATCGACCTGACCCTCCTACCTCAAAACTCCATAGGGGAAAACACTGGCAGAAATGTACATTACATCCTTTTTCGGAACGTTTTGGTTTGGTTTGGTTTGGAGCGCTACGGTCTACTGTTTTGCACACGAGGGCTAATGAGACCGGGACCTACTGCTTAAAGCCGATTCCGAACGGCTACGAATATCCATGCCATAGTGGGATTCGAACCCACGAACTCCGTTACCGACGATCAGCGCCCTAACCAATCGGCCATCGTTCGGCGGAACGTTTTGGAGGTCGAAAATTGTACGTGACAACCGCTTTGAAGACATCATCGGTTTGGTGGAATTGTACGTACGAACCGCTTAGAGAGTTAAAAGTTAAATAAAATATTCTTAGTTTTTGCTACAGTATGAATAATTAGACTCAGGAATACTTCTTAAATTCAATTCCAGCCAGTTGTAATAATCTATGCAAAAAATTTCATAAAACCCAAAAGGCACCTAAAGGAAAAAATAACATCATACTTGTTAAACTGGGGTTAATGCAACTGGGAATTATTATTTAAATACTATCTACAGAGGTTACAATAATCCGTGCTATTAGTCAAAGGCTACAGAATGAAAAGATGATACCATCCTTGGTAAGCTGAGAATTGCTACTTAAATTATATTCCAACCGGTTGCAATAATTCATGAACACAGTGTCATGAAATCCAACAGGCAATGAAAGGAAATGATAACACCCCACTTGTATCACCACCGTCTGGCCTTCCTTTTAATGAAAGACATAAACATAACTTTTTGTAGAATTTTATTTCATGAATTCATAAAATTTATTTTAAGTTGCAGTGTAACAGTTTCTTAACCCCTTCCGGTAAAATGACGAGTCTAACTCGTCATTAGTGTTTCATTCCATACCGCACAATGACGAGCTACACTCGTCATGCGATTAAAGTTACTGTTAAATATGATAGTTAATTTAGTTTAAAATTTCTAGTGTACTGAATTTGGCAAAACTTTTATCACTTGTGAAAGTCATTATTGCATATTGTTTACTTAGAATTTCTTGGTACAAGTCATTGCCAAATTAATGAGTCAGAATAAAAGAAAACCTACTAAGAAATGCCGTGTCTGTTACAAGATACTACTTGGCGGTGTAAACAATTAAGAATTCCTTTGCACTTTGTTTTGAAAAGTACCACTAGCTTGAAGACTATTATCTGTATACCTTATTAATGTTTTGCTTTGATATTTTCTTAATTTTACTGTTTCTGATTTTATTTAACATTATGTAAAAAGTGGATTTTAATTAAGAATATGTAAGAATTGTAAAATGAAATAAGTTTTTTAAATAAAAATTAAATGGTTATTTCATGCACAGTTTTTCATTATTAAATCATACCGGAAGGGGTTAATGTAGTTGTTAGAATTTTCTTTAAAGCGGAAGTCAATGTCGCCCTTATATTAAAAGCAGATATTTCTTAAGATTCTGAGAGATATTAGTACTAGCATTTTAACAACTACTATTTAAAGTTTTAAAAAACATAAAAATAAATATTTTACAATCATAAATTATTTTAATAGGCTAATAGGAGTTAAAAACATTACGCACAAATTACAGGAATAGCCATAATATGCGATATTATAGTTAAGATTCTTTTGTTAAAAGCATTAATTTTAAACCATAAATTTTATGTAAGGCGATATGATACTTCAGCTCAGTGTTTTCATACCATCATTCATCAGTAACTTAGCTGCGTATAAATAAAACTTTTCTCATTTCAGTGGTTTGCTGTGCGCAGCTTCTTGGAATTTCTGTCTTTATATAGAACGAAAAGAATTAAGTTCTCAAATCACTTCTTTCTGTATTGTGATGGATGGAATAGAACTATTCACTTGTATAATCTTTTGAAAGGTTAATAAAAGTCAGGATGAGATGACTGGAAGAACTACTGAACGAAGAACGCTGTAAAGAAGGTTTAATGATGATCTGTAAATATAAACTTTTCGTCTAGTTATGCAGAATAGCCTATCATTCAAATAGCCCATTTAAAATGACATTTAAAATGTCAAACTTATTTTAATAATGATGAATGTCACAGCCTTCAAAAATATTTTGATGGCTTTGAGATGGTTGTGTTTAATGATTTTTATATGCTTTAGTTTACTGAATTTGAAATTAATTTATTTCGCTTCAACTTTTCTCAAGATTCCAACAAAGCAATATCAAACTTTGAATTGATTAAGGATATAATAGAAAAGTAATAATAAAAGAGTAAACAAATGAAATATTTTAAGTACTGGTAATTTGTATAATACATTCAAATTTCAATTTAAAATAGATTTATACATAATAAACAATTGCGCTGGAATAGAGTCATAAAGGGTTTTCTACCCTTGACTACATTATCCAATTTACTTTAGAATGTGAATGGCTTCCAGCGGGATCATACTATAATCCAGATATAACCACAGATATATGTATTCGAAATTCTTTTTTACCTAAGTTCTATGTTCATGATATCCTTTAGAACCTTTCCCTTTGTTTTTTTCTAAAGTTTTAAAAAAATGTCCACATGGGATTACAAGAAATTCAATTTTAAATTCATCTTTCACATTTGATCTTGAAATGCTTTAACCATTCATCTTACATTATGATTGTAGTTTGAAATTCCGATGTTACCTAAAAAATTTAAATGACCTCCTTATAAAACAGCCAAGCTTTTCTTTTAAAAATTTTCTCATATTATTGAAGAAATTGTTATCAAACGTAAGTTTCCTTATATTTGGGACAAAAATATTCCTTCTTATACTTTGGCCTCAGAAAAGCTTAGAAGCTTTAGCCTTAGGTATTTGTAACATTCGTCATTTTGAGGAAGATATTTAACTATTTGCTTTATAAGTTCTAATTTTATTTAGAGTGGTACAAATACTTTACATGAATCCAAACTCTCTTGGTTAGAGGTGTTTCCACCAAGCTTGCAAATATCTCGAATTAGCTTCTTATTTTCCTGTTCTCTGACAAAGCTATCCCAGAGAAAGTACAGTTTGAGTCCATTTTGCTCTCTAATTATATTGTGAATATTTTTAAAGTCATCTGCAAATTAGTTACCGTTGGTTATTCTCGAATAAAGAGACCTTTATTAGGCTTTATGGTGTAAAAAAATGTCTCACCGGTGCACAGTTTCCATTGCCAAGCTTATTTTCGAAGAATTTTGTAAGAAATTGCCATAGGGTTTCATATTCGATACCTATGCATCAAGGGATGACACATCATACTGTCAATTAGTAGATTGCCTACCAATTGAACAATATACTCTTTTGACAATAATAATAATATTCTAAAAATTATGAATCATACCAATTGTATAAATATTTAATATAGTCAAATTTTAATTATTTTTGTATTTTTGTAATTTACTTGTCAAGACAACGTTCTAAATTGTGTTTTTTACATTTAAAAAATTGATTTTTTTTTGGCCGGCCTTTTAAAAAAACTATGCATTAAGGGGTTAAAAACCTTTGGGGATCAGTGTCTGATTCACAGGTCATAGGTTCGTCACCACTAATTTAGAGTAATAGATTTTAAGTTCCTAAATGCTTAACCCTCCGAGTGGAACACACCGATTAAAAAAAAGTCTCCAAAAATACGCTAAAGGTTTATTATGTCAGTGACCAAAGCGTTGTATGATTTTTTACTTCACCCTTTGTCGGCTAGCATGGAATACGGGAAACTCACCATCGTTATTGTCCCTTTACTTCCGGTTATAAATATATATATATAAATAGATATTATAGATTGTTAATTTTTAATACACATAAAGCTCGTCAAGTCTCGAAGATCATCCCATAAGAAATAATGGATTCTAAAAGTACAAATGAAAATATACTTTAAGAGAATTATTTATATTTTTTAAAGAAAGTTATCCAAGATATTTAAGTGGTGCAATTAGAGATATATCTGTTACCGCAAACGAAATACTTCGAAATAGAGATTTACAAAGCCATGAAAAGCTATCAGCGTCTTTGTGTTTCAAGGAATAGGGGTGCATCCCTCAATAAATGTCAGTCAAAGAGGGATGCAGTTTCTAAACAATCTATCGGATCCTTCTACTTCAAACACTGGCAGAAATGTACATTACATCCATTTTCTGAACATTTTTGGAGGTCAAAAATTGTACTTGACAACCGCTTTGAAGACATCAACGGTTTGGCGGAATTGTACGTGCGAACCGCTTAGAGGGTTAAGCTTAGAATCTTTTCTGATTCACACGTCAGATTAGGTAGCATCCAGTGTGCTATGATCTCTCATTTAAACAGTAAATGTTACCTAATCTGACGTATTTTATCATTCATCTTATTTTGGAAGGATCCTACTGACAATTGAGAGATAATGATTAAATAAATTCCTTTATCTTGTAATTTCTAATTAAAAATTCATTCTAGCATTTAAAATTTCTAACAGACAAGGCTATTTAACATTTCCATATGTAATTTAACATTCGTTAGCACTTTATTTTACAACCTGATCAGTGATTTACTGAAGTACTCCAGATAGTATATAGTAAGACTAGGAAATAATATAATGCTCTTCTCACTGTTTATGAAATGTATATCGTCCAGGTTTAAATTAATTTGCGCTAACTCTAGCAACTAAATTTCATTAAAGATTAATGTTGCGTATTAGAAGGGCTTCAATTTTTAAACCGAGTACTAAGGCACAACAATGCGAAACAGAGATTAAGATTTTTTCCTTGATAAAATTTTTTTAAAACAGTTCATTTTTATGTGTTTAAAAAGCTGCAATCAAGTATTTAAACATATAAATAAAGTATGTCAAGGTAGTAAAAATTATTAAAGCTTTAAATCTTTTATTATATCAGAGGTAGTTATAATCAATAAATGTTTACTGAAAACGTCTTATATATAATCCATTAAATCACCAGGAAATGATTGATAGATTTACCAAAGTCAGCAATTTACTACACAAAGGTTAATTAATTAGTGACCTACTGCTTAATGCTTGTTACAAACCGCTATAGATATTCGTGACAGATAAAGAAAACCTCATGCTCCTTTCCTAATAGGTTATAAAATAGATTTCATCACTAGGTAAATAGATATAGCTTGTTTCAAAAAGTTTAAAAGTATATTACTGAAATAAATATGAAATGTAATAAAGATTTTTCAAATTTTTATTTCAACAACAATATCATACAAAATGATTTAAAGATTTCACTTAAATTTTAAATAAAGTTTAAAATATAAATAACTGTGACTGAATATAAATAACTGTGAATTTTCTAAATTATAAATGCTTTAATTCATATAAACTCCTTGCTAGACAACTGTAAAAGTCCAACTGTAAAACTTCTAAAGTTTTCTATTCTCCTATTGATTTAAAATTTCAACCAATATATAACTTTTTTTCCTTTTATGAATTGTAATGTTTAATATCCTTCTTTCGGATAGAGAAAAATTATTTTAACAAGCTCAATACAAGAATGGTTTCTTGGTATGAATCATTTTTATCAAACATACTAAACGTGCAAAACACAGGATCATACCCACAGCCAACCAATGTAAGGTTTATGACAACAGAAAGACATGGAAGGAGGAGAAAATGGACTTGACCACAATGAGATTATGCCCATTATAAACGGCTCGATTAAAACTATCATACATTTTTTAATGAGGAATTTTCACGTTTTCTAATTTTAATTTTAAACGATAGAAGACAAAAAAGTAAGTAGGACAGTAGCTATTTTTCTTTCATTTGGGGGCCTAATGAGTGATTTCTAATGGGTTTTATAGCGGACTCTTTAACGTCTCTCAAAAACGATACTTTTCCTCAGCGGAGTTTGTGACGTCATCATTCCCGTTGACACCGAGCGCCTATGCTATTTACATGTTAAAAGGCGACTTTTAAATTTGTTTCTGTGTAAAGTATCACATATAATAGAAATTTTTTTAGTATGTCTGGTATTAAAAAATCATATTATAAATATTGTATTGTGCCACTCTGTAAAAATACAACAAATAATTGCAATGAGAAGATATTTTTCAGCGTTCCGAAAGACCCACATACACGTAAAATCTGGACAACTGCGATGAAAAGGGATGAGAAATTAAACCCCATATTATCATATAAATCATTTCTATGGGTTTGTGAAGACCATTTTTCGGTAAATAAATGCTTGCTTTTGTTTAAATATTACTAATTTAGAACAATTAAAGTATATAAAAATACATCTATACCTTTAAAAGGACTGTTGATTAACCAGTGCTATATAACTTTTAAAACTGCTAATTTTCGAGTATTATCACAGAGTTCAAGTACAATAAATGTTTGATAATACATATAAATATTGTAAAGCATAGATATCTAAAGCATATAATTATCTAATATATAACTCGGGGGAGGGAAAGATTATGTATTTTCAAGGTATTATAAATATTTTCTTCAGAGATGCATACTTTCTTATGTGTATCAATTCAAGTGATTTTCGATTAAATTGGCGATTAATTTGAAAAAATATAATATTTATAAAATACTTATAATGATATTACTTTAAAAATTAAATTTAATTTCAGAAACTTTATACATTTTTTAATTTAACATTAGTATTTAAGGCAATAAAATTGTATTGCTAATTAAAAAAGCATAAATAATTAAGTAAAGCCTTTTAAATATTTTAAATTTCTTTTCATCAGATTGAAAATACTTAAGAATTGGTTTGGTTTTGGAGCGCTACGGTCTACTTTTTGCAACACGAGGGCTAAAGGTCCCGGTCTCACAATAAATACCTCCTCTAATTTTTATTTTAATATATTACATCTATCTCTATTTATAAAAAGCGGTGCTACTACAAGTGTGTGTGTGCATATGATATATGTATATTTATTTAACTTGTCTATTTCTACAAACAGAACAGCTGTGATTAGCATGAATAAAATATTAATACATGTTAAGTAAATTTGGATAAATATATAAATGATTTTACATACCTTTGGGTTTTAATTCCCCATATTTCTGCTCCCATAAAATCCCGATTTTTTTCCAAGAACGAAAACACTGACATGCTGTCAATTTTCGGGAGGTTGTCTGACTGTCCTTTGGTAAATCCAGGTAGAAGAGACATTTATGACAAATTGAGATAATTAAGCTATCTAAATCGATAAAATAAACCTTCAGGTTTAAATAAAAATTAATTTTGATAGCTAGAAAATTTCAGGAACTTGCAAAAACAAAATCGGAAAATAGTGCGCGCTTACAAGCAATAAGAAAATATTGGACAACCTGAACGATGACGTCACAACCAATCACGGAGCGTTTTGATGTCACGTGATTTTCGCTTAACTTTAAAATTAATTTTTTAAATGATGGACCCAGTTTTTTACATTTTTGAGAACATTTTTGGAATCTACGAGTCTGGAATTATCAAAAAAATACTAAATTGTTCGAATCCCCCACATGTGCAAATTCCTCATTACAAAAAGTTGCTACCTTAATTTCAGTGATGACGCAGCAATGAGTTATTTACATAGAACAAACACAGTTTCAAATGATATAACCAAGAATACTTTGACACAACATTAAGTTAAAACATTTCAAGCATATGCAATAATTATTGGTTTAACACTGTGTTCTATTTTAATATAATAATTTTTACAATAAAACAAAATATCTTATATTGAAGGTTACAGACAGAATTAAATTTGATTGTAAATAGGTTGAATATGTTGTTCATCTATAAAATAAAGAAAAAATTAAATAACATTTCAGATGCAAATACACACATAAATCCTATTATCATAAAACCAGAAACTGCTTAAGGCTGGAAAGGATTTGTTTATAGTAGCACTAAACATACTTTTTGATTCAAAAGATACTAAGTTATAGTTTCTAAACTTGTTAAAATTAAGGTAAGATTACAGAATATTTTGAAAGTGGATGACGCCAAATAAAAGGAGATAAATGAAGAGCTGATATTCAGTTGAATGATTAATTTTGTGTTGCTCTAGAAACGGAAATTTTAACTGGCCCGTAACGGACATTGAAAAATGAGACATAAATCATCAGCTTTCGCAAAGTCATACAAAATAAATGATAAAAAGCAAAAAGATAAACTTGTTTGTAACATAGTTTCACACTTACATTAACCCATATTTTATCTTTCAATGCATTAGAAAATGTAGCGGAAAAATTAATATGAGGACTATATGTTGCTATTATTTTTAGAAACTACTTAAATATCATAATTTTCACATTCTTATTAAAATATAAGAAGGAAAATAGTTTGGGATAAAAAAGAATAGGCATTCAATCCAACATTTCATGCATTAAAACAAATCTTAACTGAATAAACTAATGGCAAATTAATATATATTCATTTATTTGATTTTACTAAAATGAATATTTTGGTTGAACAATAATTATTTAAGCATTTATAGACATTTTTTATTAGAAAATTATAAGAAATATATTAATTTTTTTGGAAATATAATAAAAATTCTTATTAAGAACATATTGTTTAAAAAAATGATATAAAGAAATAAATTCATAAAAAAATACATCTATATGATTTTAAAAATGAATAATTTTTAGTTTAAATTATGAAAAGCATTTTTAGAAAACAATGATAACCAGCTTTTAAATATAATTTAAGGAATGAAATAGCATCTACTTATGCTTTTACAGTTTTTTAAGATTCAATATTAGTGGTTTCTATATATTTAAAAGCGTAGACTTCAGTTTTTTTGACAGTTTTTGCATCTTAATTAGAATTTCATACATATCTTTTAGAAAACTATTGATTAACATACTCGTTTGAACTTAGTGTAAATAATTTTATATCTAAGAAAGAACTCAAAGAGCATTCCAAATTATGTTTGATGCTTTTACAGGTTTTCAGATAAATCTCAATATTAAAATTCTGTGGTTCTAATTATTTTTAAAAAAGTTCTGTAGCTTCTATTTTTGACAGTTTTTGCATCAATTAGACAATTTCATACATACTTTTAGAAAACTATTGATTTAACATACTCGTTTGAACTTAGTGTAAGTTTTATAATTTTATATAACTAAGGAATGAACTCAAAGGCAATTTCCAAATTCTGTTTGATGCTTTTGCAGGTTTTTTAAGTAAATCTCAATATTAAAATTCTGTGGTTTCTATATATTTAATTTTTAAAAAAGTTCTGTAGCTTCTATTTTTGACAGTTTTTGCATCTTAATTAGACAATTTCATACATACTTTTAGAAAACTATTGATTTAACATACTCGTTTGAACTTAGTGTAAGTTTTATAATTTTATATAACTAAGAACTGAACTCAAAGAGCATTCCAAATTATGTTTGATGCTTTTACAGGTTTTCAGATAAATCTCAATATTAAAATTCTGTGGCTTCTATGGATTTAATTTTTAAAAAAGTTCTGTAGCTTCTATTTTTGACAGTTTTTGCATCTTAATTAGACAATTTCATACATACTTTAAGAAAACTATTGATGTAACATACTCGTTTGAACTTAGTGTAAGTTTTATGATTTTATATAACTAAGGCCTGAACTCAAAGAGCATTTCCAAATTCTGTTTGATGCTTTTACAAGTTTTTAGATAAATCTCAATATTAAAATTCTGTGGTTTCTATGTGTCTAATTTTTAAAAAAATTCTGTATCTTCTATTTTCTAACTAAAGTCTTCAATGTTTATTTCGTTGATAGTTCTTGCATTCTAATTAGACAATTTCACACGTAGTTATAGAAAACTATTGATTTAACATACTCGTTTGAACTTAGTGTAAGTTTTATAATTTTATATAACTTCATATATTAAGCGTATTAATAATTAGAGTATCAGTAAGTTTATTTTTTATTTTCAAATAGAAAATAGTTTTAAACTTTGATCTTCACATGCACTAATGCTAAGTAATACTAGGTTAGAGCTATAGAAAGCTCAAAATTATGGTTGTATGTTGTAAGACACACATGTACAATGTAACATAACATTGGAACTTAAAATCAAAAAATTAAATTTTTCAATGCCGGTTATTAGATTTATTTTCTTCAAGTGTATCCTAGAAACCTTTAAGACCTGGGAATTTAAAAAGATTATAAATATTTTTTTCAACAGAGTTACAATAATGTTAAAGTAAAACAATAAAATGAAGTGCAGTATTTTAAATAAAAAGCTTAATCTACAAGTTAATGAACTGCCTTTTTTAGATTTGTTGTACTTTGTTAAATGACAAATTGATGATAAAAAAGAAAATTGAAACCAAAATAATTTTACTGTTTCAAATCTTATAAAGGAGTCCTCCCAAACGTAAATCTCTGAAGAAGTAAAAGCTATAAAAAACTTTAATGATTACCACATGAACGAACTGTAAACTAATGAATATCACTTTTAAGGATGAAAATTCTTTTATGCTGTTTATTAGATTTGTTTCCTTCAAACCTATTTGAGAATCATTTAGAACCAAATCTGAGACTATAAAAACATATTAAGCTTCATTTTTTTCTAATAAAGTTACTGTAGCTACAAAAAAAATCAAATGAAGTACAATATTTTGAATGAAATCCTAATCTGCAAGTTAACGAACCGTCTTTTTACGGATCTGTTGCAATATGCTAAACAACGAGTTGATGAGGAAAAAGAGAAGATTCAGTAAAAATATTCTAGCTGATTAGTATCTTATACAAAAGAAACAACGTATTCATTTAATAGGGAAATTTTGACTTTAAAAAAATGCTATTAGAATGGAAAGGCAGAAAAAAAAGAAACATAACTACACCACTTTTATTACAAAAGAAAGATGTGTTTTACAACAGAGTACTCTCAAATATTTTGCATCCTTTTTAGAATAATGCAATTTGCCAAGGAATAATTAGGAGCGGAAGATTGTGTTTCCTAATTTTGATCCTGAAAAATCGTTAATGCATAGAAGATAATATTGCTAAAGATAAATAAAGAAGACGTTGAAACATGACCTAACGCTAACTTAAAGCATAGAACTGGGGTAGCGGGGAGGTACTACTCTATCATCAACATTTATCGATGATGTGTTCATTAAATTATTACTGGAACACTTATTCTAAACAAATTAATGGGTATCGAAGTGGGTTCTCAAAGGCAAACTTTTGAACTCATGTATAAAAGTACTTTAGGAATGTTTATACATTATTGCAGTACTTTAACACTGTTTGGAACATTTGGAGTGTTTTCTCCTACGGAATCTTTATTTGCAATCTCTTTTTCTTAGTAACGAGTTCTATTAAAGATTATGTGTCACTTCTAGATGATTAGTTCCCACACGAAAAACTTAAATAACAAAGAGATATTCTCCAATAGATATTTGACGTTATCTAGTATAAGTAACAATGCAAGTGGGGGGGATTTGTCTGGTCCTATCATGTACTTATTTCTAAAAATTTGTTTTTAAATGATTAAAAGAGACAAAATAGAGATTATGACAAATGATCTATAAAATTCGTACTCATACTTTTATATAGGATTTTTCTTCAATTCTTTTTCATCATCAAATATAAAATTATTTAAATCTTTCATATGTGTTAATGCTAAGTAATGCTATATAATTTATGTCAGTTAACAGTGTTTAACATTGCATTACTCAAAATTAGATTCATGATTAAATCATTTCAGCTCATTTATTAGTAAAAATATCTCTTACTGATAAATTGCTATGATATGTAGACAACTACAAGCCGTAAATAAAGGCTATAATTTAATTAAGATTATATTTTAGGTACATAATTACTTTACTGAATTTATTATTACTTTACTGAAAATGTGTTTTTAGCGTCACGCACTTATGGGTAAACAATTGTTTGAAATATGGGGTTTTTTATGGAATAAATATGATTTTTATATAGAAATGATTCAGATGAAATTCACACATAAAATTCCTTTAAAATGTAGTATAGATTGTGAATTGCACATATAAAGTATTTGTTCCTCAAAAAATTTGCCAAAGGTCGCCTTCTGTCTCGTACGCGCCGAACGATGGCTGATTGGTTATGGTAGTGGCCTTCGGTACCGCAGTTCGTGGGTTCGAATCCCACAATGCCATAGATGTTCGTAGCCGTTCGAAATCGGCTTTAAGCTGTAGATCCCGGCCTCATTAGCCCTCGAGCTGCAAAAAGTAGACCGTAGCACTCCAAACCAAATCTGTCTCGTGCGCAAGGTATACTTTTTAATCTGCTGATCGTACTTTTATGTGACTTCACTGCTGAATAGAAAACTTACTTACTTTGAGTAGGACACTCCTTCATTTTTTATAATAAAAAGAAATAAAAGAAAGAGAAACTTAAATTAAAAAGTTTCTTTTATTAATTTCTTCTAGATACGGGTTAGGAAGAAAATATTAAGTACTTTAAATATTTAAATCATCTATTTACTAGATATCCTAATGAATTTAGAACGATAACATTACAAGATATTTTCCCACATCTCTATTCTAAAAACATGCTTATCGACACCAAATAGTCAAGAAAATGCGCATTGCAATGCATATATGAGAAAATATTTTGATAAGACGAAAGTATTGAATTTCTCGTCACCATTAACCCTTTGCCGCAAATGACGGCTACACACGTCATACAAGGCAATCATTGTCAGACGCTATTTGAGACAATGGGTTAAAACTGATCAATATTGTACATCTTTCACTTTATAAAATAATACATAGATTTTCGAGCTTAAAATATGTAGTTTGTTAAATAATCGTCTTAAAATAGAGATATTTCTTAAAATAGAGATTTTTCATATTGAGTTTTTGGCAAAATAATTAATATACCATATAAGTCAAATCACTTAAAGTATCTACTATAAACACTTAAAAATTTATATTTTTATTCAGGGAAGTAAGTTACATAATTTAAAATTAAGGAAAAAGGCTAAGTATTGTCAAAAATGTGTGGCAACAAATTGAAAAAAATTCTAATTTGCAGAAATTTTCAGCATTTTCTAAAGCTCTACTGTAAAATAAATAGTAATTTCTAACTGTTATTTCTCTCAATTTTAACATAATGAAAAATAATACTCTAGTTTTAATATATTTTTAAATTAAAATATGCTGTTTAACTTGCTTTATGTTTGTAAATTATAGAGACGATCAAGTTAGATGTAGACATTTTCAAAAGACAACAAAGAAAATGCTATTGATGTAGAAGAATCTGTAACTTCGAATGTATTAGTCGAAATAAATAAAGGTGCATTAAAACTGTATCATAAATTACAAATTTAGGACACTTTAGCACGTTTCAATAACTTTTAATTCATATTTGATTCAACTTAAAAAGTTTAGTGAACTTCAAGTACGTTCAATACAACTTTCGGCTAGCAGAAAGATGCTCAAACAATGAACCCCTCTAACTATAAGAATAAGACTTATTTCGAATGACTTTTTAACCTCTGCTTATAGACCATTGCCCCGTGCAATTAACTGAATATTTTATAAAGCCCCATTGATTCTTGAACGAATTTAATCAGTAGTACAGTACACTTATTTGTTAAAGCTTGAGATCCGGAAGTGCTGCAGAATCTTAGAGCGAAGTGAAAGAGAATATAAGTAATTTGAAGCTGTTGAAGTTGTCAGAATAGTTAGTTTATTGTTTCTCTTCTTTTATAACATAAAATAGGGGAATTTTAAAAATAGATTTTAATACTGAATTTCTAATTAGTCATCCTCTTTAAATAATTTCAGTTAGTGCTTATCATTAAATTATAAAATATGTTGCACACAAATCTTATAAAATATGCAAAGGTTTTTGAGCAAATATTCTTATATATTAAACAGAAACGGATGCTAATAGGTATAACACATAAAAAGCGCTAAAACACTCTTAAAACAGTTGGATAATGTCATTTTTTACATTTATGTGTGACTTGTATTAGTTCTTATTAATTCACATAAATTTTATTTCTATGAAAATAAAAATAGATATCCCAAAAACTAAAAATATTTTTAGGAACATAAGAATTTATTTTTTGAAATATTTTTGAGACCATGGACACAGTACACAAAATACAATACACAAAAAGCGCTGAAACACTCTTAAAACAGTTGAATAATGTCATTTTTTACGTTTATGTGTAACTTAAATTAGCTCTTATTAATTCACATAAATTTTATTTCTATGAAAATAAAAATAGAAATCCCAAAAAACTAAAAATATTTTTAGGAACATAACAATTTATTTCTTGAAATATTTTTGAGACCATGGACGTACTTACCGAAATGCTGCTTTTTCGTAAATTTTATCGCTATTATAATAAATCAAAATAACCAAATTAAAAGTAATATTTTTCATCCCATTAAAACTTCTTTGTAAAATTCAATTATTGATCAGCTCTAAGCAGGTAATGTTAATTTAATGCACACTTATTAGCCGAAACACTCAACTTAAGTGCGAGATTGGATTACTTGCTAAATTAATACGTTAGCAATGATTTCAATATTCGAAGCTCGCAGCTCTAAATTAAATACGGTCAGGCACGACGAGACAGACTTCAGATATTTTGGCGTATATAATTCAATTAAATTTCGCTCAAAAGTTATCAATAAACAGTAGACAGAACAGGTACGTTAGTGACCAAAGAGTAACACACCTTATGCTTTCTATCGAAATTTCCCTCAAAGCTTATTAGAATTTAATGGACTAATGGATTACTATACTCTTTATAAGTAATGGATCGGAATATTTTGCATTTCATGAATGAGTTATATTAAAAACTCAAAATATTTCTCGTTCAAATATAAATGAGTTTTCACATATCTGAAAAATATTCTACGAAAATCTGGAACAGGTTCGCTATCAAAAATGGATTTAAACATATAAAAGAAAAAATAAATAGATAACGAACTTTTTAACTTCTGTGGTAAATTATTTTAACTTTCTTACGGAGGGATATAAGCTTTATTTTTCCTCTACGGCTTAATTTTTAAAGCTTTATCTTTTTAAATACAAGTTTCATTTGGATATAAGGTATATTTTTTTAAATTAATTAATATCATTTTTTTATTCGGATATGACAGGTATATTTTTGCTACACATTAAGGCAAGATGTTTTCAGTAAAGTCCTTATGATTTTATTGAGGAACTAATATTCTTTCCTAATGAAGAATCATGTGTCGAATGATATCAATTTTCAATGATTTATTTGGTTCAGTTGAAATAAAACCTTTAATTTCTGTTATGTTCATAAAAATGGTATCTTTTCAAGGAAAGGAATCATAAAATGATGTTTTTTCTAGATTTATATAATAATTTCAGATTTATGTTCAGAATGTATGAAAATCTTATGATTTTATATATAAAATGCGTTCTTTCCTTAAAAATACGAATTGTCAGAAGAAAAATTTTCAACTGATTTCTTTGTTCAGTTAGTGAATAACTTTAATAGTACTTATCAGAAAATGCGTTCTTCATAAAAAGGAACTATAATATTTTTCTTTTCAACGTCAAATTACGTGTCGAAAAGCCAAATTTAGATTTGCAGTTTATTGTTATTTTGTAAAGTACTTTCACGTAAAAGATCGTGAAATCTTCAACGAAGACATCATTTTCAAAAAAAATGAATACTTAAGATTAAAAAAAAAAAAAAAAAATAAAATAAAACACAAGAACAAAGATAAAAAAAAAAAAAATAACCCTAGAAAAACACAAGAAAAATCAATAAAAAAGTAAAGTGGTTAAAAAATACTCGTCTATGAAGAAGATTAAAATGTAAATGAAGATAGCTAATTAAAACGAACTAAGAGACATAAACACAGCAGTTGACCTCCTTTTAAGTCTGTCATACTTTAGTGTGACGAATACTGAGAAAACATTTTACGTCTTTAAAATTATTCACTAAAAAAATCAGAAGAAATATATAACTTATGAACAAAACTAATATCCAAAGTCATAAATATAAAAAATGAGATGGAGGATTGCAGATAATTAATTTTAAATTTCAAATTAAATCCACCAATTTCTACTAGTATCATTAAAATGCAAAATATTTTATCAAGACCATATTTTTACTTCTTTCTTAATAAATAATATCTCAATAAAGTTACATTTCCAAGTACTATAATAAATACTTTATTATTTCAAAATAAATGCATGTGATCCTTATTAGCCAATAATGTCACTGTCTCGGTTTATCTATTCTAAAGCATTTACAAACCAAATAAAGTAATAGATAACTTAAAATGTGAATTCGTTGATTAAAATTAACTAATATAGTAACTATCGTAAAATTATTTAGCTTGAACACTATCTTTTTCTATATGGATCGCAGATTTCTTAAATCTAAATTCATTTCATGGAATAAAACTGAGAGATTTTTATTAGAAATTATACTATGCTATTTTGCCTTAACGGTAATGCTCTTATTTGATTTAATTCTTAAATATTTAGAACCTCCAGTTTTAACTAAAAAGTTACGTCGAAGCGTGTTCTTAAGATTAAAAGCGTTTCATTCAGGAATGCAAATCAATGATATGATATGCAATCTCGTATATAAATTAATTTCTTGCAATAAAACTTGACTGACAATTCCTTTTCGCGTGTAAAAATCAAAGCAATTTTAACATCTCTAAGAACGCTTAATTAAGAATTAGAGTAAGCAGATATTTATACTTTTAATGACATTAATTTTCAATGCAGAGAAGATGCTATAGCAGTCATTCGCCAGTAAAATATGAAGTATTAATTCTGCGACTTAGTGTTACAAAGTCACAAAACTGCTGCTCAATGTAATATGGTTGCACCATGTAGCTTTGTTTTTCTCTAAAAACGTGTAAAAAATATGTTCGCCCTTGAACACGGAATGTAGCACATTCATTCACCTATTGATTACTGATCACTGGGAAGTAAATGGAATACTAGTTGGATACGTTAATGGTCTACCAGGTTCTAAACTACTTTTACTAACCGTTACTTTATGAGAACCGTTACTAAATTTGCATGCAAATTTAGTAACGGTTCTCATATAAAAATGTATAGTATCTTTAAAATATGTCTTTAACTGTCTAAAATATAATAATATAATACAGATTAAACAAACTTTAAAAAGTTTATTTTAATATACTAGAAGCGGTGGCCAAGGCCATACAATAATAATGTAACATTTATAAAATTTAGTCTACAAAAATATTACTTTCAAAATGTTAATAATAAATAAATTCTAAACTTATTAAATAGTTTACAATTAAGACCATTATACTTATCAAAGAGTTATCAAAACGTATATAATCTATTCGTGTCCTTTTAAGTTTCTAGGAGGAAATTGGTATTTTATATAAAAGTATGTTATATACATTTTTAGTTGATATGTACGGTAAATATTTTTTTAATCATATCTATCTCATCATGATAATATCTATCTATCTATCTATCTATCTATCTATATATATATATATATATATATATATATATATATATATATATATATATATATATATATATATATATATATATGCACACACACACATATATATATATACGCACACACACACACATATATATATATGTGTGTGTGTGTATGTATGTGCACATACAGATTTACAAACATATGTATGCAAGCATATGAAGAAAAAATTATGAAAAATATGATATTAAGAACATTAAAAATATATAGTTATGGGTAGATGTGTATGTTTAAGACTATTATATTTCTAGGATTAATCCAATGGCATTTACTAGTAGTAATGTCCAGGGAATCGTTCCAATGTTCTCCGACTAGTATTAATGTAATAGCACCCTGTTCTGGGGCGCTATACTTGCGTGGGACCTGCCCGCCTACTGTACTGGGGCAGGTATGTTCGACAGTGGTCACTGGGATGCATCTACTTAAATATAATTTCTCCGGAAACTTGGACGGACGAAACAAAATTTATTTACACAACATTAAAACAAAATTAGAGAAAATCCAATATCATAGTGAGTCTCAGAGCCAGTCTTAGCCAGAATTTTAGAAACCGAGCGTTGTCTTTTCTCACATCAGCACCGAGAGATGTTTCTCGTCCGCCGGCTCTATCTCGACTCCCAAACTCTCTGAACTCCGCTGCCCTTTTGCAGATTTCTCCCTTCTTCGGGGGGAGGGGTTGTCTGGAAACTTGAGGCCTGCCGAAGAGAGCACATCCTCCTTCTCCAAGGCCCTGCGAAAACAAACCACGACACCGAAAATCCTTATCGGCCCCCTTTTGCCGGCCGGCTTCTTACTTCTCCTAAGAAACGCCGTTTGGAAGGGGTCAAATGGGGCGATCCTGCCGATGTCATCAAGGCCCACATTGTCGTGAGTGCACATTCCTTACAATTAACTTCCTTTTTTTTTACCTTTCAATGCATTTCAATTTTAGGTACCTAATAAATATCATAACGTCAAAAAAATCTTTCCTGAATTAGAAAATATAAACTTAATTAAAGAAAACACTGCAATTACACAGATAATATATTCTAATTTAGAAATTGAATAAACTGTTTTTCCTGATGTCATTTTCATCTTTGTAACGACATAGAATATTGTTTCCCTGTTGCACACGATTCATCTCTCCAATGTATGCGTCGTTTTTGAGCTAACTAGCTTCGTATCCTTTTTCCTGATTTTCACAACTGTAATCAGTCATTTTGAAAGATAATCAATAAACAAACGTGCTCTAAAAAACTACTAACGTTTGTATTTATGTCTATTATGTCAAAGTCAAATGTCTAGCCTATAAACATATAAACACATGTCATTTACAACCGAGGAAAAATACTTAGTTTTGCCAAAGAATGTAGCTTCTTTAATGACAAGGATGGCAGAGAAGTTAAGGTGAAGTACCACAACTTGATAGGACTAGTGCTAATGTATGGAAGTTTTAAAAAATATCGTGACCAGATCAATATTATCAAACTATATAAGTACTTCTGTGCAATTTATTTTATAAATGTATTTTATACACATATATAACAGTTGGGCTGAAACGTTCGTAGGCTGATACATAGATGGCGCTACTAATATTAAATCCATATGATTTTCAGTTAGTCCTAGCCTTCGAAAAACATGTGTATAAATTTGACAGCTGTCGAACTATTAGTTTGTGCAATATAGTATTTTGAGTGAACTTTTGTTAGTTTGAAAACAATGGATAATAATGAATTTCGTATGTTAATAAAGCATTGGTTTTTAAGGAAAAAAATATTGTTGAAGTCAAGACTTGGCTTGATAAACATTATTCGGATTCTGCACCAGGAAAATCAACCGCTGAGAAATGGTTTGGTAAGTTTAAATGACGTGAAATGAGCTCCGGTGACGATGGACGCAGTGGACGCCTCAAAGAGACTGTTACCGACGAAAACATAAAAATAGTCCACAAAATAATTTTGGACGACCGTAAAGGGAAGTTGATTGAGGTATATGAGACTCTAAAGGTATAAAAGAAACGCGTTGAACTTATCGTGAATGAATATTTGGGTATGCGAAAGCTCTGTGCAAAGTGGATGTATCGCGAGCTTACCAAAAACAACAACGAATCGACCAAAACAACAACGAATTAAAGATTCTGAGCTGTGTTTGAAGCTGATTAATCGTAATAAACCCTAATTTATGTGTCGATATGTAACAATGGATAAAACATGGCTCTGTTATTTCACACCGGGGTCCAATCGACAGTCAGTCGAGTAGACTGCACGTGATGAACCAACTCCCAAACATGGAAAGAAGCAGCAATTGGCATCCGTATTTTGGGATGCGCGTGGTATATTATTCATAGACTATCTTTAAAAGGGAAAAGCCATCAACAGCGACTATTACATAGCGTTATTCAAGCGATTGAAGGACGAAATCGAGGAAAAACGGCCCCATTTGAAGAAGAAGAAAGTGTTGTTTCATCAAGGCAATGCACCGTGTCACAAGTTAGTGAAAACGATGGCAAAGTTATACGAATTGTGCTTCGAATTGCTTCCGCATACACCGTATTTTCCAGATCTGACCTTCAGCGACTTTTTCCTGTTCTCAGACTGAGGCCTATTTTGAGGCTAAAGACAATTCGTACTATAAAAATGGTATCGAAAAATTATATGAATGTTATAATCATTGTATCGACCTTGAAGGCAACTACACTGAATAATAAAAATAAAATTTTATCAAAAAACTTTTCTTTGTTGTTAGCCTAAGAACTTTTTGCCCAACTGTTACCATCCATATATATATATATATATATATATATATATATATATATATATATATATATATATATATATATATATATATATATATATATATATATATATACACTTATTTTATATATGTGATCTATACACATATTTCTACACAAATCCACTATGATACGTCTTTCTTCTTTAATTATTTCGGGTTCGAACATTGTTTTAAGTTCAGTACAATTTTAACCATTAAAATACATATATATCTTCTTCTAAAACGATAACATCAAGTTTTATGTAATACTGACAAACAACTTGGATTTTAATTATGTATTATTAATAGAACACTGACCTCCTGAATTACAAATATAATTATTTTTAAGATTAAAACTGAATCAGATATTAACTAAAGGAATATAGAGTAAGCAAAAGGGACTTTCCTGTTGCACGTACATTGAAAGTGAAATCTATCTTGAATGCGTATTTTCAGAGAGTATAGGAGCCTTTTTGGAAAAATCGTAAAATACAAGCATTATAAGCATGTAATTTTAATATGGAACAAGAGGATCTATGGAGATCCTTTAGTAAAGTTTATTGAATAGAGTTAGATCAAATTTGATATGCCATTTCTAAGTTGCTAGACTTAAAAGTGTTAAAATATTAAAATTGTTCTACACAAAGTATTTTAGTTATTCCAATTTTTACTTTCATTATATATACTTCTATTTTTGCAGAGAGAAAGTGTTTCGTTAAAAGAGAAAAATGCTGTATTCTAAAGCATGTTTAAAAAGTAAATAAAATATGAACAATGTGAAGTTTTATGTTTTTCAAAACTAAATATCGTGTATAAGCATTCCTGTTGCCGTTTTTGAGTATGGAGCTGTAACATGTACGCATACATCAGGCGTCTAATTTTAAAATGTTTATGGGGTCGGTTTACAAGGGTGTTTCCATCATTCTAGAATCCGGATTTTATACTTATTCTTAAAAAGACTGAAATCGATTGACAGATCAACGTGCCTTATAATATTTTAGCTGTGGTCTACCTTAAATGCAAATTCCACATTATTATTATCGTACTATATGAATACCTATGTGTTGGAAATTTTTTAGTATTTTTAAGTAGAAAACATAAATTTACTATGACGTGTGTTTCTTTTTTACCATATTTAATACATACCAACTACCATACTTTCTTCATACCAACACTTAATTTTTTTTTGTATTTTTAATTGGAGAACATAGGATTACTATGGTTTTTTCTTTACCATACTTACTACATACCAACTACCATACTTTCTTCATACCAACACTTAATTTTTTTAGTATGTATTTTTAACTGGAGAACATAGATTTACTATTACGTGTGTTTTTTCTTTACGATACTTAATACATACCAAGTACCATACTTTCTTCATACCAACACTTAATACATACCTATTTCTTTTATTTCTATTTTAATTCGTTACCCATTGCATTTTTTACTTATACATTACCGGTCATTTGACTAGTTATGCCAGGTTTAGTGTTAAAATTTTCGGGTTCGAACTTTGTTTTAAGTTATAGTATAATGAAGTATAATGATAGATATGATTTATAGTGAGTTTAAGAAGAATTAAAAATATGTGACAATGGGGGTAGTCAATACATAAGAAGTTGTCCACCTTCTCTCTTCAATTTATTCTTCCTTTGATAGCATCCATAGACTGGATTTTACTGGGAGGACTGTATCATAAGCTTAAAAGTTCCAGTACATATACAGGGTATCCTAACAAGACCAGACAAACGCTGACCAAACAGATTTGTTCTTTAAAATACATAAAAAATGCCCAAAGAACTTTTCCTTTACGACCCTAGTTTTCGAGAAAAATGAGAGAGAAAATGTGTGACATCATATCCGGTTTACGAAAAAAATCTATATTCGAAACATGAACATTGTTACTAAAAAAATAGTAACTCGACATTAAGTAACTTTATCAATATTTTTGATAGCCCTTTGCTAACTTTAGTAGACATACGCACATTTATTTTAGTATTTGCGTAAGTTTACATAGGAAAATGTTCGAAATGTCCAACGAGCACATTGAAGCACGTGAAATGACGTAAAGCCATTGATTTAATTATAATTTAAAAGGCTACATGTTGTAGCTACCTGTAATCTGCAAGTGATAATGTATTCCACTCGGGAATATTGCGATATATACTTAATCTTTGGTGAATGTAATGGTAATGCATTACGAGCTACTAGGGAATATTCTCCTCACTATCCATGACGTCGTTCTCCCAATGCCGACGTGATCCGCGGGTTAGACGACAGACTTCGAAATACTGGAAATACCCGACAAAATATCTGCATGACATTGGTGGAATAACGCACCGCGCGCTTACATCAGCACAGAAAGATGCAATACTTCAGCGGGTGGAAGAATCTCCCGAGTGGAATACACGTGCACTAGCCACGGAGATGAATGTGTGTCGTAGTACTGTGACACATGCTATTACGGACAAAGGGACTATACCCATATCGTTACAGAACCGTTCAAGATCTCCATCCAGTTTATTTTTACCGACTCACTGACTTTTGTGAATGGTTATTGCAACAGCATGAAATCGATAATGTTTTTATTGCACGTATGTTTTAGACGAATGAAGCAAGATTCACATGTGATGGGGTCTCCAATAATCACAACAGCCATACGTGGTCTACCTCAATCCTCTTGCAATCTGCCCACAGACACATCAGGACCGTTGATCTGTAAATGTGTGGGCCGGCATGTTAGGCAACCAATTAATTGGACCATATCAGCTGCCTGAACGGCTCACGGGACATCGAAGACCATCTTAAATCATTCTGTCTGAGACATTCATTGGGATGCTAGCGAACTGTTTCCAGTGTTCGTTTCAATGGCATCCCGAAGAAAGACTCTCACACTACAGCAAGTCCTCTACATTGCAACAATACTACAAGCCACAATACTTTCTTATCTTGTTCGCCAAGGGTTGTCCAAGGGCAACGCGAGATTGCTCTCCATTACTGCAAGCTTCAATGACACCTGCTGGCGAGAGAGCCGACACGCGTTTTCCCCAACACGTCATCAACCATCTGTCCGATCAGCTGGGACGGACATTCTTGCGGGCAGACGACTATATAAGAAGAGCAGAGTTCGAGGCTCAGCGAGGATTTTTGACCGATCGAGTCTGGTGTGTGAACTCATCGGCCCATATTTCGAGGGAGCGACTGAGAGTGTCCTCCCCCACCCTTTTTTTCTCTTATTAAGCTGATGTCCTGAATCGATCATTCTTTTTCATTGTAGATATTCATCGTTTCATCTGTATCTTATCATAACTTCAATATCTTGTTTCTTAATAAATATCATAGTCTGTACGTAGGCCTCCGCTATCCTTTTTTCGGGCTCACTTAGAGCCCCAGTACGCTACAATATATATATATATATATATATATATATATATATATATATATATATAACTTATTAACTTGTCTAATAACTGGAATACGTTACATATATACGTCATTCATACGTCGTGTGTATTATAAAGTTCTCAAGTTATTTAAGAACAATATATGTATGAATTCAAAATTTCAATTTTCAATTTTCAAAATCCCCTTATATTTAAGTTTTAAAAAATATATGCTCCTGAGCCCCCATGATATGCTTAACTTTGGTTTTTCAACTTTATTATTACCTTAATTTCCCCTTTTCTCCGTTAGAACGTCAAGATGTTCCTCATTTATAGCAATCTATCTTTTTCTCTTTATATTTGTTTCAGCATAGTCATGGAAGTTTTCAAAGACATAGTAGTACATATGAATATATTTTCATCTCTTTCATTTCGATCTCTTGTTTGATGAAAAATGTCAAATTTATTTCCTTGAATTAACACAGAAACCAAGAATGATTAAGCCTCTAAACAACAATGAAGGTCTCTTTGAGGTACTGTAGTACCTCATAAAGTTTAATTCCCCAATTTTCTTTCACTGCCTTTTCTGGCCACTTTTAAGTAATTAGAATTTTGGATCCAGAAGGTCTCATAAGAGGTTTTGTGATAAATTATATGACTTGGAATTGGACTTCCTGTCTAAAGTTTCTAACTACTCAATCATACATACAAAGACTGAAAATGCCCTGTAAGCGATTAAAAATAATTTATAAACTTCAGAATACTTTCAAACGTAAAACTGAGACTCGTAATTCTAAAAAAAAAATTCTATTAAATTGTATCTTTTTATGAAAATGAAGTATCAGCCCGTTAATGTTGGTATACACAAAAAATCATAGAAGCACAAATCCAAATACGCATGCACACACAAGCAAATACTATTGCAAAATGATGGCTGGATTGTTAGGGTGCTGGCCTCCGGTACCGAAGTTCTTGGGTTCGAATCCCACTATGGCATGAATGTTCGTAGACGTTCGAAATTAGTTTTAAGCAGAAGGTTCTGGCCTCATTATCCCTCGTCTTGCAAAACAGACCGTAGAGCTCCAAACCAAATCCTGAAAATTGCAGTATTATCAATTTCAATATTCATTAGGAAATATTCTGTATACTGATGCTGTACTTGTGTCTTGAACAGACTGTGATGTGTCTATAAAACTTTATTATTAAACAAACGTGAAATGCATATTGACAGAAATCAGTATTATTATTATTATTTCTAAAGGTCTTGGAACAAACTCAATGAGAGATTATGAATGCTTTTTATTCTGAATAAACACTAACTAACTTTTTCTACTAGAGGAACAAATAACACTATTAGCAAACTGAAAGACTATTGAACACGTGGAACTCTGCCTTTCGGAGACTGAAACCCTCATTGATGAAGGTTATACATACAGTGAACGTTCGTTAATTCGAATTCGGTTAATTTGAGCTAATCCAAATGCTCCAAAAAACTTCTACTGGAATTAACTTTAAGAATATCTCATTAATTCGAACTAAATTTATATCACTTCGATAAATTCGAACTAAAATTTTGACAAAAGAATTTTTTTCTTCCTTTAACGGAGAAAATACACGCTGTATTTATTATTTTGTAAGTCAAAATCATCTGTATTTCCTTTCTGTGTAAAGATACACATGTCTGCATTCCTAGACTATTGCATTTCCGGTAAACATAAGTGGTTATTGTCCTACTGTCCAATTTTTATCAGTTCTAAACGGACAAAACTGTCTGGTCTCACCTGTTTCATGGGATTCATTCAGAACCCTATATGAATGGGTTGGGGTAGGGGGAAAATCACATGTTTACATTTTTCATCGATTTTCTTAGAATATCAGAAAAACCAGCCTTTTCCTGATTCTAGGGAGCTGTGTCGATTGTACCTGCAGTGAAGACTAGTTAATGTGCTCAAGTTTGTCTTCCTCAAAGTGTGATGTGAGCGTGTAAAAATTCAGGATGTCTAAAGGGGAGTACAAAATTCTAACTTTGAAAACAAAAATAGAAATTTTAAAGAAAGTGGAGAATCGCGAATGCAAGACAAAGTTGACAGATCACTATAGAATTTAAAAAAAATACCCTGTCATATTATTTGAAGAACAAAGAATCAATTTTAGATTCAGGGGAATATCAAAATTTGCTAGAGGAAGGAAACGCATGAGAAATGCGTCTCAAGAAGATCTCGAAAAAGCTCTACTGCTATGGTTCCAGGATCTTAGATCTAAATATTTTCCGATAAATGGATCTTTACTGCAGACCAAAACTGATGAATTGGTAACTCGAATAGGAGTTTTAAATACAGTGATGAATGGCTTTCTTTATGTCAAGACTGAATATTTCTTACCAAATTGTATGTGGGTAAAGCTCTGATGTAAACGAAGACGTATGAACTAGTTTCGGTAGGAAACTTACAAGTCTTTTTTTCTACTTACCTGCTGAAAGATACTTTTAATGCTGATTAAACTGCCCTTTTTTATAAACTCTTCCCAAACAAGACATCGCATTTAAAAGGGAATGCCTTGCAAGAAATACAAGCAGCAAACAGAGGATTACAGTTTTAGTTTGAGAATATGGATGGGAGCGTAAAGCTTAAATTGTTAATCACTATAAAGTCAAAGAATCCACGATGTTTTCAAGGAATTAAAACTCTGATAGTTGATTATATATTTAATTCAAAAGCATGGATGACACGAGACATCTTTAGTGACTGGTTGAAAGGAATAAATAGGCAGTTTTCGAAGCAAAATCGAAAATTTCTTTTATTTGTGGATAACGTAACCTGCCATAATAACCTTCCCGAACTGAGTTCCATACAGATTGAATATTTGCCCCCAAACACAACTGTGAAATTGCAACCAATGAATCAAGGAATCATTCAGAATCTTAAAACAAATTATCTTAAGAGACTCTTACAACAAATCATTTTTTCTTTAGATTGTGTGGAAAGTTACGACATTACTCTGCTGACAGCTATCAATTATCTATACGAAGCATGAGGTGGTGTTAAAAGAAGTACAATTAGTAATTCATGCACGCCGAAGAGAACAATCATATCGAAGAATGTGACGATATTTATACAGATTTTCCTGAATTCAAAATATTTAAATGTGATAATGTTACTTTTTCTGATTATCTAAGAGTAGATGACGACGTGGAAGTCTGTGGAAAACTGAATGACGATAACATAATAAAATCTGTTCGAGAAGATGAAAAAGAAGAGACCTTATCGGACTCAGAAGAGAATGCAGACACTGTTAAGCGTCCAAATGATCAACCCATAATGAACTCTATAAAAACTCTGAAATTATTTATTCAGATGAAACATTCTTCTGAAAATGAATTGAAATGCTTGCTTCAAATCGAGAAGCTGCCCGAAAAATGTAGGCAAAATAGACAAAATCAAATATCCATTCTACAGTTTTTCCAAAAAGTGTAATTCATATTTTAAATTAAAGTTTGCTTTCTTCTTCATACCTTCTGCTTCATTTTATGATTATGGTAATTCTTTATTGCTTTTCAATGTTTTATTTTAGCTAGCATAGTACAATATATTTTATGAGCTTATACATATTAAGTGATTTTGTTTTCTTCAGTGATACTTTTTAAGTTGTATTTTTTCTTAACACATTCTGTGCGGGTACATTTCGCAGCGGAATTGTACCGGGAGCGGGCGTTTTGTGCGTAAATTTAGTTATTCAGTTAAATCTCAACACATCTAAAATTATTTAATTTTTAGCCTACTTTTCTTATTTTATATTGAAATATATAAACACACACACACACACACACACACACACACACACACACACACATACATATATATATATATATATATATATATATATATATATATATATATATATATATAGATATATATATATATATATATATATATATATATATATATATATATATATATCCCTCTAAGAGGTTAGCACGTACAATTCCGAATGGATCTAATGTAGATTTCTGCCAGTGCTTTCCCCCATGGAATTTTGCGGTTGGAGGGTCAGGTCGGTTGTTTAGAAACTGCACACCTCTTTGACTAACATTTATTGAGAGATGCACCCCTACTCCCTGAGGCACAAAGACGCTGATAGTTTTTCATGGCTTTGTAAATCTCTATTTCGAAGTATTTCATTGCGGTAACAGATGTATCTCTAATTGCACCTCTTAGATATCTTGGGTGAATTTCGTAAAAAATATAAATAAGTCTCTCAAAGAATATTTTTATTTGTGCTTTTAGAATCCATTATCTCTTAAGGGACGATCTTCGAGAATTGACGAGTTTTATGTGTATTAAAAATTAAAATCCATAATATCAATTTATATATCTATTTATAACAGGAAGTAAAAGGACAATAACGAGGGTGTGTTTCCCGTATTCCATTCTAGTTAACTAAGGGTAAAGTAAAAAATCATAAAACGCTTCGGCCATTGACACAGTAAACCTTTAGCATGTTGTTGGAGACATTTTTCCTCGATGTGTTCCACTCGGAGGGATATACATATATATAATATCCTTTTCGCAAGGATAAATAAAAAGTTAATTTTAAATCTAAATTGATTATTTTAATCAACCTTCCCGTTCTGTGGTTTCGCATCCACTGATGTAAAAACTAGTTTTTATTTGTCTAAATTTTTCCATAATCAATGAAGTAGACAAGAACATTCTTCTTCGTTTTCCTGTATATATCGTTATTTTTGTACCCACAAACAAACCATGTTGTTACATTAACCAGGACTAGTACGTGACCCGCGCTTAAGTATCAATCGTCAGCAGGGTGCAACTAGGGCGTGGGAAAAGTGGCATTTGCCATGGGCGCATCAATCTTAGGGGTGCTAAACCGTGAGGAAAATGCCCTGATGACGATTCGATCTGACTAGGTATAAGGAAAAGTTTAAAAATATTTTTTTTATTATATAATCCAATGTGTTTAAAAATTACTTTTTCTTATGATTTTTTTTTTTAATTTTTTTAAATGCTGCTAAAGACTAAACTTGTTATAGATTCTTACAAAATGTTTACCAAACGCTTCTAATATGCTTTAATATAAATCTGGATATTCAGTTTAAATTTTCAATTTATTAAAGTTATTGAAACTAAGTCTAAATTTAGAAATTTGCCAATTTTATAGGAAAATTCAAGGTTTAAGTAAAATTGATTCCCCTCAAATAAACTATTTGGTTTATCTGAAAAATAATTTTCCCCAAATGTTAAAAAATATCTTTAAGTATTAATAAGGTAAAAATAGAAGAAAAATTAAAAATTAATATACTAGGAACATTTTAAGAATTAACAAAATGTTTTGAGTTCATTCTGAATGTATGATTTAAAAAAACGTGTTTATATATTTTCTCACTATATTTGGTGGTAGGGGCGCAGACCAAAATTTTTGCCACGGGTGATAAAGGACCTAGTTACAGCCTGATCGTCAGAAAACGTACTAGTACGTGTCCCGAGTTCAAGTATCAATCGTCTGAAAACGTACTAGTACGTATCCCGCATACAATGTATTAAGTCAGATAATTCGAAATTTTTTCTGATAACCCTTAAGTTCGTATAAATGAGCGTCCACTCTAGTATGTACCAGTCTAATTAGCCTTCGTGTTATAAAAACATAACCATAATGCTTTAAACAAACATATTCTAGAAATTTGAATTAAATAGTTTTTACCAATTTTTAAATACTAAAAACATTTTCTTACTATAACTGTTTTATACTTATTATTCAGCATAAAATATTTAGGTGTTAATTTCTAAGCAACAATTTTGCACCCGTGGACAAATTAGTTAGTGTAAATGATTTCTTTTAAAATATGAGTCCAACAGCTGCTTAAGCAAACCATATAACACTTTCTCATAAAACAGCTTTAGAATTCTGTGTTGTTTCTAAACCTTTAAGTAATGTAATTCATGTAGGAAATCAAATGCTTGAATAAATATTTTGAAAGGTAAGTGAAACAGCTTTTACATGTATTTTCGAAACATAATTTCTTCAATTTCAACTAGAAAAGTATATTGAAAATCAAAATATTTTCACTTATATTTTTATACTACTGCAGTATTTAATAGTTAAGTTATATGTCAATTAACACTAGATTGCCCGAGATTTCTTGTATACCTATATTGCCCAAAAGCAGTCAAAATGACTGCATTGTGAAAAAATAACAAATATGTAAAGAAATTTGTTTAAAATTAATTTTTAATATTATATAATAAAGGAGGGCGGAAGTAACTACAATTATTCTTAAACCCATTTATATGTTATAGAAAAAGTCACCAAATTCTAAGAAATTGTGTCATTATATTTCATAATTGTTTTTCTAACTGAAATTAAAAAACAGTCAAAATGACTGCCTTGGGCAATCTAGTGTTAAAGAATAAATAAAATTCGCCTGTTCTGCAAGCAATGTTAATTAAAGACTTTACACAGTTTCATTTGTTTGATATAATAATATGTATTTTTTATTTGTTTTTACCACTTAATTTCTTCCTATTTATCATTTGAACTTTACAACATACTTTGTATACTTTCCTTATCACCTCTGCTTCCAGACGGTACAAATATTACATATATGTAATGTAGATTAAATTACTCGTAAGTGAAAAATATTAATGACTTCAAATATATATTTATATGAGAAAGAATAATAGTTACGATCAATAAAATGACAATCCTAATTTGAAAGAATAGGGTTTGGTTTGATTTGCTTCACACGCAAGGACAAATATCTAAAAATAGTGTCTGGAAGTTCTTTTCTAAAGGTTACAATGGCCCGTAAAAACGTTTATTGTGGCTTCTTCAATAAAAGTTGGGAGAATTGATTTGATTTTATCATCAATAGCATAGTTTCATCAAAAGGAGAGTATGAAAATTTAAAATTAATCCATGTTTCAAAGTAATTCAATTTGATTACGCCATATAGTTTCGAAGCAATATCCGAGATCAATTTTCTTCAGAATATAGTAACATTGAATTCCAAACTTTTTGACTTTGTGTTTATTAAATCTGAAATTAATAGTTCAAGCCTTGTCGTATATGAAAGGTTAAATTTAAATTCTATGATATGATTAAATAAACTTTCATATTTTTTTCATATAAATGAAACGAAGCTAAACTTTTGTTTTAGTTTCTAGATAAGTTTGAAGTTAATTCATGTTCCTGTTTTTCTTTGAAGCGCTGGCTTTTCAACAAAGCTAAACCGTCATTTTTGTCCTTTATTATTGAAATATTTTAATCCTCTATTTTTAGATAAGCTGGAGGAATTCTAATTTAAGAAAGAACAAAAAGTGTAACAGGAAAAGAAGACCTTATTCCAGTGTAAATGAAATATCCACTCTAAAGCAAGATTCAGTTGCCCATTGTTAAGATTAATTCGGAAGAAATCAAAAGGTTCTTGCCCATCGTTATAAAAAAAGGTCTGAAAAAGCGAGGTCTAAAATTCTTTTGTCATTTTCTTTCAGCTAAAGAGACCATTACACGTATATAAAAAGGGGAAATGAGTACTTAAAAAATCTTCATGATTGAAAATTACTAAAGGGTTTAAATTCTAGTGAGGAAAAAATAAATTACTCGAAGCCCTAGTGTACCAATATGCATTTAATATTTGTTTACACAAATATTCCATCAATATGAAATATTTACTTTTGAATAATTAAACTGATAAAGTATACTATATTTGTATATCAGGGAATAAAATACTGTAGTATACTTAAAGTGTGTGCATATACATACTTGTTTATATATACAGGGTGTTTCAAAAATAACCGGTATATTTGAAAAATCAGTTAAAACTAAACGGACAGTATTAGAAATACACAGCTTATAGCAATATGCTTGGGACAATATTAAATTTTTAAGCAGGCAAACTTTCAAAATTACTTACAATGTTCCACAACAGATGACGCTGCAGTCTGCAAAAATCTAAACTACGATGTTTTACAGATATCCACCATGCGCAGCAATAATATGGCGTATTCTCAGAACGAAATTATCAGGAACTCAAGTAAACGTCTCAGGCTTGATGGCTTCACATGCAGAACAGATGTACTGTTCCAGTTATTCAATTGTTTCTGGATAGTGGCGGTACACCTGGTCTTTTAAGAGTCCCCACAGACAAATATCGTAATTTAGATTTTTCCATAATATAGAATATTGTAACTAATTTTAAAGTTCGTTTTCCTGAAAATTTACTATTGTTCCAAGCATATTGCAATAAACTGTGAATTTCTATCACTCTCCGTTTAGTTTTTATTGATTTTTCAAATATACCGGTCATTTCTTAACACTAGATTGCCTGAGATTTCTTGTATACCTATATTGCCCAAAAACAGTCAAAATGACTTCATTGTGAAAAAATAACAAATATGTAAAGAAATTTGTTTAAAATTAATTTTTAATATTATATAATAAAGAAGGGCGGAAGTAACTAAAATTATTCATAAACCCATTTATATGTTATAGAAAAAGTCACCAAATTCTAAGAAATTGTGTCATTATATTTCATAATTGTTTTTCTGATTGAAATTAAAAAACAGTCAAAATGACTGCCTTGGACAATCTAGTGTTAAACACCCTCTATATGCTTTACATACCACTATCTTAAAAAACGTTAAGATAGCCCTCAAGATAATTATAATATATGCATATTAAGTTACAAAATATTTTTATTATTAATATAAACTCTTCTCCTATCTCAAATTAAAATTAAAAAATTAAATTACAAATTAAATTAATTAATTTAATTAATTATTTAATTAATTATATATATATATATGTATGTATGTATATATATGTATATATATATATATATATATATATATATATATATATATATATATGTATATATATGTATATATATATATATATATATATATGTATATATATGTATATATATATATATTATTTTAATTAATTATTATTAATTATTTAATTAATTACATTAATTACAAGTTAAAATTTTAATGATGAAATAGAGATAAAAGCATAATTCTACTGTCATCTATCATTCGTCGTCTAAAAATATTCAATTAGAAATTAACATTTTTCTACAATAATGTTTAAATTTTCTCCATATTGAGATAAAGTAAAAAGTGTAAACAGCATTTCGTATCAATGACTATTTTACCTCGGACATAATTTTGTCTCTCTATACACAAAGGTTAAGTATATCATACTTTTATATTTTCATTGGCAATAACTAATACATATACAATAAAAATACAAAAAAGATGAAATTTTTACAAAAAAAAGAGGAATACAAAAAAGAGGAAAATTTTTAAGCTCTTCGATTATTTTCTTTCAACAATCAAGTACAAAAACAAAACATAATGTTTAAGAAAACCTAAGCCTTTATTATTCATAACTGAGATAGCATTATTGATCAAAGACTTGATATAATTGAATGCATTTACCCACAATATAATAAGTCGACAAAAGTCAAAATTATCAAATGATAATTTTTTTTTTAATTCACAGTAGGCTTTAAAAATTTCCTAAGCAGAAAAGTTGTTTAAAAGTAAATTATGGGGAAAAAATAAGATGATGTTAAATTAAATTTTAATTGTCCGGTAAACCCTACAAATGCCAAAGATGCAAAATTAGCAATATGCAGTCCAGAAATTATTTAGCTCCCTTTTGTGGAAATCAAAGAATTATAATATCTTTATCGAGTTTAGGTAATATACCTTTGCCTGCATTGATTTTATTAGCTGCAATGCAATAAATTAAGTCTTAACTAATGTCATTTTTGCAAATTTGAAAATAAACTAAAGTGAAATTATAACTAAGAAATATAAAAGACAAAAAGTCTTTTATACAAGACAAATACCAGAGTCCACATTCATATAAACTTTTAATTTTGAAAAATCTAATCAGCTTAAAACTTTTCTGTGAGGTGTATTCTTAAAATGCCATACCATTTTATTCATAATAGTTTCGATAAACAATTGACATGACACCAACTCGTTTACAGTCTAAGTATAATGGAAATATATAGGTCTGGCGTATAATAGATCTTAAAATATATGAAAACAAATCATTTTCGTTTTACCTGCATCAATATGGAATAGCAGAAAAGACAGATGCAAGAAAATTTTAACTTAATTTTTTTCGTACATCAGAGTCAATCCCATAGGTGTACAATAAATATATGGTACGCAATCATTTTAAACCCTTATCCATATGGAATCCATTTAATTAAGCAAAATTACTCCTAATATTCAGCATAAAATAAATCTAGTTTTACATAAAACTGCATAGTTTAGACTTTTCTGTGCTGCCGTTAATAATGGCCACTTTTTCTTGTAGTACTTTCTCACAGTAAATGCATTTGAAGACCATTATATAAATGATTCAGTGTTTCAGGAAGTAGAGTATTGAACAAAAACAACAAGAACTATTGAGGATAAATGAATCCCAGCAATCTTCCAAGCAATAAAGTTTTCTAATTGATTTTCTAAGTGCAAAATTCTTTTGCCCCGTTGCATTGTTACGGTTGATTGGATTAGTTTATACAATATACTTGTTTTTAATGAAGACAAATCAGCTAGATAATTAATGCTAAACGGGAAATATATTTTCCTAAAAAGTAAGATACATTGGAATTACATTGATACATGTTACATTGATACATGAAATATAAAAAAAGAAAATAGAAATTATATTGATACTAAGAGGGAATATATTTTAATGTTTGGACACTAAACAGGAATTTTAAAGCAAGATGAGGGCTCTTTTATGAATCATCAAAATTTTAATAATTCAGAAATTAAAAGCACAGTAATTAACTGAATAAGAAAGCATTGTTATTAAAATAAAATGCATCAATACTAGTATATATAAAAGATTAATAGTAGCTATGGTACTATTTTTATATTTAAAATAAGATAATCATTTAACTCCTCCATTCACGTAAAACTTAGTGTCAGCAATAATGCTTTGTCATATCCATCTTTTTTTTTTTAGATTTTGTGCTACTAAAACACAATGATAAGAGCTGAGCATTTCTTCACCAAATTTTATTCCTGTTTAATCCTTTCTATAAAGTAAAGAAAGTATAATAACCGTGAAAAATTTCGATGTTTAGATTTCAACGGAAATACCCTTTTGACTATGCCTGTATGAATTTTGTCTATTTTCAGCTTACGTCTGTATGTACGTTCAAGAAAACTTTAACTTAGAAGCTGTAAATATCGATTTTGATTATATCTGAATTAATTTTACTTAGTTTCAGAATAACGTCTATACGTGCGCAATTATATATTACGGTTTGTAAAACCAGTAAATCGGTTTAGACAGTAAACTGATTACTCTTTTACTGGTTTATTATACATATGTAACAATGACTTACATTCGGTTCAGCTCTTTTTACCTCTTCCCTTGAGTCATCGTCAAAGACATACCAGAACAGGACCGGTTTGAACTTCAAAGAAACTTCGGATTTCTCCCAACAAATAGAAAGGTCCATTGTTTTGTGGAATTCTGACCCCCCCCCCCCGCCGTTCTGGAGTGGACCGCTGTTTTTTTCTCCGCGAGGAAGTCTGATTTTTTAAAGGACAAGGTTGTGACCAGAGGAGAATAGAAGGTGCACGCGGCTGGCATCCACGACTTAATGGTTAGATCTTTTGAGAAAAATCATTGCCATATTGTTTTTTAGGGTAGGCACCAACACGAGAGCAGTCTCCGATATCTACAAATGATAAGTTGATTATAGTTGTATTTCTTAGGCATTTCTTTAATTGTATAAATTCATTTAATCAAGACTTATTTGTCCATGTATTTATTAATGAGTATTAATTTCTTCTTTCTCAAACACTAGGCCAACATAACATTATTTTTACAATATAATATATATATATATTATATATATATATATATATATATATATATATATATATATTTATATATATATATATAATTATATATATATATATAAAGGGGTTAAAACAAAAACAATACAAAAACAGAAAAATAAAATCATCTTTTCTCATGGGAAGATCAAAACAACGACCTTCGCGTTATTAGCACGATGCTCTAAATGAGATAATGTACCACTTCAAAAAAAATTTCTTAGGTATTAATACAAAATATTAATACAATATATTAATACAATACTTATGTTTTAAGTGTAGTTAGAGGAAATTAAATCTGACTGTAATTATTGTTAGCTTACTGATTTCCAGACATTAGGATTAATAGTACATACTATTATATTTATGTACACAATAGAAAAGCAGGTCAACACCTTGACCCATGATAGGATCAAACCCACAACCTTTACATTACTAGCAGGAAGATTGACCAACTCAGATAAGGGATCAAATCATAAAAAAAATACTCCGTATGGATTAAAATATATTAATGCAATGGTTAGGTTAAAAGCATAGTTAGAGGAAATTAAATCCATATATAAAGATTGTTAGCTTACTGATTTCGAAAAATTAAGAATAATCTAATTAATTTCTATATATACACAATACTAAAACAGGAAAAACAGAATCACGTAGGCCCATGGGGTATCGAACTCACGACGTTCTCACCAACTGAGCTAATGGGCCACGTCGTTAATAAAATGTTCAGTAGGGATTAAAATATATTTATGCAATGGTTAGGTTAAAAGTATAGTTAGAGGAAATTAAATCCATATATAAAGATTGTTAGCTTACTGATTTCAAAAAATTAAGGATAATCTAATTAATTTCTATATATACACAATACTAAAACAGGAAAAACAAAATCACGTAGTTATTGGTATGAGATGGGGGTATCGAACTCACGACGGTCTCACCAACTGAGCTAATGGGCCACGTCGTTAATAAAATGCTCAGTAGGGATTAAAATATATTTATGCAATGGTTAAGGTATAAGTACAGTTAGAATAAATTAAGCCGCTATATAAATTTTATTAGCATAGTAACTTCCAGACATTCAGTTTTAGTATGTTGACCGCTATATTTATATACTCACTATAAAGACAGGAATAACAAAATCCCATTTGCCCGTACTGGGATCGAATCCAAGACCTACGTGTTATTAGCACGATACTCTAACCAACAGAGATAATAGACCAAAACATAAAAAAGATATTCCGTAAGGTTTAAATTATATTAAGGAAATGGTTAGGTGGTAAGTGTAGTTAAAGGAAATCAAATCCATACATAAATATTGTTAGGTTACTGATTTCCAGACATTCAGATTAATCTTATTTATCACTAGATTTATATACTCAATACAAAAACAGGAATAACAATATCACCTTGCCCCATGAGGAATCGGATCCAAGATCTTTTCTTTATTAGCACGACGCTCTCACGAATTCAGCTAATGGGCCACGACATACTTACGTTATTCCGTATGAATTAAAATATATTAAAGCAGTGGGTAGGTTAAAAGGGTAGTGAGAGGAAATTAAATCCATATGTAAAGAATGCTTGAATAATGATTTCCAAACACTAAGGTTAATCTCATTAACCATTATATTTATATACACAATACAAAAATAGACATAGCAAAGCTGCGTTGGCCAATGGGGGGATTGAACCCACCACATTTACATAAACAGAATGACAATCTAGCCAACAGAGCTAATGTACTACACCGAAAAAAAATATTACATAGGAATTTAAATGCATTAATCCAATGGTTACGTTTACGTGAATTTAAAGAAAATTAAATCCAGCTATAAAGAATCTTATTTCTATTTTCCAGTCATTAAGATTACAGTGTTACTTCGCCACTTCGCGCTTCATGTTTTGCGGCTTTAGTGTTTCACGGGTTTTTCCAAAATATTCATTAAAAAATAAAAATGAAAAAATATAACCATGTCGGCAGCCACATTGCGGAAAGAAACGTTGTTTCATGTTGATGCGCGAGAGAGAAGGATCACTGCATGTCAAACAAAGAGATGAGTTGAGTCAGAGTACATACCACTGGCTCTCATAAAGGCGGGTGATTGGTTTCTGGAGCGACATCGACCAATGAGAGTACGAGTGAATTTATTCCTGTGAGTTGTTAGTCTGCACATCATCTTATCCTCACCTAGCATCTTCTCTTGTTGCATCTCGCCAGTCTTGTCCATGATGTTGACTGTCTCGCATACTGTATTTTAGTGTTGTGTTGGTGATAACTTGTTTTGTTTAAACGATAACTTTATTTAATTAAGCCCTTATAATGCCGCCTAAGCACTGTGCCCCTGCGAAAGCTTCCTCCGGGGTGCCCAAGAGTAAGAAGATGATGACCATCAGCGAAATATTGAAACTTTTAAGTGCCTCTCCGTGAAGAGACTCTCCTCCGCCACCAACACAAGATTCTTCGCCTCTTTCAGAAAGCAATGTTGGTTAATGTTTAATTCTGTATAAGGTTTTGTAATTAACCGTATTAATTAGCACTGACACGTTTAAGTAAATGCGCATACTGTTGTAATTTTTGGTTTAAATGTGTAAAGTATAAACAGTGTTTACATATTTAACCCTAGAAAGAAAACCTACGTCAAATCGACGTCTGAAGAAGATTTTTTCTAATTTTTTAAGTAATAAATAATTATTTTTATAACTTCAAAACTTTTTGCTAGTGAAAATACAGATAATTCTTAATGCTTTTCATATATCCATAACACAATAACATTCATTGTGGTACATTACAATTGACACAAACATTACATATACAATTTAAAATATATGCACTCAAACATATACGATGAAATTGATAATATATACGCTTTGACAGTTGAGATTCTAATTTACTCTTTTGTTATATAAGCGAATATCAGCAATTATATTTTATGTTAAAATAGACTGTCTTTTTAAACTTCCATAGGTAGGTTATCTTTCTAGGGTTAAAACATTCGTATACACGAAAATTCCTAGGGGCCACAAAGTAGGATTTGTACTTTGTGGTTTTTCAGCTTTCGCGGAAGATTCTAGACCCCAATAACCTCGAAAAATGAGGGATCACTGTAATCTTATTTACCTCTATATTTATATACACAATACAAAAATAGGAATAACAAAATCTACTTGGACCATGGGAGGATTGAATCCTCGACCTTCTCGTTGATAGCATGGCACTCTAACCTACAGAGATAATGGTCCACGTCAGACAAAAAGTTATTCCGTAGTTATTAAAATATGCTTATACAATGCTTCGGTAATAAGAGAATTTACAAAAAATTAAATTCATATACAATACTGATTTCTATAAATTAAGATAAATCTTATTTACATCAGTATTTATATACATAATACAAAAACACATTATATACATGATTCAAAGAATAACAATTTCACCTTGGCCGAAAAAGAATCAAACCCACGACCTTTGCGTTATCAGTATGACGCTTTAACCAACTGAAGTAATGGGCTACGTCAGAAAAATTATATTCCATAGGGATTAAAATATATTAATGTAATGGTTAAGCTACAAGTGTAGTTAGAGAAAATTAAATCCAACTATAATGATTGTTAGCTTACTGGTTTCCATATATTAAAGTTAATTTTGTAGCCACTATATTTACATATAATAAAAACATCGGAAATAAGCGAATCAAGTAAAACAAGAAGATTTTAATGAGAATATTTAATGAGATATTTAATGAGAATATTTACTTCTTTACATTTTTCCTATTCTCGTATGTCAGTATTTGATGTCATATACTTGGGTTAATTTTTAATGAATAATTCTTCACATCTATTGTTTATAAAAAAGAGATTGCTTTGCAATATTGTTAAGATTTCCATTTACATAGAAACCATCCTACACCTAGTAAGATAGGTTCTGCAAGTGTTAACGTCGTTTCTATGCTTGTCAATCTCTACTATTTCTGGTAGTCACTGGAATGTCTCTTGGACAAATAAAAGGTAACTGAATTATATGGTATTAATAAGCTATAACATACGGGTAATACATGAATAATATTAATTAAAGGAAATTTGAAAAAGTATTTTACACGTTTAAAAAAGCGTATAACACATAATCGTATATTACATAAAATAGGAACACTTAATAGGCTTGTGTGGTACAATTTCTATTTAAAGTTATCTGGAAATGAAATAACATTAACTATACTGATATGAAAAAATACAAATGTTTATTTAAACCTAATATAATTCCAAAAATTAAGAAATGACTAAAGTAATGCAATGTAATGTGAATGCATAATGGTGGACAGGACGGCTGCAGATGTTTGTCGAATAATGGCTTTTAAATAACATTTTTTTTCCAACTATCCCGTTATCTCTCTAAGGTTCACTGTTTTTTTTTTTTTTTTGTTCCTTCATTTTTTACTTTCATCTGCCGCACTTTTTACCTACACAGTGTCTTAGATGATGGACAAAATGAAAGGCGCCAGCTTTTTGCTATAGAATCGGTGGGTGCAACTTCCCCTCCTCGCATGGATGCTCGGAATTCGCTTTATAAAGTAGATGTCAATCGCACTAACACTATAACAAACAATAACACTGTAACAAATAATGGGCCATAACTACTGCATTATAATGCTAGTAGACAATAAGGGGTCTTTTTAATTAAATTAAATCAATGATATTACTAAGTACATATGAGTTGGGACAAATTTTGAATCTAATTATCATCATAATTAATAGAGGTCGGACAATTGAGTCTTGCACACACGTGGCTAACAGCCCAAAACCGACCCTGTATGTATATATATATATATATATATATATATATATATATATATATATATGTAATGAGACTGACTTCTCGATGGGGGGTTGCAGTCATGGCCATAAAAATGAGACCGTTTCAGCTATAGACCTTTATTAAGACAACTTTGAAGGACGGGTTCCCACTTCAATGAGTATATAATGATTGAGGATTTTAGCTCGTAAAGGGATAACTACTTGAGAATAAGGATGAGAAAGCATTTCACCACAATGACGTAGGGACTCTCTATTATATTAAAGAGTGCGAAATAATATTAAAATTATTAACTAATATAAGTATTATCAATCGTTTGCTATTTAACCATTAAAATAAAAAGGAGATACACACTAACGGAGACAGATTTTTCTAGAGATATTTTCCCACAGATGTTGACCCAGGTGTTAATGGTCTTGTAAATAGAACTTTATGCTAGCTGACCCTTCAGTTTGCCCCTATGATGAAGTGGGAACCCGTCCTTCAAAGTTGTCTTAATAAAGGTCTATAGCTGAAACGGTCTCATTTTTATGGCCATGACTGCAACCCCCCATCGAGAAGTCAGTCTCATTACATATATATATATATATATATATATATATATATATATATATATATACATACATATATACATATATATATATATATATATATATATATATATATATATATATATATATATATATATATATATATATATATATATATATATATATATATATATATATATATATATATATATATATATATATATATATATATATATATATATATACATACATACATATATACATATATATATACATATATATACATATATATACACATATATATATGTATATAAATAGATATATATGGGGTATAGTAAAGTTAAATAATTGTCTTACAGGCATAAGTGACCCTGTGGGAAGTGTTTACCAAGTTTCTTTTCCAATTCACAAGTTCATGAGACTGTTTTTATAATCAATATACCAATATAGAGGTAAGTGTTATAATCAATATACCAATATAAAGGTAATTGTTATTTCATTATAACTTCCCAGCTTCTACTTCTGTTGTTAGACAATAGAATATTATAAAATACATGAGATTTTTGTCTCGAACTGAAAAACAACTCATTACTTGTACAAGCATTATTAGCTTACAATAAATGAGGATTATATACTATGGTGCCCTGTATGACTCGGTTTGCATATACCAGCATGTTTTCTCTATGCTCCATGTGTAAATATTTCTTCACATCTGTATTTTTATAGAACATTCATATTCTTAATTTTTTACTATTGTTTAATGAAGGTCTTTTTATAATATAAAATCTATTTTGTAATTTATTTTTTTACATGTACGCATTTTTAAATGTATATATATATATATATATATATATATATATATATTATATATATATATATATATATATATATATATATGAATTGCAGGTGTACTTAAATGAATATTGACCGTTATCATATTTCTAAGATGTATGAAACCAAAACAAAAGAAAAGTTAATACTTCGTTTCTGAGTAGATAAACGAACCTTTTGTTTCTGGAAAATGACTGAAATTTAGTTAAGTTGTCTTTAGAGTTTCTTAACCACTCGACCGTCGCCAATACCTGCAACAAAATAGAACGAGAAATTGTGATTCATTATCTGACCTGCACGATACGACCCATGAACCAGTAGGGATCCTCGAACTTCCAGCTGAGAATCTGGCAATCGATATTAGTTCTTTATTGGTATGTTCTTTTTTTTCTGTCTTGAAGAATCACTGAAGTACACGAAACTTCATCACAGCGTTCACTCAGACTAATGGTTATTACAGAACAGTTTGACAACAAGAGGGAATTAGTGTACAATTAATGTCTCGAGTTTATTCATAGAAAATCTTTCATGGGAGTTATTATTGCTTCTTTTTCTGTTTTAAGCGGTCAATGTTTTATAGCATTTAGCCTTTCTTTTTACCCCTTTTTATAAAAGATTTTATTAAAAATATGTACGTAATATATAAGTCATCAATATTTTTTGTTCCACTGTCTACAAGTTTAGATTTATTTTCTTTATACCTATGAGAGCCATAAATGTGGATCTTTTAACCTCAACTGACATTGTCCACAGGGAGTATGTCCCTTTTCACACCCGTTTAGGGGAAAGAATACCTTCCAAAAGATTTTTTATTAGCTTTGTTTGCTCGGTCCAAACCTCAGTTACGTGTGACAGTGAAGTTACCTTCATTTTACCGGGTATTAAAAGGGATTTTATTTGGAGTGTCAGAAAAAAACCCGTTTACATGAGTAATGATTTCAACTCTCCTTTTTGTGGGGATTGTCGTCAGAAGTCACGTGATTATACGGGAGTACTTGTTTACTTTATACAAAATGAGACATCTATGTTTCGTTTTAGTATTATTAATGAATCCCATGAAAAATTCCTTAAATTATTACGAAAAGTTTAGACTCAGAAAAGTAAGGAGGATAATGAATGGATTATTTTGATCCGTTAACCTGTCATTATTATTGCTTCTTTTTCTGTTTTAAGCGGTCAATGTTTTATAGCATTTAGCCTTTCTTTTTACCCCTTTTTATAAAAGATTTTATTAAAAATATGTACGTAATATATAAGTCATCAATATTTTTTGTTCCACTGTCTACAAGTTTAGATTTATTTTCTTTATACCTATGAGAGCCATAAATGTGGATCTTTTAACCTCAACTGACATTGTCCACAGGGAGTATGTCCCTTTTCACCCGTTTAGGGGAAAGAATACCTTCCAAAAGATTTTTTATTAGCTTTGTTTGCTCGGTCCAAACCTCAGTTACGTGTGACAGTGAAGTTACCTTCATTTTACCGGGTATTAAAAGGGATTTTATTTGGAGTGTCAGAAAAAAACCCGTTTACATGAGTAATGATTTCAACTCTCCTTTTTGTGGGGATTGTCGTCAGAAGTCACGTGATTATACGGGAGTACTTGTTTACTTTATACAAAATGAGACATCTATGTTTCGTTTTAGTATTATTAATGAATCCCATGAAAAATTCCTTAAATTATTACGAAAAGTTTAGACTCAGAAAAGTAAGGAGGATAATGAATGGATTATTTTGATCCGTTAACCTGTCATTATTAGTTGCAATTACATTCTTATTACTGTACTTTTGCAGTAGTGGGGTCAGTCATTTTAAAATCTAGAACCAATAAAAGCAAAAGATCATCGGAAAGGAGGCATTTAAAATTACCCTGGTAGAAAGGTGAAAGGCTTTTTTAAATACCTCAACTTTTTTTTCCTTAGCTAGGTATATTCTTGAAAGGCAAGTACGATTCATAGATTTACCGTGCATTTGCACTGCTTTTTGGCTCATGTAAACGGGGTTTTATTAAAAAGGTTGCATCAGTTAAAAAGAGAAATGAAATCCTGTATTAAAATATTTCTTGAGCTCCTAGGCTATAGTTTTCTTACATTCGACTCTTGGGGGGTGTTGCAGTGATTCACCTTTGTCATACCTTGGTGCGGCTCTGGGGATGAGCAACAGGGTGTTGTACTACGGTACTTCAGCTAGGACAGCTATCAGCCTCCTCGTGGCGCCACCTGGTAACTAGAAGTGTCCCTCCTAGGCTAATGATAGCCGTCTGAAAACCTCATGGGGTATACCTCCTTTAGGTATACTCGGGTATCACGAACCCGGGGTTTCCTGAGTGATCCTTCTCTTCCGACTTCCCTGGTAGTCCCGAACTTACTGTTGTAGTATTGTTCCTTACTGGGGTCGTCTACATTAACTTCGAGCCACGACGGAGCCTCTTGTAGGTCAGCAGCACTCTGTGGTGTTGTGGTTACGTTGCGGCGGGTTCACTTAAGAATTGGGTACACGCTAATAGGCGCCAAATCTGGTAACCCAGACTGCTTTCTCCTCTCCTCGCCGTGATATTTTTTCGCTTATGTACAATTTAGAGGCCGTTCTTTTTATGTAACCCTTTCGTTACGTTTCAATTCGCCTAATTTCTATTAGTTCTTTGTTTAAATGCGCTTAATTTCTATTGGTTTAGCGGTTAACGGCACTTTTAACGCAATATTCAAACTGGTTATACTCGTTTTCTGCCATTTTCGCCTGAGGATATTGTTTGATGCACTTCTGTTTGGTTTTTGTGTGTGTGTGAATGAGGGGCTTATCAATAATAAATATGAATGTTTGGCGTGTAAGAATGATATGAATCTGATCTAACTTAATGATTGATCCAGTGGAAGTGCATCCAACGCCTAAAAAGTAAGTGCTTATGTTTTTTTAATTTCAAGTGTCATTTCTTGTTACTTTAATTGTAAACTCTTTCGTGTGGAGTGAAGGAAGGTTTTTATGTGTTTTTTGAATGGTTGCGGATTTAAGCAATATTTTTTTAGATGCAGTTAGTGTATATTTATTTTATTTTTCATATGTATATAAAAAATATTACATTTTTAATAAATTTTTATACTATTTGTAATAACATTTACGGGGGGTCAAGGGGGGCAGAGCCCCCCTTGGTTAAAAAAGTTTTTGATAACTCAAAAATTTATTTAAAAAATTACAAAGTACTAAACTTTTAATGTTCTTTGAAAATTAAAATTAAATCTCTGCGGATGTTTTATTTATTTTTTATTTCTGGTTTATCTTTTAAAATGAAATTTTTAATTATTTTGTGTGTTTAAAATAAGGAAATATTTTAAGAATATTATAAAAAATAATAATAATAAAAAATTAATTTATTACATTTTTAATAAATTTTTATATTAACATTTACGGGGGGTCAAGGGGGGCAGAGCCCCCCTTCGTTAAAAAACTTTTGATAAATTAAAAATTTATTTAAAAAATTAAAAAGTACTAACCTTTTAATATTGTTTGAAAATTAAAAAAAATCTTTGCGTATGTTTTATTTTTTATTTCTAATTTATCTATTTTTAATTGTTTTTTGTTCTTAAAGTCAGGAAATATTTTAAGAATATTAAAAAACAAAAATAATCAATTTTTAATGATTTAAAATTAACAACCAATTAATATTAAAAAAATAACATGAATAAACAAAATTTGTATTAATATAAATATCATTTTACGCAATTTTCAACATTTTTGCCATTAATTGCAAAATTAGTACATTATTTCACAATAAAATAAGTCAGTTAATTTAGTCGAGGCGAAAATCCGTTGCCGTTCAAAACGTCAGCCTTCCGGTAACTCCGCTCGAAGGAGTTGGCGTGATTGGCGCCAAAAAAAATCGCCAAAAATAGCAGGCTGTACCCAATTCTTAAGTAGTCCCCCGTTGCAGCGACTATGTCATTCAGTTTTACCGTATGGCTACACGCCGGGTCGGGGTCGAATTTACTTACATTCGTAAAATAGATACAGTTAGTTATCTGTCATTTACAAGACCGGAGATATGACGAATGGGTTGAAATACATAAACAAGCGAATGTTTAAAGTCATTTAGATTGACTTTCTTTTTCCTAACTCAGCTGGCAACACAGACACTACATGCCTTTATGCCAGTACAAGGCTTCGAAGCTGTTACACATTTAGCACCACCCGAAGCTTTAGGTATGCTGTGGACGCGTAACACTACCCCCTCTGGGTCCTCGTAATATAAAAGTAGGGACCAAACAGAAGACCCATAGGCTTAGCTTGCCACCCCCATAGGTATCGTTTGAGAACTTGGAGGATATTGTGACCAGGAACATATTTTACGTGATCCAGTCACCTTTAATGAGCACAGTGGATCTTATGCCGGCTCGAGTCCCGAACCCGCAACCTTTCAGTTACGAGATCGCTGCCTTTGTCGATTGGGCTACCTTTGTTCATCTAGAATGACATTGAATCAATATGTTACATCTCACCTTACATCATACGTTTGAAACTTTCAATATTCAGATATAATTATCTATAAATTTTAAAAGCTGTAGCGGAAAATACAGGCTACAATAAAGTCTCTTTAACGTAACAGTATAAGCTAAGAATAAAAAAGGAGTAACTTTCAAGAAAAGTGATACTAAATAACCGGTGTAGTGGATAGTATAATTACACCCATTCGGGAGTTTTCTGTAATTTTTCCTCTTCAGTAATTTTAAAGACTGGACATAAATACTGCAATAATTTTTTTTAATTATGGAATTAAAAGATTTAATTTGAGAAGACTAAGACATTGGTTCGTCTATCGTTTGATCTGTAGCAGTGGTCTTTGAACGTTTTAGCCTAAGTCCACATTAAAACCTCTTCTAAGTTCCATGAGCCAAGACATAGCTAGCTCATCATATCAACATACTGTAATTTTGAATTTTACAGTTGCACATATCTACTTTAAAGCAATGTACTGTTGTTTTAGGGTTGTTGAATTAATTATGCCTTCGGGGTGTTTTTATTTCCTTGGTCATTATTTAGTCAAGTCTCAATGAAACCATAGAAATTTATTATTTATGAAAGAAATTAAAAATGTTTCAAGAACATTAATGTCCAATTCCCAAAGATGTATATTTAATTTAAGCCCATTTTATAGTCAGCATTAAAGTAAGATATATAATAAATTACAAATCCTCGCTGGATAGTATATTTGAAGAAAAAGTATAGCTGTTTACAAATAATTCGAGATTTTTAGAAAAAGATAACTTTTGTTATTCATTTGTTAAGTACATGACGTTAAAAATAATTATATAGTATTGCAATGTTACAAGAATATATACTTTTAATGCAGTTATATCCCACGGAGTATTCCCCATTTTTCAACACTTACTTTTTTAAAAAATATATGCATTATTAGCGTTTGCACATTTTTTACTTTTTTAAAATTTATTTACATTTTTTACAAAACCTACTGTATATTTGGTGTTATGTATCTTTACTGTTCAGCGTAAAACTTTAGGTAATTTCCAACAACAATTTTAGTTATTTATAACAGATCTTTTAACAAATTAAATTTTCTATATTAATATACATATGTCAGAATGTGTTATATACATATACATTACACATATATATATATATATACGTATGTATATTACGTATTATGTTATTATATATATATATATATATATATATATATATATATATATATATATATATATAATCGCAAAAAAGTGGAAGTATATTAAATGTTTCCTAAAATCTTCTTCCATCAAAAATAGTCTCAGTTATTTAAACAAACGTTTCTCACCTATCATTGAAAAAGAACTGACACAAGAAAAGAAGACTTTTCCTGTATGCAACAGTTTGGCATCCTCTGAGGGAATTATTAAATTTATTTTGTTTTATTCAGTAAATTTTCCTTTAAATGACGTCTGCAAAGAGCGCGGCAACATCTGTTACAAACGTCTCAAACATTTCAAACACTATCAAAGATTTTTATCTTTAGATTGAATGGTGCATTTAAAAATAAAGGAAGAAATTTGTTTCACTAGAAAAGTCTTCAGATTCTCTGAAATTTCATTTCTCTTTCAAAGGTTATAAAGAAACTATAACTGTAAGACTGAGTAAAGGGGGGAACTTTAACTGTCTTGAAAAAACTGTCTTGCCTAAAAAATGTTTTAGAATACGATTGGATGTAAATTTTTGTTCAACAGTGGAAGAGATGCTCGGATTTACTGTCTTATTTCTCCGAGAAGAGTGATCTCTGTGGATTTTTTTTTTATTACTTGGCGCTGCCCTAGTGCACACAAAGGGTGGATCCATGGTACACCCGTTATAGAATTTGTTACTCTCAAGGGCTAATGAAATAAAGTAACAAGCTCACATTTGTGTTATGCATGAGCAAACCAGGAAATAGTTATTCACCACAGCAAGATTGTTATATTGAAGAAACTCGTTTGGCAAACATATCATCTGCGGAAAAAAAATAGTTCATTAATTCTCTACCAAGAACATAATTACGAAGATCTAGCTGGGAAACATTATTCATATGCATTTCTGAGAATTAATGAGAGAGAAAGACGAGAATAATGAATTTATAGAGGTGAGGGCCTCTAGTACATAGTCAACATGTCCCTTTCTCTCTTTTACTGAATGAGGACGTTCTCGTGTTGGATGATCATTTCTTCAAGATTTTTTTACTAACAAGTCTGCTCCTTCAAATAGTCTGATTTATCTTTCTTTCTCCTTGATATTCGAAACTCTAAATTATTTTCACCTGCTATTCTCCTACTACTGACGTGTATGTTTCCTTAATTTTTATTGCCCTATTTTGTTTGGTGCAGCGACTTGACACACTCCAACCGTTTTGACTCGTGAACGTTTGGTTTGATCTTTTAATCATCTTTTCATTCCTGCCACTGGTTTCTAACAATTTTGTTGCAGTAATTGCCATTGTCTCTCTCTCTCAAGCCCTATAAATGCATTTTGCCAATCTCTTATGTCCCTGCTCACAGTCATTACTCTAGTAGCAAAATATCCTTTCATTCCGAAATCCACATTGCCTGCCTTATTATATGTTGTATCTTTCGTCGTCTATTAAAGTTTAACTTGTGTGGCATGGATAATATCATGTAATCTCAAGTAATATCTGTCTTACACCTACTAATTCCTTGGAAAATTCATATTAATGATCTCACTTTTAAGTTACAAATAAGAAACTAAGCATTCAATCAAGCCCGTTTGGTTAGCCTAAATATTGAATTCGTTATTAAATGATATCCGTGCAGTTGAAAAACATACCCTTATCCACACGTCCATATATTCCCAGTAAGTTTAAATTGTTTTTGTCTCTCTTACTAGAGGTGATATTACCCATCCAGACTAATTGTAATTACTATGGGACGAAGGGTCACATTCCACTCTGAGAGGCAGAAAAGAGTAAAACTACAATTCAAACCTGAGTTTATAGCAGTGTTGGGAAAGAAAATAAACAGTACCAAAAGTTTTCGAAACAAATTTATTGTTCAGAGAAAAACTCCCAAGTGCTCAAAGTTGTGGCAATGTGTCTTGTTGAACAGTTCATATCGACGAAGGAATGATTTGAACACTCTCCGAGAATTCCCGTAGATTCACTGTGTTGTGTTAATTATGCCAGCGGGAACATCGATTCTCACAAAGAGTTCGTCAGCCGAGTCCACAGACGTCTCGTACAATTAAGATTTCATGTTCCCCCAGAAGATAAAGTCCAGAGGTCGGTGAGAAAAGAAGCCAAGGCACAGATCCGCCAAGTAAGATCCATAGTGTGGGATATGTGGCATTCAAGAAGTGCTGGATAATTATCCAAGTAATTTTTCCAAACAATTTCTAACAAAGATTTAATAAGAAACAATTCAGTTGGTTTTGGCATACTTTACAGATAATAACTATAAGATAAATCCTGTAAGATATTTCAACAAACGTGAATTTGGATCTGTAAAAAGCTATATATATATATATATATATATATATATATATATATATATATATATATATATATATATATATATATATATATATATATATATATATATATATATATATATATATATATATATATATATATATGTGTGTGTGTGTGTGTGTGTGTGTGAAATATGTTCACATAATATAATAATACTGTAGTCATCACTGTATCATCATTATTATTAAATGTAGTAGCCGAATAGATTGATGCAGACATTCACTTACAAAAATATCTTTTATTTAGAGCAGTGAACACTTATAACACTAAACACACAAATCCATGTAGGGAAAAAACACAAAACACAGAAATATTTGGAGAATATCTTCTACATCGCGAGCTTAAAGGAAAAAGCCTCGAAATCTGTGAGCCAGCCTTTTTTATTAACTATTGGAAGGGGCGTGGCTCCAGGAACGATGTCATTCCGGTAACCAATTACTTCTATTCTATTCTAGAAGATATACTATGTCACAATGCGTTTGAAAAATGAATCAACGAGGCTGCGATTCTAAATTCGAGGTGCCAGGAAATAAGTGTACGCCGCCATTGTTATGAAAAATGTGTTTTAAAATTTCTCAATAGGGAATCTAGATTTTCAATGGACAACGAAAAACATTTAAGTTAGGATTTTACTTTAACAGAAATTTATTATTACAAATACATACGTACAAAAACTTAGAATTTATAATCTGTTATGACATAAAAATTAAACAATTTAAGATCATTAATTTTTTTTATCTCCTTCCCCCCAAAAAATATAATATATATATATATATATATATATATATATATATATATATATATATATATATATATATATATATACATATATATACATACATATATATACATATATATACATATATATACATATATATACATATATATAGATATATATATACATATACATATATATACATATATATATGTATATATATATATATATATATATATATATATATATATATATACATATACATATATATACATATATATATATATATATATATATATATATATATATATATATATATTATATGTGTTGTGTGTGTTGTGTGTGTGTGTCTCTGTGTGTGTGTGTGTGGAAAAATTAAACACATACAATATTACGAGTAAAGATTAAAGATGAAGCCATTTACTTCTGAATCATTTCGGTTAAATATATATTTAAAGACTATCTTAAACTTGAGTTACTGTGAAGTACACAGAGTAAGTTATCTAAAATGACATCTTATTACATATATAGTTATTCATCCTGGTTGTAGCTGATGTACCTGCGTAAAAAGCAAATTAATGTGCGAGGCTCGAAAAATTGTAAAATGTCGATTCAAATTAAAAAATTATAAATAACCATAGATGCTTGAAATTTTGTGGATTGTTCATATGATGGTTTCATCTACCTTCTCTCAAAAAGAAAACTTATTCCAAATAAACATAAAAATGTCACAAATTATATTACTATATGTCCTTAAATAAGTATTCTGGGCGTGAAAGAATTAATTATATTTTTAGCTAGATTTTTATGTTTTTGCTCATAGATTCATGAGAGCATTTAAGATCCCATACGTTTTTCATGGTTTTTAAAGTGACAGCTGATAGCATTCAAGATGTGGTGACACGGTGAGATCTATCCTGAAAAGAAAATAACATTTGGAACGTTATCACGTCAATTAACTTTTTCCTGCACATTTCCTGTTTTATGACAGTCGTGGCAAAGAGCCGACACATTTCTTTGGCACAGTGACAAATCGCTAGACTCGAATGCCTCCATACATTTGAAAATGGCATTTTATTAAAAATATTTCCCTGAACTACGAAACTGTACGAATTATATTTATTTTATACATAATTGCGAGACAAGAAATAAATGTGTGGAAAAAAAACTTTTACCTAGGTAACTAATCTTATGTTGAGTGTATCAATTGAAAAGCAATCGTTCATATCGAATCAAGTAGTCACACACAATCTTGACTACTGTTAGATAAAAAAAACTTTGTATCCCCTTATGAGATGTATTATTTTACGTATAATCATCTAGGTACAAAATTCAGATACGTACATATTTATTTTATACATAATTGTGGGACAAGAAATAAATGAGTGGAAAAAACTTTTACCTAGGTAACTAATCTTATGTTGAGTGTATCAATTGAAAAGCAATCGTTTATATTGAAACACAAATAATCAAGTGGTCACATACAATGTTGACTACCGTTAGAGAACAAAACTTTGTATCTCCTTATAAGATGTATAATAATCATCGTACGTATAATCATCTAGATACAAAATTCAAATACGTATATACATATTTTTAGTTTTAGTTATCGGGTCATTCTCAAAACTACGCCTCACAGAAAATATGATTTATTTGATATGAAAATTACATTTTAATAAGAATGTTTGCTAAACAACGAAGCAGCACAAATATGCGTTTGTTCTACATTTAATTTTGTAGTACAAATAAATATATGACAAAAAAAACCTTCTTTCTAGGTAACTAATCATATGTCCAAGGTATCAATTGTAAATCATTCCTTTAAATCAAAACACAAACAAAGCAGTACTCAAACTGAATAACTACTGCTATCAAATGAAACCATGTATTTATTCCCTTTTTAAACAGAAAACTTCGCGAATAGTCTTCTAAGAATAAAACTCAGATATACAAATACATTAGTTTAATTTTAGTTAATGGGTCTATTTGAAAGCTAGGAAACATTGACAGAGAGAATTTACAGACAATGGCCTTTTATTTGATTTGAAAATGATATTTCAGGAAAATTGCTTACTAAACAATGGAAAAGTTTAAATATTTATTTATTTTAACTGTAAATGTTGGGGCTTGAAATATCTGATAAAAAAAAGTTTTAGGTAAATAACTAATGTCATATTCAGTATATCATTTTTAAACCCACACTTTAAATCAAAATACAAATAAAGCAGTAGTCAAAGACAAAAGGGATGATAGCCAAATGATAGGACGTTACTCTTTCAGTACCAGAATCCATGGGTATGCATTCCATTACTGACATAGTCAATGTTGTGACGCGAAATTAAATCTATGATAAAAAAAACTTTCAACTAAATTAATCATCTCATCAGTTTTGAATCAATCATTGAAATCAAAATGTATATAGAGCAGTAGTTAGAGACAAAAGGGGTGTTAGCCAAATGATAGGACGTTACTCTTTCAGTACCGGAATCCATGGGTATGAATTCCATTACTGGCATGGTCAATGTTGTGACACGAAATTAAATATATGATAAAAAAAACTTTAAACTAAATTAATCATCTCATCCGTTTTGAATCAATCACTGAAATCAAAATGTATAAAAAGTAGTAGTCAAAGACAAAAGGGATGTTAGCCAAATGATAGGACGTTACTCTTTCAGTACCGGAATCCATAGGTTTGAATTTTATTTCTGGCATGGTCAATGTTGTGACACGAAATTAAATATATGATAAAAAAAACTTCCAACTAAATTAATCTCATCAGTTTTGAATCAATCATTTAAATCAAAATGCATACAGAGCAGTAGTCAAAGACAAAATGAATGATATCCAAATAAAAGGGCGGTGCTCTTTCGGTACCGGAGTCCGCGAGTTTGAACCCCATTGTTGGCACGTTAAATGTCCCGACACGAAATAATATAAGATAAAAAAAAATTTCAGCAAAGTAACTAATCTCATGTTAATCTAATCAGTTTTAAATCAATACTTTAAATCAAAATACATATAAAGGAATTGTCAAAGACAAAAGAAATAATAGCCGAAAGAAAGGCTTTACTCTTTCGGTAATTTGAAATCACTTAAGAGACCTAGATATATAAAAGGTGTCCCTTAACATTCATTACTAAAGTCCGAACACTCAGATACACAGCTTCTTATTTACGCGATAGGTTGTTTATGCATACGCGGATTAAGCTCGCCCCATTTTATTCCGTTTTTTAGTTATGAAGTACTCATCCAGTATAAATTCTAAGAGTGTGGTTAGTACTTATGTCCAAAGCATTGGTGTTCAAATTGAGTTCCGCGATATGCTCTAGGGGTGCCGCAAGTTGTTTTAAGAAATGTAAACAAATACAACATTGACTGTAATTAAATAATTTATCCATTACAAGCTATATGTAATTATCTTGATCTCTATACACAAGCTTTTGTGTTGGTAACAAACATTTCGGTAATTTGAAATCACTTAAGAGACCTAGATATATAAAAGGTGCCACATTCCATTACTCACATCAGAACACTCAGATACACGGCTTCTTATAGACGTGATAGACTGTTCATGCATACGCGGATTAAGCTCGCCCCATTTTATTCCGTCTTTTAGTTAGGAAGTACTCATCCAGTATAAATGCTAAGAACGTGGTCAGTACTTATGTCCAAAATAGTGGTGTTCATATTGAGTTCCGCGATATGCCCTAGGAGTGCCGCGAGTTGTTTTAAGAAATGTAAACATTGACTGTAGTTATATAATTTATCCATCACAAGTTATATGTAACTATCTTGATCTCTATACACAATCTCTATACACTTGATCTATATACAAGCTTTTGTGTTGGAGACAAACATTCTGTGCCGGCTGTGCTGGTTACAGACTTATAAGCACAGCCTTTACTATCTTGATTGATACCATTTAGAAAACCCTATTTGTATGAAAAATTGTTTTCCATATACGTAGCAACAAGAACGACATAAACATGCTTAATCAAAATAGAAATACAACTGCGGATAAAACATCTAGAGTTAAGATTCCATTTGTTTTTATAAGAAAATCCAAGCACATCCCTGCCACAACAGTCTATAATATGAGAGTTGGTGAATTAACCCCTTCCGGTAAAATGACGAGTCTAGCTCGTCATTGGTTTTTCATTCCATACCGCACAATGACGAGCTACACTCGTCATGCGACTAAAGTTAATGTTAAATATGATAATTAATTTAGTTTATAATTTCTAGTATACTGAATTTAGCAAGACTTTTGTTACTTGTGGAAATACCAGGTCACTATTACATATTGTTTATTTAGAATTTCTTGGTACAAGTCACTGCCAAATTGATGAGTCAGAATAAAAGAAAACCTACTAAGAAATGCCGTGTGTGTTACAAGAATCAAATTAGAAGTGAGACTCCCTAGCGGTGTAAACAATTCAGTATTCCTTTGCACTTTGTTTTGAAAAGTACCACTATCTTGAAGACTATTATCTGTATACCTTATTAATGTTTTGCTTTGATATTTTCTTAATTATACCTTTTTCTGATATTATTTAACACTATGTAAAAAGTGGATTTTAATTAGGAATATGTAAGAATTGCAAAATGAGACAAGTGTTTTAAACAAAAAATAAATGGTTACTTCAAGCACAGTTTTTCATTATTAAATCGTACCGGAAGGGGTTAATAGAACGAGGTATGCTATTGTTTAGATAAAGAAAATAATATTATGCAAATTTTATCTGCCACACTTTTCTTTATTACTACCAGCACTTATATGAGGTAACAAACTTGTAACATATATACTTTTGGAGAAGATATGGGGCTTTAGTTCCAACAGCTACGTGGGTTTTAAAAATTTGAAACTACTGCTACATTTCTCTTGCATTGTACACTCGTTTGCCCTGATAGTCGTGAAATAGATGACAAATATAAGAATTATTAGTGAAGGCTAAATTTTTTCCAATTTTTTGTGTTTCTTATTGTTTTTATGGGACTTATCTTAGCTACCAAATTTTGATTGTTATTTAATTATCACACCAAAAAAAGCTATTTTTGTACTGATTTGTTTCAGTTTTACCACTTATTTTGCAATTCTAATTTTCGTATGTTTCTAATTTTTAATCAAATAAATGTTACATTGCCTATTATTTAAATAATAAATATTCTATTTCGAGGTTTGATCATTTATTCACCCCAGCATCCAAAATTAATTATAACTAGCATATAGCCCGTCATATGGCTGGATCAGTAAATTTTTTAATTTTCTAGAATTGTAAAGTAACCTATGAGGCAGGTAAAAAAATGGTTTGTTTTTTGGCTGAGAATTATCTCGTACACGCTCAATATATTGTTTATCTTCATACTCTTCTAAAGTCTCCCGATACTGTGAATGCAGTTTAGAATGACGTTCAATTCATTTAGAAAAATAATTCAAAGTTTTCTTTCCTACGTCGAAATTATAGTGAAGTTTTTCCCAATTTTTTTGCCACAGTAATCTCTACACCCTGGAGGTAGATAGAATTTGTTGTTAATACCAGTGATAAAATTTTCATTGCAACAAAAATAATCGAGGATTAAATTTAAAATTATCGCATGTGCACCTATTTTATTATTTACGTCAGATATAAAGGAAAATTATTTACGTAATACCTAATTTTAGTGATAAAACATTTGAAAATAATGTAGACGATATTTAAATAATATAAAATAAGAAATGATTAAATGAGATGGTTAAAGGAATGACGTTATAATGATATAAAAAATGTTATTTTTACCTATTTATTATGTGACTAATTGATAAATTTAATCTCCTGCTTTTAACCAGTGAAAATAGGGCTTGAAATAATGGCATTAAATGCTAGAAATGTAGGGGAGGGGTGGATTTCGAAAGTTGCTAACCCTAACTCATTAAGAATCCAATATGGATGCATCTATCCATTCCAGGTTCAACCGTTTCATAAATTCGAGGGCAGACGGACAGATAACTTAGGTTATTATGATATAGGGAATTAGCTGCAAAATGTCAATCGTGTATTTCACAGATACGAGGAGACCATCACTGTACTTCCTAGAGACACGAATAGTAGTGTTAAAAAATTAAAAAATATATATTTTATGTAATTTTTTGCTACTGTAATTTAGGAGCCTTATATAAAGCTTAAGTAAGGGAGAGAGTTAACTATTTTATGACCAGCAGATCTGAGCTACTTCTCTGAATTAATTTGGGGAATTATTCCGACATACATGAAAATTTAAGCAATTATACTTGATTTACTACCTTAGTCATTGCTCATTTGACGAAAGGAAGTCATAAGCTTTTACATACTACTCAAAATCTTATTGTAGGAGCCTTATATGATTTGAGAGAGAGAGTTAACATATTCTGACGCGCTGACATGAGATATTTCTTCTCTCAAGATCCACGGTAATTTGGGAGATTATTCCAATACATACGAAAACTCAAATTAAACTTCATTTGCTACCTTAGTCATTGGTCATTTGAGGAAAAAGAGTCATAAGCTTTTACATACTATTCAAAATCTTATTGTAGGAGCCTTATATGATTTGAGAGAGAGAGTTAACATATTCTGACACGCTGACATGAGATATTTCTTCTCTCAAGATCCACGGTAATTTGTTAGATTATTCCAATACATACGAAAACTCAAATTAAACTTAATTTGCTACCTTAGTCATTGGTCATTTGACAAAAGAAAATCATAAGCTTTTACATACTACTCAAAATCTGATTGTAGGAGCCTTATATCATTTGAACGAGAGAGTTAACATGTTCTGACACGCTGATATGAGATATTTCTTCTCTTAAGATCCACGGTAATTTGGGAGATTTCGTATGTATTTCAAATACATACGAAAACTCAAATTAAACTTCATTTACTACCTTAATAATTGCTTATCACTTGACAAAAGTCGTTACTCAAAATCCCATCAAGTTGTAAAGAATTTTATATTGTCAAACTTCAACCAATTATCTTGGAATTAGATACACGATAACACTAACTAAATTAATATTTAAATTTTCGTTTCAAATTTATTATCTGCATGGTATGAATAAAATAAATGCTTTAAAATAACATTTTTCATTTTTAAATGTTGATAATAAACGATACACTTCTGTTCATCTACCCATCAAGAATTAAGATTAATGATTATTGCCTATTTGCATACTATGTATCTGTTTTTAAGAATATGTGGGAATAAAGCCAAAGAGTTTATCTCATATTTTTTTGTACTTTTCTTTTGGAGTAAACCAATTTTGTAACAACTATCACTGGATTTTTTTCTATTATGTCTTTTTATAAATGTTAATCTTTCGTATATACTTAAAATGTCAAGTGTTATTTTTAATTTGTTTAATGCTTCTAATAAAAAATCTACCCTAGCATTAATTTAAAAAAATATTTTACTATAATTTTGACATTATACATTATTTTTTAATCTTCATTCGGTTAGTAAATTATTAAATATTAATGTCGTGAATGTAATTTTTTCGTTTACATTTCATACGAAAATATGTTTATCAGTACATGAGTTTAAAATCAAAGAATAATCCAAATTTATCACAGTATTAATGTTCACGTATTCGTTTAGCTTTCTGGGGGGCCATCTTCTAAGTCTAGTACTTTACAGGTAATTAATACATGTGAACGGGAAAACCAAAAGGAGTTCAATTTTATGCGAAATCTTTCAATCGGCTTCAAATTGTCTAGTGCTGCCATCTAGAGGATAAATAGATAATTTTCGAATTAAATTGAACCAGAGTTTAGGAATCGTGTTACTTAGTGTCTTGAATTCTCAATGCATTGTCATTTTAACTTTTTTATTAATCAGGAGATTAACTTCAATAGTTTTAATCCTTGTTTGTACTTTTTCTTTACTTTAAATATTAAAGAATTTTTTATACAATTTAACAACTATAATACATTGACAAATTAAAAAATACTTTTTGTCGGATATTGTCCGATATTGAATCTGTGTTTATGATGTTTTTTATAGTAATAATAAGTTATAAAATGGTCTTCAAGGATAATAAAATATTAATCAAGCGAGAACTGTGTAAAATCTCATCAAACCCTACACAGTAATTGCACAGCGTTCTTTCTGAAAGGCAAAATTATCATGATATGACATGAATTTCATAATGTTTTCAGAGTAGAGGTAGATTTGTTTGGTTGCTTCAAGAAACTGCTCACGAAAATATACATGTTTAACTCAGATAATACAATGCATAGCATACAACCCTATTCTGATGTCTTTATAATTTAGAAAAGTGGGATAATTTTAATTCTAGATGATATATGTATGTACTATATCAAATTATCACCTTAAAATATCGATCTAAAATTCTTCTTTTTCCCCTTCTCGTTTTTAAAACCTAATTTTCCAGCCGTAAAATGCCAACAGGCGTGTTCTGTTTACCCGTTTCTCAAAACTAACTATAGAATTAGTTCTAATTTTATGTCCACTGGTCACATTTGTCAATTGTCCCATTAAAATGATTTCGTTTTTCCAATAACTAAATTGTGGCTGTGTGGTTTTCGAGCTAGCTTAAATGATCAAAGCTTACTCTTGCTTCCCCAAAACCGATGAATAATCTATAATCTCATAGGAACAAAATTAACTCACTAGCTCTTCGATAGATGAAAGATATCTTGCTCTTGCACCATTCAATGCACTGGTCTGGTCATTAATAAATCCAGTTGAGTGGTGTGTTTTATACTCAAATTTAAAGTTTCACAGTTCTAGACTCGTGTTTCTGATGGCTCATGACTGCGTTTAGATTAGGAATTTTCTCTTTTCCCAGGAAGCCTAGTCAAATCAAATAAGAGGGTTAATTTCCCTTGTAATCGGTGAAAGATAATTTCACTGGTTACACACACACACGCATATATGTATATATATAATTATAGGAGAAACTGTATATTAAAAGAGCATATTTCAAACATAGCTCAACTCAGAACATTTACATTACTATAAAATCATCAAAAATATGGAAACAAACAAAATATAGACATTTTTCTTTAAAGAAACGTAAAAAGATCCCACAAAAATTCTCTATTGCTTCAAACATGTCCATATATATTTATGAATAATTTGCTATACTTTTTTACCCTAGGGTAGAATCTCTGAATGGTTACAGATAAAGTTTTATATACCTATTCCCCGTATGCATACACACTCACACGGTAAAATTTTGGAAAATTTTGAAATACCTTAATTGTGATTAAATTTATCCTTTTCTGCTGCATTAACGATAGTTTTTTTTTTTATTTTTTCTTCTTGGATAGTTTTGAAGTAATAATTATCACGGGGTTTCAGATTTACCTCTAAAATCTCTTTATTGTTAAGAGATATCGTCAGTGACAACAAACCAACGATTTGAATCAAAATAAAACGTAGGATTTTTCTCCTTTCAGTACCTGAATCTATAGATTTCCCTTACTCTGAGGGCTCTTTGAATCTGTTCTAAACCGACTACTAACAGTAAATTAACTCTGTTGTACCAAAAATTAACTCCGATATCACAAAATTGAGATAGTACAACCAGCTAACCAATCCCTCAGACAATAGAAGCTCTAGGCTATTTTCAGATTCTAAATAACTTCATAACTACATACACACTTACAAACAAATACCTAGCTTGATAAAATTTAGATCATTTTAATTTTGATACAATGAAGCTCTTTTGTTGCATCAAAGATAGTTTGTAAATTTATTAAATTTATTCTTCCTTGGCATATTAAAATAATATATTCTCATGGCTTCAATTTTGCTGTGCAATGGTTTAAAGGAAATAATAACTCTAGTGAGATACACGAAATTAATTTTTAACGCTAAATCGTTTAGATATATTGCCCCTAACAACAAACTAACGATCGGAATCACTAACAAATGTCTCAGTATATGGGTCAGTTACCTAGTGACATTCAAGCAGTCATAGAGAATGGAAAGTATGCAGACCGGTGCTTCAACACAAAGCTTAATAAAATTACTTCTCTTTTTAATCTACCAGTACACGCAATGTCTTTTCTTCCATGAAGAAACGAAAAAGAATTGAAATTATTCAAACATCATCTCTTCCTAAACTTCGATATTCAAATTTGGGATTAAATAGTAGAAACAGAGAATGCCCTAAAGTTAGCTGGATTTATATTTCCCTCGTAAATATTCCTTGAAAGATATGATCTCTAAAAGACAATGATAGTAGATCGAAACATCCAAATGCAATTTATTGTTTAGTCTCTAAATTCCAGATGTTAGCTACGACAAGATTAAGAATCCATTAAAAACACAGGTCTCCGACGCATTTTTACATAATGCATTTCAATAAATCGACTCGTTCGAATAATAGCAAAATAATATTCGTGAATTTTCCTTTTTTTATTTATTCGAATTTAATCAAAGCGAAAAATTTCTTGAGCAAGTTCTAAATGGTATATCCTTACCGAAGTACCTTAAGAAATGAGAAAATGAGCAAAGCAGTAAGCTAATGAGACTTTTGTTATAATTATATTCTTTTTAACAGCGAAAAGTTTGCTAAATAATATACAAATTGTATTCGGTAGCAAAATTTTATCATCTGTACTCAATTTGCTCTCATCTGAAAGAACCAAAAGATTGTGGCTAGGTTTGCCCTACAATGTAAATCATTTAAAAACTACATAAAACTTTAAGTCAGTTATTTTTTTCAAAATTAAATTTTTAACAGTATATATCTAAAGATGTGGAATAACTAACTCATGAAGCATTATTAATAGATGTACATAGATTAAAACTGCTGGTAGAAAAATCAATCTGGAAAATGTTGATTAGTCTCGTTATTTAAAATTATTTCCCAATAATACCCAAATTATGTTCATAAAATTTCTTCTTTTATATCCAACAATTTAATCAAAGAACAAAAGTTCATTAAGTTTAAAATGATGTATCGTAACTGAAGTACTTTAAAAGTTGAGCAAAACAATATGCCAATGAGAATTTTTGCTGCAATTATTTTTATTCTTCAACAGTGAAAAGTTTGCTAAACAATATTTCAAATTACCAACATCAGTATTCAATTTACTTTCGTCGAAAAAGAACTAAACATATGATGGATAAACTTGCTGCGTAATGTAAATTATTACAAACCTAGTTAAAACTTTAATCCAAATGTCTTTCCAAAACTAAACTTTACGCAGTATATTTAAAAAAAAAAACTAAACTCCTCTACGCAACAGCCCCTAGGGGAGCAGGGCCTAATGTACTAATATCCGTTTACTTGACCAAGGGCCCTGGGGTGCGAAGCATATGTTCCGGTTAGGTTGTTAATCTCACATGGAACCCGCAGTGTTTAGTTCCCAAGCACGATTGGTTCTCAATTCGTCTACCCACTGAAGTGATGAAAGGCTTAGTCAACATTACCAACCAGGGGATCGAACCTCGGACCTGTGTCGTGGGAGCACAAAGCGCTACTCCAACGTTATTGGGCTTCATATTTCTTTAAATAAATGTGGAACAAATAACTGAGGTAACATAATTAATAGATATATACAGACAAGGCAGTAGCTAAAAAATATTTTCAGGAAGTGGATGGGGTTCAAGTTGTGATAATGTTTTAATATATCAATGATATATCGTTCATGATAACACACTTCATAATACAAACACTTGAACAGTTTACAAAGAATGACAGTAGAAAAAAGTTATTGAGAGAAGGATGAATAATAATGCAATTGAAATTAGAAATTTTATCAACAAATTCTATTACTTTCAGTTTTAAATGTATATTTACCTCCAAAATATACCCATATTATTACTGCTAAGGTTCTTTTTCTCTCACAAATATGTTTTCACTTTAAAAAGCTTTGCATTTTTATAAATAACTGCAGTGAAGATGTGCATTTAAATTGAAGTAAAAAATTTTTGCTAAAGAAATTAAACAAATTAGTTTAAAAATATGCATATCTTTTAAGTTTAAAGTAATATATGTACTTAAAAACCTACAAACTCTGTTTTGGATATGGTTTTAGCCATTGAATAAAACTGATGGTAGAACAGGAACCTAGCAAATTCTTTGCAGTCTCGTTCTTTAAAATTACTTTTCATGTGAACAGTTGAAAACCACATAAACTGGCTAATGGTGTGTGAATTTATGATAAGGAAGCACAAAGCTTTACAGCATCTGATGTACTAGAATTTTAGAGCTCGTACTCAACCCGTAACAAGCTATTAATTTAAAATCCCATATAATCATTCAGTCGCTGATGGGAACAAAACGTGCAATTTTCATTTAGTTCAGCTCTCTTTTGCAGCAGTTTTTGTGTGAACGGTTAAACAAAATTATAAAGCTGTATTTTAGTTTAAAGAAAAGTGTGAAAAAAAAAGGTGAAAAAAGTAGGACTTTTTATCACCTGCTACTAAACAACGCATTATCTCTTCTTGAATGTAGTTCTCTGATGCGTCTTAGCTAAAGACGGCCGTGTTTACTGATGCATCTTTTAGAGTGCTTTGCTTTTTTTTATGTTTGTTCCCTCTTAAGCGAAAACAAAAGAAGAATACCAGCATAAAATTGCGTGAGCATTATCAAACGAGTGCAACACCACCAAACATAAGAGACGCCAGATAGCGCAAAGAATTAATTTTCGGGAATACGGGAAGGTGGATATTGATTAAATTAAGATAAATTCTTTTGAGATATGTTTCATCTAAAACTCGAGGAAAAAAGTTTATTGTGCTGGTATATTCCATGCTGCCCATAAAATTGTTTTTAAAATAGCAAGATTGTTCTTAACTTGGGAAATATTGAGATATAAATATGTAGTAACAGTAAGCAGTTCTGCTACAGAAAATCTTTTTGACACTATATATTTTGAGAAACCTAACATAGTTTCATTTAATTTAAGAAACCTGTTCTGCAATAAGTTATACATTTCTGTAAATAGAAGAAACAATAAAGAATATATTATTGAAATACATTTCTGTAAATAGAAGAAACAATAAAGGATATATTATTGGAATAAATTTCTGTAAATAGAAGAAACAATAAAGAATATATTATTGGAATACATTTCTGTAAATAGAAGAAACAATAAAGAATATATTATTGAAATATATTTCTGTAAATAGAAGAAACAATAAAGGATATATTATGGGAATACATTTCTGTAAATAGAAGAAACAATAAAAGATATATTATTGGAATACATTTCTGTAAATAGAAGAAACAATAAAGAATATATTATTGAAATACATTTCTGTAAATAGAAGAAACAATAAAGAATATAATATTGGAATACATTTCTGTAAATAGAAGAAACAATAAAAGATATATTATTGGAATACATTTCTGTAAATAGAAGAAACAATAAAGAATATATTATTGGAATACATTTCTGTAAATAGAAGAAACAATAAAGAATATAATATTGGAATACATTTCTGTAAATAGAAGAAACAATAAAAGATATATTATTGGAATACATTTCTGTAAATAGAAGAAACAATAAAGAATATATTATTGGAATACATTTCTGTAAATAGAAGAAACAATAAAAGATATATTATTGGAATACATTTCTGTAAATAGAAGAAACAATAAAGAATATATTATTGGAATACATTTCTGTAAATAGAAGAAACAATAAAAGATATATTATTGGAATACATTTCTGTAAATAGAAGAAACAATAAAGAATATATTTTTGAAATACATTTCTGTAAATAGAAGAAACAATAAAGAATATATTATTGGAATAAATTTCTGTATATAGAAGAAACAATAAAGAATATATTATTGTTTCCCTTATAGTTATTGTTCTTAACCCTCTAGATCACCAAAATCCCATATGAGGCTTCTATTTTAAGAAATGAAAAATAGCTTAGAATAATTTTTCGACAAACTTTTATCTTAAATAACATTTCTTTTATATTTTAAGGCTTCATATGAAGTTTCAAATCTAATTTATTGCTCGATAACAGTTGGAAGCACAAGGTTGAAAAGTTGACATCTCAAATTTGTCGTAAAAGTGAATACAGAAACAAAACATTTTTTCAGCGTGTGTGTATTGTATTCTTGCCTTTTTACTTCTAATAATTCTTTTAAATATAATTTATAACAGTGTAAACTGTTTTGATGGCTGTATTTACTGAAATATCTTGCAAAGGGTTTTTTTTTTTTTTTTTTTTTTTTTTTTTTTTGTTCTCTTTTTAGAGAAAACAAGAGAGAGATACCAGCATAAAATTACCTAAATATTATAAAACGAATAGAACACCACTAAACATAAGCGACACCAGATAGCGCAGAAAATTAATTTTCTCCAATACGGAAATGAGAATATTGATTAAATTAAGATAAATCCTTTTGAGATATGTTTCATCTAAAACTCGAGGAAAAAAGTTTATTGTGCTGGTATGTTCCATGCTGCCCATAAAAATGTTTTTAAAATAGCAAGATTGTTCTTAACGTGGGAAATATTGATATATAAATATGTAGCAACAGTAAGCAGTTCTGCTACAGAAAATCTTTTTGACACTATATTTTTGAGAAACCTAATATATTTTCACTTAATTTAAGAAACCCGTGTTGAAATATAGTATACATTTCTGTAAATAGAAGAAAAAATAAAGAATATATTATTGGAATACATTTCTGTAAAAAAAGAAACAATAAAGAATATATTATTGGAATACTTATCTGTAAGTAGAATAAACAATAAAGAATAAATTATTGGAATACATTTCTATAAATAAAATAAACAATAAAGAATATGTTATTGGAATACATTTCTGTAAACAAAAGAAACAATAAAGAATATATTATTGGAATACATTTCTGTAAACAGAAGAAACAATAAAGAATATATTATTGGAATACATTTCTGTAAAGAATATATTATTGGAATACATTTCTGTAAAGAATATATTATTGGAATACATTTCTGTAATTTGAATACATTTCTGTCTCTAAAGAATATATTATTGGAATACTTTTCTGTAAATAGAATAAACAATAAAGAATAAATTATTGGAATACATTTCTGTAAATAAAATAAACAATAAAAAATATATTATTGGAATACATTTCTATAAATAGAAGAAACAATAAAGAATATATTATTGGAATACATTTCTGTAAATAGAAGAAACAATAAAGAATATATTATTGGAATAAATTTCTGTAAATAGAAGAAACAATAAAGAATATATTATTTTATAATACATTTCTGTAAATAGAAGAAACAATAAAGAATACATTATTATTTCCCTTATAGTAATTGTTCTTAACCCTCTAGATCACCAAATTCCCATATGACGCTTCTATTTTAAGTAATAAAAATAGCTTAGAATAATTTTTCAACAAACTTTTATCTTAAATAACATTTCTTTTATACATTAAGGCTTCATATAAAGTTTCAAATCTAATTTATTCCTCGATAACAGTTGGAAGCACAAGGTTGAAAAGTTGACATCTCAAATTTGTCGTAAAAGTGAATACAGAAACAAAACATTTTTAAGCGTGTGTGTATTGTATTTTTGCCTTTTTACTTCTAATAATTCTTTTAGATATAATTTATAATAATGTAAACTATTTGATGGCTGTGTTTACTGGAATATCATGTGAAGGGCTTTGTTATTTTGTATTTGTTCTCTTTTACCGAAAACAAAAGAAAGATACCAACATAAAATTACCTAAATATCATAAAACGAATAGAACACCGCTAAACATAAGCGACACCAGATAGCGCAGAGAATTAATTTTCTCCAATACGGGAACGAGAATATTGATTAAATTAAGATAAATTCTTTTGAGATAAGTTTCGTCTAAAACTCGAGGAAAAAGTTTATTGTGCTGGTATGTTTCAGGCTTCCCATACAAAAAAAAATACTTTTTAAATTAGCGGGATTGTTCTAACTCGGAAAATATTGAGAAATAAATCTGTAGCAAAAGAAAAAAGTTCAGCAACAAAAAAAATTTTTAAAACCATATGTTTGGAGCACCGATATTATTCTTTCATTCAATTTAAGAAGCTGATATTGAAACAAGATATAAATTTCTTAAAATAGATATTATTTATTATATTAAATTGCTTTTGTTAACCCTCTCGCTTACTTGAGCTTCTTATGAGGCTTCTAATAAAATTAATAAAAAATAGTTTAAAATAATTATTCAATAAATTTTTATTTTAAGTGAAACCAGTTAAAAATTTACTCTTCATATGTCTTTTCAAATTTAATTTATCCCCTATATAATAATAGCCTAAGTTGTCTGTCAGCGAATTTCTGAAGTGGTTATACCTGGAATGGACACAGGCATCCATATTGGATTTTTCATGAGTTAGGGTTAGCAAAATTGAAAGCAAGTTCGAAATCCACCCCATCCCCCCTTTTCGAGCGTTTAATGCTATTATTTCAAGCCTTATCCTTCCTCTTATTCTATACGAAATTCATTCTTGATAGGAGGGCAAAAGCGGAGAGTAATATTTAAATTTCTGGACTGTTTCTACTTGACTACCTGACTTCATATACTTTAATTAGTTCGCTCACAACGTGCAGACGTTGTACGTTTGGTGCAATGTCCGCACACTTGACCGTCGTACTTCTCGGGTTGACGGTTCTATCCCCGACGCAGCTAATTTTTTTAATGTCTAATAAATTTAATATTTTCTGCTTTTTCTCTTAACTTCTTATTCCGAAAGTTGTTTTATTATTTTTAAAATAAAGTTTTACTATTTTTCAACTTTTTATAATTTTTATTATTTTTATTTTATTAAATTCACGTATTGCTTTCCGGATGTCCCTGATCACATAAACATTTTATGTTGTGTATCCTTAAACTTTCCTTCTCGTAATGTATTAATAGCCTAAGTTATCTGCCCGTCTGTCCTCGAAGTTATGAACCTGTTGGACCTGGAATGGATAGAACATCCATATTAGATTTTTGATGAGTTATGGGTGCAAAGCGAGTAAAGTTTATCTTTTCCTAAACTATAGATCCGTTTCTGAAGTAAATCGGTATGAATAAGCTTCGTATCACTCGTATCGAAAAATACTGTCCTCTTTAAAACATTCGAAATCCACCCCGTCCCCATTTCGAGCCTCTAATGCCATTATATCAAGATCCATTTTAAAAGCAAGCGATTAAATTTATCAATTTATCACATAATAAATAGGTAAAAATAACAATTTTTTCTAGCATTATGACTTCATTCCTTTAACCATCTCATTTAATCATTTCTTATTTTAAATTATTTAAATATTTTCTGCATTATTTGCATACGTTTTATCACTAAACTTAGATATTACATAAATAATTTTCTTTTTTATTTGACTTAAATAATAGATTAAGTACATATGGGATAATTTTAATCGATTATTTTTGTTGAAAGGTAATTCTCAGAAAAAAAAAAATTTTTTTTACCTGCCTTATGGGGTTCTTTACAATTCTGGAAAATTAAAAAATTTACTGATACCGTCATATGACGGGCTATATGCTAGTTGATAAATAATAACTGGTAACACAACACTAAAAAGTTGTAGTCTTGTCAGAGATTCTCTGAATTTTTCCTGAAACAATCTTGATAAACTAATTGTTTTTTTACAATACTATTTTAACAATACCAATTCAAAAATCATTTTTCTTTGATATTTAACAAGAGAACAAAGGAACAAATTTGCTTGATATCCTCGTTTTAATTGCAAAAAAAAAATAAGCCTTCATTTCGAATGCAGCTAAGAGTGTGACACACACTCATATACATATATATACAGACATACGTACATATATATATATATATATATATATATGTCTATGTATATGTATATATATGTATGTATATATATATGTATATATATATATATATATATATGTCTATGTATATGTATATATATGTATGTATATATATATGTATATATATATATATATGTATATATATATATATATATGTGTGTGTGTGTGTGTAATAATATCAATATCTAAGCCTTAAAGTCTATCCAAAATTCATTATTCTAGATCTTAATTTCTTCTCTTTATATTAACCATATTTCCCAGCCATAAAATTTAAACGAGGATGTTTTCATTCCTTCAGCCGAACCCCGAAATTCTTTCTATGATTCCCAAAACAAAAAATGATATAGCTGACATTTTTAATTAGGAAGTTATAACTCTCCCAGGAAAAATTTGTAATGATCAGCTATAATAGTCATCTGGAACGCTATACTTTTGCAGATGGCTCTAATCAAAGGTTACTTTCTATAAGCGAAAAACACACACGGGTTTTAGCCGTCTCTCGCAGAAGGTTGGCATTACTATTACTTAGAGAGAGAGCGTTCTGACACCGTGCGGTTCAGACGTCTCTGGATTTTGTGCAATTTTGATCGGATGAATAAAGATTACGTTCGGCCACGACGATTATGTGTTTATTTCGAACAGACGATTAGCGGACTCTTGGTAGCCCAGCATGCCCGGGCTGAGGAAAGTAAAAGGGGCAATTTCAAAAGAAGTATTCAAGTGTAAATTTGGGGTGGTTAGTCCCCTGGACGATTACATATATATAATATATACATATATATATATATATATATATATATATATATATATATATATATATATATATATATATATATATATATATATATATATAACAGTAAAAATTGAAGGTTCTAAATTATGAGAGTGGAGTTGTTGTGTTTCCGGTTTTGATGGTCACGTGACATGGCGAGAGAAGTATTCCATTAGATGACGGAATGTGGTGTGTGGCGTAAGGCCTACGTATTTCGATATAGAAATAAAAGTTATTAACTACGACTACCTTTTGTGACTGTGATTATGACTTTATTATTCTGATCGACGATGAACTCCTGAATATGTTACATATATATATATACACGTACATATATATACATACATACATATATATATGTATATATATATATATATATATATACATATATATATGTATATATATATATATATATATATGTATATATATATATAATTATATATAGATATATTACTTAAACAAAAAATCTCAATTCATTAGCCCCAAAATTATGCGAGATTATATTCCAATAAGTGAGAAAAATCATACACATGGGGAAAGGAAAATGTTCAAATGATATCATTTTTTGGTTCATAAGCTTTATAAAGACTTTGCATTACACCTAATTTTCCGGTTAACTTACTTAATACCAATCACAATAATTAAAAATTTAGATAAACCTTTATTTATTTGTAAAGGGATAAAAATAATGTGTAATTATTTGAAATATAAAGCCGGATAAACTTTCAACTTAATATAGTTAAAGAGGATAGAGAGCATGTAGACCGGTGCTAGAACATTTTGTCAAAAAAAAATAAATTTTACAAATTATTTTTTTAATTGCAGCATGTTATAAATGCCTGATCAATATCCTTTTGTTACCTAATATAGTCTGGACTATCCATTTGGAAACTTCTAGAAATAATATACTCTTTTAATATTGTCAAAGATTTCTTATTTAAAACTATCTTTATGTTATTTAAAGGAGTAAAGTGCACATACTGCCTAGTCTTCATAAAATTTTATTACTTGACTAGCATATAGCCCGTCATATGACGGGATAAGTAAAATTTTTAATTTTCCAGAATTGTAAAGTACCCTATGTGGAAGTTAAAAAATGGTTTGTTTTTCAGCTGAGAATTATCTGCTACACGCTCAATAATTTGTTTATTTTCATAGTGCTCTAAAGTCTCCCGATACTGTGAATGCAGTTTAGAATCACGGTGAATTCATATAGTCAAACTGTGTAGTTATGTATAAAAAACAAACACACAAACGAACAAACTTCTTAGTTTTCAAAGATATACAACTTAAACTCTAGATATTTAGTCTGTGAAATAGGCTCTGAGACTTTATGAAAAGAATTTGTTGTTAATACCGGTGATAAAATTTTCATTGCAACAAAAAGAATTGATGATTAAATTTAAAATTATCGCATATGTACCTAATCTATTTAAGCCAAATATAAAAGAATATTATTTACGTAATACCTAATTTCAGTGATAAAATGTATGAAAATAAAGCAGACGATATTTAAATAATTTAAAATAAGAAATGATTAAATGAGATGGTTAAAAAAAGAACGTCATAATGCTAGAAAAAAAATGTTATTTTTACCTATTTATTGTGTGATAAATTAATAACCTGCTCTTAACCGGGGAAAATAGAGCTAGAAATAATAGCATTAAACGCTCGAAAACGGATGGGGGTGTAGGAGTGGATTTCGAACGTTTTAAAGACTTGCTTTGAATTTTGCTAAGCCTAACTCATCAAGAATCCAATAAGGATTCCCCTATCCATTCCAGGTCCAACCACTTCATAAATTCAAGGTCAGACGGACAGATAACTTAGGCTATTATTATATAGGGAATTACATAGTAATTATCTCACTACATAAGTACCTCATAAGCAACTAAGGGGTAATTTAAACGTATAGAAATCCTGCACTTCATATTTTTTTATTGGAGCATGGTACATATTCTATAATGGATAAACGATACTCTACAACCCTTATAATCTTCTCCAGTACAGAATTGGTAGATCGACGTGTTCGATGTTTCTGTAGAATTTAAAGGAATAATGCTTTCATACTCGAAATCCTATTTTGAACTTTATTTTGAACATCGGAGATAAGCATCTGGTCAACCAAAATCAGTATTTGATCAATAACAAGAAGACTAAATATTTTCAATGCCCAATCATGTAATTAGGTTTACCTCTGTGAATACAAAATCCCTTCTGAGTTCCTTAGAGACAGATTCATGAAATTTCCCTTTCAAATAATTACAAAAAATAAATGAACTCCTGTTAAATATATTTAAGCTTTATTTTCTGTGTTAACTCATGCAAAATTAAGTCAGCATGATATTAGTCAGCAAAACCTTTCACAGATGAAATGTATCACAGCCAGTGATATTTAATTAACAAAAAATAATAACAAGGCTCTAAAGAAAAGTACGTGTTGTCTATGAAGACGTCGTGGTTAAATCGAAATATACTTTTAAATCAAGAAAAATTTGGAGAATAAAATCCCTTTGTCTGCAAAACTTATAAAATAAATAAAGAATAATTCTGAAATACCCCACATTGTGTTAACAGAAATATTTTTCATTACAGAATGAATTTTTATCTTTTAACTATCTATAATCACGTTTTAAAATGACAACTACTCAAAAATTTAAAATAAAAATTCAATTAATTCATAAATATTTTATTTAAATGCTCATAAGTCGCAGATTACTGAAGCCTTGAGTTGCAGATTTCATCTGTATTATAGATTTCTTTACATTATGAAACTTAAATCATATCTTTCTTGAGGAAGAATTAATATTCAACGACTTATAATCATCCACGCAAACAGAAGAAAAGAGTTTTTGATGCGTTTCTCGTAAAGATTCATTTTGCTCAAATGCTGAACTGCACTATGAAAGGTACTTTTTCTTCGCTTAAAAAAGAAAAGAAAAGATCTAGTAGGAATTCCTGTGAAAAAATGGATGAACAAACAGTATCTTTTAAGAATCAAAACAGCATCTGAGGAAATCGCACAAAATGAGTAAATGAGAACAGTTAAATGAAATAGCAAAATGTCTATCTTAGAATATTATATTTACTGCTTTATCAAAGGTTTCTAACTCATTAGCGTTTAAAGGCCACATTGGAAAATTTGTGAATGATTGCGATCCGCTTTCCTATGGCTTCGGACATTCATAACAGCAGTGGGATTCGAACCCACCAACTTCTCTTCCTAAGAGCAGAGCCAAACCCATTCTATCAACATTCGGGCTTTCCCTTAAGAGAAAATAAAAGTAGTAATGATTATACTGGATTAATAATAATTCTTATTCTATAATTTTATAACTGTAAACACACCGCGGCTATTGTTGTGGTAATACCACCGTAAAATACGCATAAAAACTCAAATACGCATTCCATTTAAACCATAAAAAATTATAACGATTTTAACTCTGCATACTAAGTAAACGAAATGCATGTTATCTACAAATGGTCTTCTATATTCTTAATCTTTCGATTTTGTTAATATGATTATAAATTTTTATGTATATATATATATATATATATAATGAATAGACATTTAATGCATTTTTATTAATATTATAAAACTATTAAAAACCTATAATATATAATAGATTTTTGAAAACTAATTAACTATTTTCCTTAGTACTACATATTCATTATACTGTCGTAATATGCTTTTCGAATATGTCTCTCAATATCTAAATTTCATAAAAACCATAATTAAGTAAAGAAAAATCTTAAAATCCTAAAACAAACTATATTATTGGGATAACAGATCTGAAAAAATATTATGTGATGTATCCCTACACACTTAATCTGATATACATTATTTAAATAGATTTATATCATGAGCATTCTCCTTCAAATGCAAAATAAACCGTGCATACACTGGAAATTCCAGAAAATTTATCTTTACTCTTATAAAACCTAAACCTATTATCAGACTCGTAAATAAAGTGCCGTCTAATATTATCTCACATAAATAGCAAGCTCTTTATCAAAATAACACTTCTTAACTTCCCTAGATATTAAATTTATCACAAATACATTACACCTTGCACAAGCAACTTTATCCAATAATTTTAACCTAAAAATATCTATAATGACCCTCTAGCAAATAATCATTTTCATGTGGTTATAAGATGGTAAAAACAACTTTAGAAGAATTAAAATAAAATTATCATTGGTAGTAGGATTATAAATCTCAAAATTTTCTCTTTAATTACTCATAGTATAGTTCGTCTTAAATGTTTTACTGAATAATGGAGGATAAATGTTTAATAACATATAATTCTGTATTTTTAAATACAATAAAACTAATTTCATGTAACTAGCTAAAGTTAAGACTTAATCTATAATTTAACGTTGTAGTTGAAAACTTGACTTTCTTTATGATATACATACAATACAGTATTTATTATCACTTTGGCGAAAACTTTTCCCTGAGTGTATTCATAAAACTTCCTAAAACGTTACTACCATTCAGCATCCGGGTAACAGAAAACTAGATTGAATAGCTTTAAGAACTCGAAATGTAAAAGTAATTAATTTCTAATGAAAGTAAATTAAACATTTCATCAAGAAGTGAGGAATTTAAAGACGGGAACAAAATATGTAAGTCTTTATGTTGTGACCTACATCCGTATCCTACAGCGCAGGAACTTAATTAGCGAATTTCTCCGACTACTCATTCAAATAAAGGACAAAAGATGTAAAGGAAATTAAAACACGAGTCTTATCAAGTAACTGGTCTCTAATATTCCGTATTTCTATTCCCATTCTAAATAATGTTAGAGTTCCGCTAGGTTCTTTTTGACCTTCCACTTCTATAATCCGAAAAGAGGGCGTAGATCGTTATTTTTCGCTCTTGTAAGCAACGCACTCCACTGGAAGAGATATACACCCATACCCTAACAATGAATCTTCTTTGGGTACCTTGTTCAAAGGAAGCAGTCAAGCGCATTACGGCAAAAGAACATATTACGAGTTATAACAAGAGTTCTACCTCTAAATATCTTTTAGGACGACTTACAGACGCTAGTTACAGATCCAAAAGGTGCACATGTCCAGAGAGCAGATTGTCTTCTGTACCACAGTGTATATTCGGAGTATATCTTGTTGGAAAAGTTAGTAGAAGACACTTAAGGATTTGCTTGGAAATGGATATTAAAGGTATCTATGCCTTTTTTTACTTGTGATAAAACCGAAAAAGTGAGAAAAGGGACCTGGTTTCTAAGAATATTTCAAAGTGAAAAAATATTACAGTTAGATAAGAAGTATTTTTTATCATGACTTTTTCAGTTTTACTTTGTTGCAGACATCTTATCTCAAAATGGCCCATTACCACAGTAAATAAATTTAAAGTATTGCAGATATTTCCTTAATATCAAAGATTTTTTAAATATATTAGTCAACATTTTTAAATTCTTAAAACTAAGAACTTAGAAAAAAAGTGTTATTTATATGAAAAATAACTGAAAAAATAATAACATGTATACAATTTTTAAAAAAGCACAGATTTTTAACATATAAAACACATTCATTTGAAAAATAGATTCTAGGAATGCCTTTTGTTTACTAGTAAATTCTAATTAGCTTAGAACTTAATAAATTCTAAGTAGAGTCATTTCTATAAAATTTAATAGCCTCATGTTTTGATACATCAGATTTTAACTATTTTTCGAGTCTTAATTATCTAAATTATTTTAAAATTATGGTATCTTCCTAAGTTCAGTCTTTTTGTTTTAAACTGTACTTACATTTTTAAATTACCTTAAAATTAATAAGAAGTGCTTTCATGAAAAAAATATTTAAGGGTCGAAATATCGGGGAGATATTCTGATAAAACTTTTATTAGGTAAATGTTTTCCATATAATTACAATAAAATGTGCTTCTATAAATATTCAAGCATAAACATTTACTAAAACTATAAAAAATTAGATCAACTGTTGATTAAATTCTTTTAACATTATTGATAAGAAACTAAAAAACAAAATATACTTACAGTAATAACAAATAAGGACTATTTTTGTAACTTTTCACTTAAAATAAAGAGTAAATTATCTTTCGGGTACATTTAGTCTTGCGTAGTCCAAAACTTGATGAATAAAGTAAATGCAATTTGTAAGCTGAACAAACTTATTTAGATAAGTAACAAAGTTAAAAAATGAACTTTTGAATTTGTAGTTTTATTAAATCAATAAAATAATTATATAGCATTTTCTTACAATTTAAATTTACATGCATGTATATGCTGATGTTAAAAAAAATGTGATCCTGTTTAACGTTATAACTATTATATGCATATTACATTATTAGTGCATATTTTTGTTTTCAACAACAAACTTGTATAAGGATTAGTGTTAGATTTAACTTCTAAAAGACATAAGCCAAAACTGAGAATATGCTATCATTAAAATGCTTTAGAACATGTTTCCTCCGTTTTGTTAACTATGAGGGCATTCACCCAAACGCAGCAATTTTTATGAGTAATATTAGAGTAGTTTCCGAGGCCCTGATATAAATTGTGTAACTCAAACTAACACGAAGAAAAGCAGTTTTCTTCTTGCATGGTATTTTAGTAGATAAAACTCTCTAGGATAGTTTAAGAATAAAAAGATATTTAAAGAATAAATTGGTGATTCTTTTGTCGTAATCTAAGATAATTTTAAGAAAAGACGGACACAAATATTTAGGGAACCTCTCGAAAGTTTCACCAATAGATCTGTATGTTATATTGCACTAGGTTTATTTTCTAAAAACCATTAGCCGAAATTGAGAATATGTCACCATTAAAATGCTTAAGAACATGCTTCCTCCGTTTCGTTAGGTCTGAGGGCATTCACCTGAACAGAGCTATTTTTATGAGTAATATTACACCAGTTTTCGAATCCATGATTTGAAAACTTGTAACTCAAACCAACATGAAGATAGGAAACTTTCTATCAGGGTATTTTAGTTGACATTAACTCCCTGAGGTAATGGTGACATTTTTAGAAATAATATACACAAATATTAAAGAAATCCTTCAAAAGTAATTTAAATTCAACCGCAAGAAGATATACAAGTTAAATTTTCACTTATGTTTTGATTTCGTATGATGATATATACTAAAGTAAGCATTTTACAATAGATTTGTATCTTTTAGTTGTTTTAAATATGGGAGCCAAAATTCTGGTTTCATGAAGTGCTCTTAATCACGATTGTTATATGAATGAAACCAACTTTGAACGTCTCTACTTTACTATGTATTTTAATAGCTTAATACCATATATCTTGAATTTATATGTATCTATTATGTTTATGTGTATGCATAGCAATGTATATAGGTAAATATAGGTATAGCTTTAAATATTTATTTATATATTTATGTATAATATACACATGTATGTACACATGTATTACATACTTGTCTTCAGTAACAGAGTTAAAAAAATGTTTTAAGAAGTGAAAAAGATTTAAAATATTTTTTTTAAAGTAACAAGTAACGCTTTTAAAGAGTTAAATGCAATTATTTCACTTTCTATGTATAAATGAATTAAAATTTCGTACGATTCAATTACTAGGCAATATCACAGCTATAGATTTATATACAAACAAAACAATTATTACTTTTAATTAAAATATTTCTTGGCGATACAATATTAAATTTAAAGCTAATTATCCCTGTAAAATTGAATGCTTACCTTGTGAAACTCAATGAGTAATTAATCAAATAAAAATTTGAACAACTTCTTTTGGTTTGGTTTTACGGAGATTTTTTTTCTCCCTTTTATCTTTCCATGGCTGTTTAGAAAGGAAGTTAATCCACCGCATATGTTTGTGAAGGAGTTTTTGTTTTTATATTTTAGAGTGAAGGAGTTTTTAGAAAATAATGTAACGATACAAAATTATTAAGAACAAAAGAGGATTTAAAATACTAGCAATTACTATGTAACAGGGTTATAAATATCAATAAATTAAATAATTCTCATCCTACATTTGTTACACAAAATTTAGTACTAAATTAATACAAAATATGTTTATTTTTCCTATTAGAAGACAACGAAAAATGTTTCCTACAGCTAAATAGTCTTGAAAATACTTTATAATTCATTTGTAAATAATAAACTGTGTTTGAAATTAAAGTTTTATTTATAGAAAAGAAAATATATTTTTCCAGGTAAGATAATTAAGAAAGTGTAATTTTATGTTTAGAAAGAAATTTTTACTGTGTATTTTCAAATGTAATAATTGTATTGCTCACAAAATGGGATGCTAAAATCGTGAAAAATTAGTTTAATATTTTAACATCCTATTTTATGAACAATGCAATTATTACATTTAAAATCATATATGTAAGTTATATTATTTATAGAAAATGCTAGGTCTTTTTCGCAATAATAAATTCAACAAAGTGTGATCTTATGCTTAGAAATATATATTTAATTGTGTAATTTTAAATGTAATAATTGCATCATTTATATTATAGGATACTAAAATCTTGAAATTATCAGTTCAAGATTAAAACATCTTATTTTATGAACAACGCAATTGTTATAAAGTATAAAATAAAATGTCTTTCTGAGCTTAAAGTTACACTTTTATGCTTCACCTAACTTAAATAAAAATTATAGGGTAATAACTATGGGGTGCAAATATTCAATGAATTTTGAAACGCAAAATATCATTTATTATATTTTCATTGAAAATTTTAAAATTATAATAAGAAACACATATTTAAAAGAAAAAAATCTTTTTTACATAAATATATATGGTTATATAGTGCTATAGAATATAGAAAACTTTAATTTAATCCTTTACTTCCTGAGTTGCTTAAATTCCTTTTCTACCACTCTGATGAATAAACCAGATTTCATTTTAATGATTAATTTTAATGGAATTTCAACACCAATTTTTTATAGAACAGCTATAAATAACTTTAAGAAATTAATATTTTAATTGGTTTGTAGGGTAAAAAATCATGTTTTTTCTGTTCTCTTTTTAAAAATTCAAGACAAATTAAGAGCATTTATAAGAGAATTACTAAAAACTTTGGTTTGGTTTTGATTACCATCACTGGTTTACTATACGTGGGCTATTGAGACCTACTTACTCTGATTCCGTATATCTACGAACATCCATGCCAGCAGGGGAACCCGAACCCACAAATTGCGGTACTAACGAAAAGTGCCTTACCTATTCGACCATAGTATGGCTTTGACAAAATGATTTAATCTGTCTAATGAAAGAAAATAACAGATACGTAAAGGATTCGAATGATGAGGCTAAATAATATAGAAATGAAAATAGTTTATATTCTGAAAAGGTATATTTTGTCCAATCATGCACGTCTGATCCTCCAAATTACAACTCTGCTGAGATCACTCACTCGTGGCCAGACATGAGAGCATCGGGCGCTTTGGAGAAGGTATGTCCAGTACTTGCAGTCTGCCAACAGCCGGGGTAAGCCTGGAGAGCCTCACGACCAAATGAGCCCGGATTGGTGCATGAATGACTATAGCTCTCATAACACAAAAACAATTAGACGTAGGATGTTGGAATTTTGTATTTAAAAGCATTGTAAAGCCTAGTTGTGTACTTCCATTTTTCATTACAATTTGCACTCCGTATTACGAAAAAGACCAATATAACAAATGTTAGAACGCTACCGGTCGCCGCTAGATGACAGTACTCGGTCTTTACTCATTGTTGAATTAAAATTTAGTAATCATTACTGAATACATTTTCTCCCATTGTTGAATACAGTTTTACTCATTGCTGATTCAATATTGTATAATTTTTTGTGCTACTAGAAGCTGATATTTTAGCCATTGTATCCACATTATAAAAAATTTAGAGGATCTTATTTCACATTAAAATGAAACGTTTAAATAAAGTACATCAAAATGTGTCTAATAGGATACAAAGAGGTTATAAAATATCTTCATCAGATCACTAACGGCTGGATCCAGCAGATGATTTTAGTAATTTTTGAATTAATATTTAGTACTCATTGCTCAAAACAATTCTCCTCATTCTTGCATACAACTCTACTCATTGGTGAATTAATATTGTATAAATTTTTATGTTATTACAAATTGTCCAAAGATTACCATGTTGCCTTAGAAGTATATTCAGTGAATACTTTAAAAATATTTATTTCACTTAAATTACTGGTTTAACTTGAAGTGCTTAGGTTAACGTTTACAGTTCCAGAGTTAAGTAGATCAGGACCTTCTGTTTAAAGACAATTCTAGATAGCTACGAATAACCATACTAGCAGCACAATTCAAACCTCTAGAGTGGGTGTACTATACTATATACAGTACTTTACTATATGGAGCTACTGAGAATATTTGTAACTCCGCTTGGACGGTGAGATCGAATGTAAGTTTCGAAGCGAGAGGATGGGCAATAGGCTCTCCCCCTGTACCAAAGCATGTAAATAGTCTGCGAGTGTAAATAAAAGTAGCAAAGTGAACCCGTTGGATGTTCATTGTGTAATTAAGGTGAAAACAACCACGAGACCCAGACGAAAATACCACTGAACCAACCACCAGATCGAAAGAATATGCACAGTGGAGCACCAACAGGTAGCGCCTTGACAAATAGGCCATCGTCCTTAAATGACTGAAAAACGAAATATAAACATGAAATAGATTTGTTTGAAAAGTACTATGGAGTCTGTACCAACAGAGGAAAAAAAACCTTCGGAACAGTAAATAAAATTAATGAAAGTTAATAATAATGGCAATTATTAATAACGTCTAACTTTAAAAACTGAAAATAAGCACTTTTTTAATTTACAAAAATTAAATAATCCATTTAATTTATGCCTTTGTTATATTTGTTACTGCTTTATGGTTGTATTAATATGAAATTTCTAAAGGAATTATTAAACAAAGTATAAATATCCTGTTGCCAAAATTTCAGTAAAAATGGAAAATTTTGAATATATAAGGAGAATAAATTGAAAATAAGTCCCTGTATTATTGGTAAAATGAAAGGAAGCAGCATAATTGGTCTCATTAATCTTCATGAAAAATTTTAAAACTGTTAAACAATGTAGAGATTTTCCAGCGTTTCATCATATTGATTTAAATTAAGGCAGAAATTTCTTCGTGACAATGCTGCAGTTCTCTAATTGCTTCTCTCTAAACACTCTACTTCCCTCCTTCTAATTATTGAACGAAGCTTAACTTTCTCTAACGTTTTACATTTGGATTTCATTGAATTTCACTACGCTTTTTAATTGCTACAAATTAGAACTTTATACATAGTTTCCTGCATATCATCAGACACTTTAAGAATTTAGATATGGTGGTAGTGTGAAAATTTAAAGAATGACTAAAACAATTGTCTAAATATAAAGTAAAAGATTATTTCTACTAAAATCTAAAAGAATTCAAATATTCTTACAAACCTGTTCCTAAATTGCAAATATGTAAGTTTTAGTCAATTTTCTTTATTGTCCTCATGTTTAAGTAAGTCTTTTTTCTTTATTATCTTCATGTTTAAGTAAACGTCCCCAGAACCTTAGAAAAATTTATATGAAAGAATGAAATTTATTCCACACACATATTATGATAGCATAAAAAATGGATTTAAGTCTCAAACTAATACGAACATATTGCCGGTACAGGGGGTGCTTGAGTGACAGTAAAATGTCCTAAAAGTTGTGGCATTGAATCAACTGGACTTTAAACAGTTCCAGGAATGTACGCGTTTTTATCTGTAACCACAATTCATTGGTTGGTGAAGAACACTAATGGACAGTGCATGAGCAATCATACTCCATATGAGCTCATTTAAAGATATGATAGTAAACATCTGTTGTGTCGGTAAGAAGGTAAGAAAAGTACATTGTTTCTACAAAAGTTTTTTCTCTCTCCTAAAAGGACTTTCCTTCCTTCTGTAGTAGAATAAGAAATATAGTGTTGGGAGAATAATGAAGAAAGAGTGCGTTTAGATTGGCTGGAATCCCTATATTCGGCTTTTTGGAAAACAATTCCTAATTAAACTTGGATTTGCTGAACGGCGGCCAGCAATGAGATTCAAACCCACGGATTATGGAAAAGTAGCACCCTACTTCCTCAACCATCGTTCAACTATGAACAGTAATTCTTCGATTTCTACAATATATTAGAAGATTTACACTATATATTACAGCTCTTTGTGTACTCAGTTTACACCAAAATTTATTGCTTTTAAATCTTCAATTAACAAAGTGGTCTGCGAACATCATCAAAACCATCATTAATGCATGTATGACGGAAGAAATGTACGCAGGATGGAGGTGTTCTTCCAATACCATTTAACAAGAACTAGACCCTTTTAATTATCCAGGTTAAATCAGGACTTTCAAGAAAACATGGTTTAGTGCTGGTCTACCTGTTACTGTTCTATAATCATAAGCCCATTATAGACTCAAATGTCTGTGGTGCAGGGTTAAAGATAACCTATACTGAGGAAGAATTCCTACTGTCTTTTTTAATCGTTTAGTTCTTTTTATTATGATATTATGCAGGTATATACTAGTGCAAAAATCTTGCTTCTTTCAGATTGATAATATACCTACTTTCAAATCCTGTAATCTACTTATTTGACACCTTATGATGTCGAAAAGGCATAGTAAGTAACTCTAACAGAACAGATATTGTCCCATTAAACAGCACAGTATATTTCCCTTCAACCAGTCTACTTATATGTCTCTCACGATTGTTCACATTATCTTACTTCTTCCAAGTGAAAGGATTCATTCCGCATTTTTGAGTCTTTATTGCAGTGCGAATTTTATAAACATGAGTGTGTTTTGTATACTATGCATAATCATTCAAAGGTATGCTTCAGTTTCTATGATTTTATACCAAAATTATTCTTTCAAAAATACTCATAAATGGTTACTATACTTTTTCTGTATTTTTGGCACTTTACAATGCATCAGAAAATGTGTTATCTTTACCTCTCTATAAATAATAAATCCTATGCATTCCAGAATATGTAAAAAAATATCTAAATGGAACATTCTAGACACATTTCAAACATCTACAAATATTTTTCTTACATGTATGCAAATAATTTTTAACTATTTCTGACACCTACATACAGGAGTCAGAAAAATGCTTTCAAAAGGACCACTGACAATTTGTAAAAGTCATAATTTCAAAAAATATAAGGTAGTTAGGTGATACACAACCTAAATCTTAGAAGAGATTGAGCCTTCAGCTGGCTATATTCTTAAATATTTTCCTTGGTTTCATTAAAATACTTTCAGTTTATAACAAGGAGATTTGCTACAAAGTACTCCATAGCGTTTATATAAATCAAATTTTTTATATATAAAGAAATACAAACTGGGAATATATACTAAACCTGATTTTTTTTCTTTAAGTTCTTTCCATTCTATTCATTTACAAATATTTTGCATTTAAAGGGGAAACTATAAAATAATACTTTTATTAATTACCAGACACAAAAAAACTGTAACATTTAAAATGTATGAAAATAACATTTGTTTTATTCGTGGTCATTACATATTAACTAATTATTCAGTTGTATTGTCCCATGAAGAGTTCAGAATGCTCATTTATTTTTAGATTTTAATACTTATGACTCTGTATAAATTTTAAGTTTGCTCCGCAATGAAATTGGAAGGAAAAGCTTTAGTGTTTTGGTGCGTATAATACGGGACAATCCCTAAAAGTGTTTTGCATTTTCCCAGTCTCAGAGTGTATTGGCATCATATATTTTCTACTACTTTAATAGATACAGATATGCAATTACTAAATCTGTCTTTTCTACTCCTGCTCCCAGTTTATTTCTCTCATGTACGGAAGTTTCGAGGCAGAGTTACAACTGACACTTTGGCTCTCACGACCATTACAATAGATAGTTCCATTATGAAATAATGTAACAGCCTATTGCCTCTATATAACTTTATGTGCTATCTCCAGGGATGCAAGCTCCCGCAGACTTGTTACGATCTATTTCGTCTTAGATAAAAGAGCACTGGAGGTCATGACGACGGCACGCCAGGAAATGACAATGAAAATAAGAAAAAGAATCATCCAAGCCTTTATGATGATATCTGTTTTGTTTCCTTCGCTTTACGTGCCATTCAAAAGTGGCAGCCATAAAATAAAAATATTCACTTTATTTACTTTTTGGGAGATTTTATCTTTGATAGGAAATATTCGATTTACACTAAAGAAAATTCCCACGGAAAATATATCGATTTTCATTTTTCTTTTTACTTGCTTTTATATGTGAGTAAGACATTAATTTTTTTTTAATTTCCGACAGGTATAACTGCACCTTAATTAAATGTTCATGTTGTAGATCATATCTGAAGAGTTTTAAATGTCTTAAGAGATTTAATTTGTTTAAAGAGTTTTAGTATTTTCTGTTAGTTTTTCTAGTTGGTTTAAATTCAGAGGTTAATAGCTTTCTACTACCTGTGAAAAAAGCCAAAGGTACTAGAATTTATTTGACCTAAAGTTATGTAGTCCAAGCTTTCTCAAATCAATCCCCTATATAATAATAACCTAAGTTGTCTGTCCGTGAATTTATGAAGCGGTTGTACCTGGAATGGATACAGGAATCCATATTGGATTTTTTATGACTTAGGGTTAGCAAAATTCACAGCGAGTTCGAAATCCACCTCATAACCACTTTTTGAACGTTTAATGGTATTATTTCAAGCCTTATTCTCCCCTGTTAAGAGCAGGAGATTAAATTTATCATTTTGGATATCATTCTTATATAACACCAAATAATCAGTGTCAATATTAAAGCCTCTGCTGTCCATTCTATCACGTACGCGACCGTCATATACTCTATTAGTTCCTTCCCTGTGTGTAGCATGTAACGCTCAGTAGAGTGTCTGCCCATTTGTCGTACTTCTCGGGTTGGCGGTTCTGTCCTCGACGCTGCCAAGTTTTTCTAAATGTCTGATTAATTTAATATTTTCTGTTTTTTTTTTTAATCTTATTCCTAAAATTGTTTTATTATTTTTAAAATAAATTTTTACTATTTTTCAACTTTTTATGATTTTTATTATTTTTATTTTATTAAAGTCGCGTATTTTGTACGGATGTCCCTGGGCTACATAAACATTTCATGTTTTCTATCCTTAAACTTTCTTCTCGTCTATTTTTATGTGTTCCTTCACCTTTTAGCTGTTGATTTTTCTGCCTCATTTTTGTGTTTATTGAAAGAAATCTCTGGATTAGAGGGCTCGGCCCATGCAATCCAGGCCCATGCCCACCGGGGTGATAGTTTTATTCCTTTACTTCCATTAATTACTGTGGGAAAAAAACTGAAGAACTTAACGATAATTTCGATGTAGCTAAGAAAACTTGAATTTTCTTCCTAAATGAATTCAACGTGATCCTAAACTGCATTTACAATATTGGGAGACTTTAGAGGAGTATGAAGATAAACAAATTATTGAGCGTGTACCAGATAATTCTCAGCCAAATAACAAATCATTTTTTTACCTGCCTCATAGAGTACTTTACAATTCTAGAAAATGAAAAATTTATTGATTCCGTCATATAACGGGCTATATGCTAGTATATATTATATCTCCTTAGACTTCAAAGCAACTTAAGTAAATTGTCTCAATGTAATCTATAACAGATCCATAATATACACTTTATTATAAAGAAACTACTGCCTTTTGATATTGATTGTCAAATAAGACGTATTTTTTGTAATAAAGCTAAGTATATTAGTATAACAATATTAAAAAAAAATAAGTAATCACATAGAAAACTTCATAAAGTTCATTCCCACATAACCTGATCAGTTTGTGACATGTAAATCTTGGTATATTTTTCTATTGTATAAGTTGTGTGATCTAGTTTAAAAAGTCTCCTAATTTATCTAGTTTTCTGTGTTTCAAACAATAAAGGAAGCATACTTTATTTCTTATAGATCACAATTTTTTAGAATTTTTTTCTAAATTTCGATCAGGTTAACACTGATCGAAATTTCGGAGTGTAACTTCATGTTTCGACATCTGTACCCCACTTTCATTTTAAGACTGCATATACAACTCTTCCTTTTACACAAGTGAATACTTTAACTTTAAAATAAGTTTTTAAATTTATAGATAAACTACTGAAGAACCACTAATGACTTCAAAACGCAAAAAAAATGCGCAAAAGATGTATCTAATAATTTTTATCTTAAAATAGATAGTTTAATGACTAACCAATTTCAACTGAAAATATGAGTTTTGCTTCTTTCGTTTAATAGAAATATACAGGGTGTCCCAAAATGGCCTCATAAACTCTGCACAGCTAGATTCGTCATTGGGAGTACATAAAAACTACCCAAAGAAGCGTTCCTGTACGATCCATAATTTACGAGAAAAATACGAAAAACAAAGTATGACGTCACTTCCGATGTAAGAAAAACACTTTATTGGACATATCAACAGCAATATATGCACGGGCATACTCCCTAACAGTTCGTAAAGCATTTCCATTACATCGGCCGTACATCAGGTACATGTCGCCGTAGTCACGAACTGAATACATGGCCACCATACGAAGACTACCGGTAACTGCAAGATGCAGCCTTTTAACCCTCCGAGTGGAACACACTGAGGAAAAAAATTCTCCAAAAATACTCTAAAGTTTTATTGTGTCAGTGGCCAAAACGTTCTATGATTTTTTACTTCACCATTTGTAGACTAGATTGGAATTCGGGAAACCCACCCTCGTTATTGTCCCTTTACTCCCGGTTATAGATATATAATAGATATATAAATAGACATTATAGATTGTTAATTTTTAATATACATAAATCTCGTCGAGTCTCGAAGATCATCCCATAAGAAATAATGGATTCTAAAAGTACAAATAAAAATATTCTTTGAAAGACTTATTTATATTTTTACGAAAATTCTCTAAGATAATTAAGTGGTGCAATTAGATGATACATCTGTTACCGCGAACGAAATACTTCGAAATAGAGATTTACAAAGCCATGAAAAGCTATTAGCGTCTTTGTGCCTCAGGGAGTAGGGGTGCAGTTCCTAAATAATCGACCTGACCCTCCTACCTCAAAACTCCATGATGGAAAACACTGGCAGAAATGTACAATACATCCATTTTTGGAACGTTTTTGGTGGTCGAAAATTGTACGTCACAACCGCTTTGAAGACATCATCCGTTTGGCGGAATTGTACGTGCGTACCGCTTAGAGGGTTAAACACTAGTTCAACGGAGGCTTAACGTCATTCCATGGCGCGCGCGTATGCATGACGCGATATGCGTGGCGAGTGTTTTAAACATTATCGTAGGGAAAGATATGCAAATACTGTTGTTGATATGTTCAATAAAGTGTTTTTTTCTTGCACCGGCAGTGACGTCATACTTTATTTTTCGTATTTTTCTCGTAAACTATGGATCGTACAGGAACGCTTCTTTGGGCAGTTTTTATGTACTCCCAAAAAGGAATCTAGCTGTGCAGAATTTATGCGCTCATTTTGGGACACCCTGTATAAACTCTTTGGTGATTCCATGCGTTTTGCATATTCCTCTTTCTCACATCCTGAACAACAGCTAATTAAATTTTCTTCTTCCTTGACAGAACTTAATTTTTATTTTTCAAATACATCTCTTGAAATGGTAAATGTTCGTTACATTAAAATTTTAAGAATATAATTTTACATAAATATAATTAAATTTTTAAAGTTAAAATTTTAATACTGGCATGATAACTGTAAGAAATAAAACACTGCTACATATTAGCTCCTGCTTTTGAAAATATTCTATTTAATTCATCTTTTAAAATTTTTATCTATCTCACTCAGTTATTAGTACTACATTTTGTAAATTAAAACAAAACTTTTACTGCTACATATAGTAATAATTCATGCTCTATAAATCAAGCTACCTTTCAAACACTCTCCTGCTTTATAAAAAATATATATGAATTGAGCTCGGAAAATGTCACTAAAAAGGAAAAAGTATAATAATAGAATCGCGTGAATAGATCTATTAACTTCAAAAATCAAATGCCGCTGGGAAAAATAGACATTGTATACCAAAACCATATGCGCAAAAGATTTAATAGGAACATTTTCCTTTCCAAAAAACAGATTAGGGGAGAATATATAGGCATGTGGGCAGATAGGAATTCCATGTCTTGGATGAGCAAATTCATATTTTTGCTATCCCTTTTCTCTCTCTGTTTTTAAAAGTTTAGCGTCTAACACTCCTGTAGTGAGTTTCTCTAAAACTATTATTTATTAGACTAGCATATAGCCCGTCATATGACGGGATCGGTAAAATTTTTAATTTCCAGAATTATAAAGGTACCCTATGATGCAGGTAAAAAAATTGCTTGTTTTTTGGCTAAGAATTATCTTTCTGCAAAAATAATCGATTAAAATTTAAAATTATCACATATGTACCTAATCTATTATTTAAGCCAAATATAAAAGAAAATTATTTAGGTAATATCTAAGTGTAAGGATAAAACATATGAAAATAATTCAGACGATATTTAAATAATTTAAAATAAGAAATAATTAAATGAGTTAGTTAAACGAATGATGTCATAATGATAGAAAAATTGTTATTTTTACCTATGTATTATGTGATAAATTGATACATTTCATCGCCTGCTCCTAAAATAGGGCTTGATATAATGGCATTAAACGCTCGAAAAGGGGGACGAGGTGGATTTCGAACGTTTTAAATATGACAGTATTTTTAGCTGTGATACGACACTTATTCATACCAATTTATTTTAGAATCGGATCTATAGTTTAGGAAAAGATAAACTTTACTCGCTTTGAATTTTGCTAACCCTAACTCATCAAAATTCCAATATGGATGCTATATCCTTACCAGGTCCAACCGCTTTATAAATTCGAGGACAGACAGACAGATAACTTAGGCTATTATTACATTACGAGAAGAAAGTTTTTAAGTCATAAAAAGTTGAAAAAATAATAAACGTTTATTTTAAAAATAATAAAACAATTTTGAAAATAATAAAACAACTTTAGGTTTGGTTTGGTTTGGTTTGGAGTGCTACGTCTACTTTTTGCAACACGAGGGCTAATGAGACCGGGACCTACAGCTTAAAGCCGATTCCGAACGGCTACGAACATCCATGCCACAGTGGGATTCGAACCCACGAACTCCGGTACCGCACCCTAACCAATCGGCCATCAAAACAACTTTAGGAATAAGAACTTTAAAAAAAAAACAGAAAATATTAAATTAATTAGACATTTAAAAAAGTATGGCCATGTTGGGGACAGAACCGTCACCTGAGAAGTACAATGATGAAAAGGGCAGGCGCTCTACCGAACGTGCTAGGCCTATACATGGTTAAAGAACTAATTAGAGTATATGAGCGTCGAGTAAACACAGTCGAGTTTCAATATTACGCTCCGCCCTTGCTGCTCCCTCTTATTCTATACTAAATTCATATCAAGAATGAATTTAGTATAGAATAAGACTTGAAATAATAGCGTTAAACGCTCGAAAAGAGGGGATGGGCTAGACTTCGAACTTGCTTTGAATTTTGCTAACCCTAACTCATAAAAAATCCAATATGGATGCCTGTATCCATTCCAGGTACAACCGCTTCATAAATTCGTGGACAGACAACTTAGGCTATTATTATATAGGGGATTTAAAGTTAGAATTCATAATATTTATTTTTTATGCTAAAAAGACAAAAAGTGAGTTAAACTCTCCCATTATCGTATAAAACGGTCATTAACTCTTTTGTAACTTTTGCCATAAAAATTATTTTTCAAATTTAATTTTCAAATACTAAAATTATTAATATTAGTTAAATTTTGCAAATTCAATATATTAAAATAAAATCTGAAAAAAATATTATACAACTAGCATGTAGCCCGTCATATGACGGGATTAGTAAAATTTTTAATTTTCCAAAATCCTAAAGTACTCTATGACGCAGTTAAAAAAAAAGGTTTGTTTTTGGGCTGAGAATTATCCAGTACACGCTCGATAATTTGTTAATCTTTTTACTCCTCTAAAGTCTCCTGATACTCTAAATGCAGTTTAGAATCACGTTGGATTCATTTAGAAAGATAATTCAAAGTTTTCTTAGCTATGTCGAAATTATCGTTGAGTTCTTACTAATTTTTTTGTCACAGTAATTAATGAAAGTAAAGGAGTTAAACTATCATTTCCATCCCATCCTGGAGGTAGATAGAATTCGTTGTTTATACCGGAGATAAAATTTTCATTACAACCAAAAATGATCGGTGATTAAATTTAAAATTATCAAATATGTACCTAATCTATCATTTAAGTCAAATATAAAAGAAAATTATTTATGTAATACCTAAGTAAGTGATAAAACGCATGAGAATAATGCAGACGATATTTAAGTAGTTTTAAATACGAAATGATTAAATGAAACGGTTAAAGGAATGACGTCATAATTGTAAAAAAATGTTATTTTTGAAGGGTTGGATTTAAACGTTTTAAAGACGGCAGTATTTTTCATTGTGATTTGAAGCATATTTATACCAATTTATTTCAGAACCGGATCGATAGGAGAAGGTAAGCTTCACTTGCTTTGAATTATGCTAACCCTAACTCATCAAGAATCCAATATGGATGCCTCTATCAATTACAGGTCCAACCGCTTCATGTATTAGAGCAGTGGTGCGCAAACTAGGGGTCGTGATCCCTGTGGGGGTCGCCAGAAGTTTTTTGGGGGTCGCCAAATTTTTATGAAATGCATTATCCCTGCATGCTGCATGCCATAAAGTGTACATATAAAGAGTGAAGCGCCGTCACTGAAAAGTAAAAGAAAAATTTTTAGAGAAGATTCGAGTATTTTCCTGAAAACGATCTTGGTTGGATTCGTGATCCATTTTCCTTTGACATATGCAGTTCAACTCTTCAAATTACTGAAAAAGAGCAATTGATAGATCTAATTAGTGATTATCCTCTTCAAAATCAATTTAAGACTCAGCCTTGCCAAACATTTTGGCTATCCGTGGAAAAACAATTTCCCGTTTTATGCAAGAATGCCATCAGAGTGTTAATACAATTTACATCAACGTATTTATGTGAAACTGGATTTAGTAAACTAGTTTCAATAAAAACTAAATACCGCTCGCGTTTAAACCCTGAAGATGATATGCGAATTGCAATTAGCAACATACATCCAAACATCGATGAGATAATTAGAAACTTGCAGCCACATACATCTCATTAAAAGGCAATTTACTGATTTTTGTGTTATACAAAAAGTATTTCCTTAAAATTATAAATAAAATTAATATGAGTCAGATATGATGATGTTTTTATTCGATGAAACGAAAGAAATGCGCGAAATATACAGCGTATTTGTGAACATTTATCTCTAGGGGTCGCCAAAAATTTTCTCTCTACAGAAGGGGTCGCAGTCGAAAAAAGTTTGCGCACCACTGTATTAGAGGACAGACGGACAGATAACTTAGGTTACTATTACATAAGGGATAGAGTTAATGGCCATTTTATACCGTAATGGGGGCATTCAACTCACTTTTAGCTTTGTCGAGGTTTAGCATTTCTTTTCACATGCGTACAAGCATATTTCTGGATAAGTTACTTTAATTCATCATTCAGTTAAATGGAGATTTTGCAGTTCAGTTAGATCACATCATAGCTGAGTTGGTGCAAACAGTTTGTCTAAAACCTTTAATGGAAAGTTAAAGGGGGAAACGAAAGCATACAGCCCATTCTGCAGCATAAGTAAAATCGATCGCTTAAACACATCAAACATTTTCATTTAAACTAATACTATTTGATTTATCCTAAAATACAAGTGTGCTTTGATTAACCCCATCTGATAAAAATTATATAAAATAGCCCTTTTTTCTGTTTTCGTTTCAGATGTGTCAAATAATGATGAAAATAAAATTTTAAAAATTATCTGATTAGAAAAAAACTGTAAAAATATATATCCAGACTACTTTGTAGTTTATATTGTTTGTTTTCGCTGAGTATATTTAAAAATGATTTCATATCTGAAGTTTGTTATAAAATGAGGATATATCCCTAAGATAAAAGTAAGCAGATCAATGCCATTAATGTAGTCGTCTTTTAATCTCTGGAGTTAGTTATCACAATTGTTAAGATTATAAAAAATAGATAGTTTTTTTTTAAACCCTATTGACCTTGTCACCTGATATTTTCACCCCGAAAACAAATGTTATAAATAGAAGATAAAAGAAAGAGAAAGTAGGTTTTAACATTCATTTGTAATCTCACACGTATTGATAAAATCGGTAGCTTTCCTTTTCGTTACTTCTCGTGCTCTTCTTTTATACACCATTACTTCAAACAAAAAATTAGTTAAAATATAGTTTACTTACTTAATGCTAAAATTATCTTTTAATAACTAAACTCAGATAAGGATAAAAATTTCTTACAGAAACTTATATCATAACTTATACAAAGAGGGTTCACACATTTTTGTACGATTTTGCAATATACAGGGTGCCCCAAAACTCTGCACAACTAGATTCCTCGTTGGGAGTACACAAAAACTGCCTAAATAAGCGGACCTGTACGATCCATAGTTTACGAGAAAAATATGAAAAACAAAGTATGACGTCACTGCAGGTGCAAGAAAAAACACTTTATTGAACATATCAACAGCACTATATTCACCGGTATACTCCCTAACAGTTCGTAAGGTATTTCCATTACATCAGCCGTACATCAGGTACATGTCGCAGTAGTCACGAACGAAATACATAGCCACCATACGAAGACTACCAGTAACTGCAAGATGCAGCCTTTTAACCCCTTCCGGTAAAATGACGAGTCTAGCTCGTCATTGGTTTTTCATTCCATACCGCACAATGACAAGCTACACTCGTCATGCTACTAAAGTTAATGTTAAATATGATAATTAATTTAGTTTATAATTTCTAGTATACTGAATTTAGCAAGACTTTTGTTACTTGTGGAAATACCAGGTCACTATTACATATTGTTTATTTAGAATTTCTTGGTACAAGTCACTGCCAAATTGATGAGTCAGAATAAAATAAAACCTACTAAGAAATGCCGTGTGTGTTACAAGAATCAAATTAGAAGTGAGACTCCCTAGCGGTGTAAACAATTCAGTATTCCTTTGCACTTTGTTTTGAAAAGTACCACTATCTTGAAGACTATTATCTGTATACCTTATTAATGTTTTGCTTTGATATTTTCTTAATTATACCTTTTCTGATATTATTTAAAACTATGTAAAAAGTATGACGTCACTGCCGGTGCAAGGAAAAAACACTTTATTTAACATATCAACAACAGTATTTGCATATATTTCCAGATGATAATGTTTAAAACGGTCGCCGAGCATATCGCATCATGCATGCTCGTGCGCCATGGAATGGCGTTAAGCCGCCGTTGAGCTGGTATTCAAAAGACTGCATCTTGCAGTTACCGGTAGTCTTCGTATGGTGATCATGCATTCGATTTTTGACTACTGCGACACGTACTTCATGTACGGCCGATGTAATGAAAATGCCTTAGAAACTGTTAGGGAGTATGCCTGTGCATATACTGCTGTTGATATGTCCAATAAAGTATTTTTTCCTTCCACCGGAAGTGACGTCATACTTTGTTTTTCGTATTTTTCTCGTAAACTATGGATCGTACAGGAACGCTTCTTTGGGCAGTTTTTATGTACTCCCAACGAGGAATCTAGCTGTGAGGAGTTTATGCGATCATTTTGGGACATCCTGTATACATATATATACTTACATATACATATATATACATATATAAACAAATACAAAAATTTTATTTTTTAATATATTCAGTCTGACAGCCTTTTAGTTGAGTTCTATTACATCTTGATTTCCAAGATAACAGGGCGTTTCTTAAAACATCAAGTTTGGCTTTGTTCCGCGCCTCTTTTACGATCGTCCAGAGTCTATCCAGTGTTTTGGGATGGAGTTTATAAAGAGCTTGTTTTTAAAGTCCAAATGCATAGTAATCAATAAGAGGCACTTCAGGGTACTTGGGTTGGATGCATTTAAAGAGAATATCTGGGTTTGATTTCTCATATTTTTAAAAAATGGAGCAGTAGATTTAGAGGTATGGCTTGTAGCCTTATTCTGGTGCAACTTAACGCAGTAAAGATTGTTTGGGTACAGGGAGGGAACTTCTCCTTTAAAAATATGTATTAAAATATATTTCTGATTGTTATACGAGTTAGTTTTGATTTTTTTATTATCCTTATTTTAAAATTGTCGTTATAGGAGAATCCTCAACCTCTAATAAACCATAACAATAAAATCTTTAATAAAACTTCCCTTGTCTTCTCTGAACAAAAATTTTAAATCTTTCATCCTCTTTATTGGTAGCAAATCGATCTTTTTATATTGCAGTCAGATAAGTAAATCCAAGCCTCATCAATAATTACCATTTTTCACGTACCAAATAATTTTTATGTAACAATCTGCTAATAGTCTTACAGCCTAACGCTGAGAAACATGCTTCGTTGGGAAATAAAGATCTTTTTTTAATTATTATTAGTTTCAAATCAGATACAAAGATATTTAAATATTCTTTGGGAGTGGGGGATATTCTTTTAAAACATGAAATGTGACTTTAGATTTATTAACAGGTATACGTACCTTTGTTGGGTATGTATTTTTGGCTTCTTCGCTGTCGAAGGTAAACGTTGACATCTTTTTCTTTTTTAATGAATTGTATCACTTATTATACGTGAAGAAATATTAATTAAAGCAATGTTTTTTCCATTTTTTTTAATTATTGGAAAAGCGCAAAAATATGGTCTTCGTTTCATTGTTATTTTCCAGCGACATTTTAAACCACTTAATATTTTTAATACTGCAAATGACATTTTAACCCTATTCCAATTTGACTCCAATCACGTTTTTACTTCAACATTTAAACTTAAATTCGGGGAGAAAAACAAATTTTTTTACAAAATCCCCCTCTGGACTTCTAAGAAGAAACTTTTTTTGATGAGTTGTAAGCAGGGGGTATTAGATGTTGTTCAAAATTGGAGTCATTTTTATTTTTACAAGACTAATGTAAGAACAATAAACATCATGAAAATCTACATATAAAATTTTACAATGGCATAAATAATTTACTTGACTTGGGTGCAATCTTCGTTAATTACCAATAATAACCTCTTGTTGTAACACACCCGCTTTGACGGAAGCTTTGACGGAATCCATGCTTATAAGTTACTGATCATTAATATTTGTTTATAAGTACCTCTGCATTCCGTAAACTAAAGGATTTAGATCTGCAAAGGATGTGACCAATATTCATTCTGATAAACTATGGACAACTGACATAGAGGAAAACTGTGTCGACATGGTCCTGCGTGGAGGAGAGCTTTTCTGAAATAATTTATTTTAGCATATAGCATGTTGGTATGAGGAAATAAGTTCGTAGCCAAAACGTCCTGTTTTAAATACTATGCAAAGATTTTCATCCCTTTATCCATGAATTTCAAAGACAATTTTCTATCGTTATTCACTGTCGTTACAGATTCTTGAAAGTAGTTATCGCTTAAAAAAATATATCCTTGACTTGTTCTGAATATACGACAACCTATTTCAAACGCTGATACTGTTCAAATCAACTTTTTGTCCGAAAAAAAAAGCATTCTGTTGGCATTTTAGAGAGCATGACTGCTCGGCAATTTCTTGCATCTTCGTAACATTTTTTGTTACATATATTTTGCATATCTTGATGTTATTCTAAAATATTTTTATCCTAAAGGCAAAAACACGGGTCTTTATAAGTAATCATTTGAATAATTCTGTGATCTACGTTCTCAATATATTTAAGCATCAATTTTATCTACAGAATGTTATGGATCTCCCAAATCTTTTCATTCGCTCTTATGCATGTACTGAGCGCAGACAATCAGTTCAACATCGATTTCTACAATTATTAATTTCCAATAATCATTATAGCATATTATTAAAGTAAAAAAAATTTAAATGCTTAAATATTGTACCTAAAGAGAATCAGATTAAAGAACTGCTTAACACTAGAATGCCCGTACGAGTCATTTCGACTACAATGTCTGCTTTGTAATATATATATATATATATATATATATATATATATATATATATATATATATATATATATATATATATATATATATATATATATATATATATATATATATATATATATATATATATATATATATATATATATATATATATATATATATATATATATATATATGTATATATATATATATATATATATATATATATATATATATATATATATATATATATATATATATATATATATATATATATATATATATATATATATATATATATATATATATATATATATATATATGCATATATATAATATGCTTATACGAATACTTGCCTATATATGTATACATGCATATATATATATATATATATATATATATATATATATATATATATATATATATATATATATATATATATATATATATATATATATATATATATATGTATATACATAAGATATAGATAACTAAACAGGTATATAGATAAATACATTATATATTACACACACATACACATAGGCTGGAATCATTTGCAGTAGTAAGAATCACTGCTTTCTAGTGTTAATTTATTTTCCTCGAGAAATAGTTTTAAATTCTACTTATACACTTAGGAAAAACTTCTGCTTCTATAAAAATAGTCTACTTGAAGAAGTAAGAGGCACACATTGCTTTACGAAGCGATATATATATATATATATATATATATATATAATCATAGAATTAGATAAAATTAAAAATCAGAAACATAAATAAAACACAAAGACCAGACTACAGAAACCAAATGAAAAAGTAAATAAATAAGTAAATGAATGGATTCTATGTTTACTAATACGTTGGAGAATTGGAACTCCAATTAGGCCGTAAAATGTTTTGGCGTGCACCACCCTCACCCCCAGTACTGAATTTCAGGGTAATATTAATACTGTTTTACGCAACCTTTACAAGTTACAGTTTCAGAGTTTTGAAAGAGATAATTAATTTGAAAATGTCAATAAAAAAAATGAGTACAGCGTGCAACATCAAATTGTGAGTACGAGCTAAATGAATGTAGAAAGAAAGGGAGGGAAATAACTCGAGCTCCAGACCCAAAGTTTTGGGGTTCACTGCTCGCCATGGCGGTTGATCCAAAGTATGGTTTTTTAATTTAAAAATGTTATTTATTGTTGCCTTCTGTTCTCTAACATTCTGGGTCTTTCTTTATTATGTAAATCAGTTATTTCTCGAATATTCTGTTCGGGTATAAAAGCTGGTACCCACTAGTTGTAAGCAACTTCTCGATCTTGTAAAGTTGCTAGTTGCTACTTTGCTTCAATAAATTCGTCTGTTAGGCTAAACGGTGTGTTCATTCGAATCTTCGTGGCAATATTTTGAAGAATTGAACGGGCCATAAATGGGTAAAAAGATAAATATTATGCATTTGGATAGCATTATTGTAATGTACCATTAAAAACGATGGGACGCCATTTTCATTTTGTAGCATTTCTAACTTTATTACAATTTTAAAGATCGTAATTGCAAATCTCAAAACCACAAAATCTATAATTTGCCATCAATCTTGATGAGACTTTGAAAATAGATGTATCTATAAATGTAATAATGGTTATGTATATGTATATGTCGGTTAAGAGTTTCTTTCCTCACTCACATTAACCTTTGCAACTATGACCCCTTTGGGGGTGGTCATGAATGTGGTTCGTTCCTTTTCCTGTAACTTAAGTTAATTATATAAATAACAATTCATACAAAAATTATGATTTTTTTATTTGATTAATTCAGAGAAGTTTAAAAATCATTCAAAAGTGTCAAAAATGAAACACTACAAATCTTCCGTTTAGTCTTTTTTCCTGTCTTGTGATAATATTTTTATATTTTATTTCATTTCAGACTCCATCATACGAATCGTCCTGTTTTTTGAAGGTATTTTGATATTTGTAACAATACAATCATCTCTGTCACATGGAGAAAACAGCTACAATAGCCATAAGATAAATGGCATAAGTCATATACCTTGGAATATGTTGTTAGATCCTAATTACACAAGTCACAAGTTGACTCCATCATCAAACAGGACTTCTTTTTCGCCTTCGCATTATGATGAATACTCATCACCAGAATCATTTTCCCACCAACAAAACAGCTTTTCTTTAATAAAGGACTCCGCAAGTCCTGGTGTGTATTATGTTCCACCTCCAACAACTCAAAATCCTCCAAAGAATCATGTCATAAAATATTCGCCACCATTTATCGATCAAAACCATAAACTAAGTGGATCCTTCAGTCCAACAATTCTTCGTCGCCCAACGGAAAAAGTTACGTTCCCTGCAGCACCCAGTTTTCACCTCAGCAGACCAGAAGCGACCCAACACTATGCATCAGCATCCCAGCAAAAATATAAGAAAATGCCCAACGTACTAAAAGAAAATGACTCAAAGAAACATAAGAGGTAAGTACAGAAGAGTTTGTATTTACTTGATTTGTTTCTTTCTTTTTCGAGATTTCAGAATGCCGGAAATGAGTAATTTATATCTCTACTAATTGGAGATCCTGCCAAAACAGGCTAAAATATTGGTGAAATAGCCAAACTGTAAGGAATAAAGGAAAAAAATTAAAGACATAATTAGATGTCTTTAATGAAAAATATATGTAAATATGCATACAATAATCTAAATGTAAAGGATTTCTTTGTATATAAATACTTAATAGATAAATAAGAATAAAGGCTTACCCTTTAACTTTCAATTATGTTAGAAAACACAAGCTTTAAATTCTCCTCAAAAACCCACAATACAAAACAGAAGCCATGGGGGCAAATGCTAATTTTACTAAATACTAAAGGATTACTAAGTTCTCCTCTCTCATAAAACAGCATCCTACGAACTCAAACGTCTATAGAAGCATAGTATTTAAGGAATTCCCGGTGATTGCAAATTATACATACTTTTCATTAATTCAATTTAGTTAAATTCAGGGATACAGAAGGCCAGGAACGGGGAATGGCAGGGGGACAGGGGACTTGGGCATTCCCCGAAAATTTGGTTATGTATTTGTGTGTATGTACTAAGATAGCAGGTAGCATTTAATAAAAAATTAATCCCTTTTTCTTTCATAAAATATTTTTCCCCAATACTATAATAAAAATTTTAAATGTGTTCAACAAATTAATTTAATTTTTTTGTATTCACTATTAATGACTATCAGAGCAATAGTATTTTATTATCTTAACATTTGTACCCCTTGTTTAAAAGCTGTTTGTTCCCCCGCAGTCAAGAGTACTTTTCAAAAGATTTGGGCTCTAGAAGACGGCTGCTTTCAGTGTCCATGGTGTAAACGGCTATGCTTTAGCCTCTAAGACGGTGTAAACTGTTCACTTTTATTTCAGGATCCTTTTTTTCAAAACATTGCTATTTTTAAATTTTGCGAAATCTTGACCACATGCCAGTAGCATAGAACAGTGCTGTAGATTTTTTCAGTATGATGCTGGTCTTCGAAATTCTGCCCCTTTAATGTTTTAATTTCAATAAAATATTGGTGGGGAAAAACAGGCTAAAATATTTGTGAATAGCCAAACTGTAAGGAGCAAAGGAACAATTTTAAATACCATCTCTTTACATAGGCTTCTAATGGGATCTCTTTGTATCATAGCACCGTACGGCTATGCTTTAGCCTTTCAAACGGTGTAAATATGTATAGCTTATTTTACCATGACAACTTAACATCAGTTGGGCATAACATGTGGAATTAATGGTTTGGGTTTACACAGTGCGAAAAAAGGAAGGTAATTATTTCATGTCGTTTGCCATAGCTGAGTTTGTGTCAGTATTTCCTTACACTGAGTTCCAGATGCATTTAAAAAAAGCAAAAAGTTACAGGAATTTGGTGATTTCTGCTCAGTTTAGAGAGAAAAAAACCTAATATTCTTTTTCTTTTCTGATTACGCATTCAAACTCATTCAAAATGAACAAGACACAGGAGAGAACTTGTAGACTAAATCAATTCTAGTTAATAAACAAAAGGCAAGTTTTACTTATATTCATTTTAAAATTTCTTTAGATAGAAATCTTGTCTTTACTTTTTAGGCATAATAGTGTTTTTGTTTGTTTGTTTACAATTGTTTCTTATAGATCTTACGGAAATTTTCAAAGAATGAATATATATTATTCTTAATTTTGTAACTATACTTCTAATATTTACAAAATTATAAAATACATTGAAAAGGTTGCAAACTTCAAGAAACTTTTTTTTAAAGACGCATTTTGCCCTATTTTCAAAGTTTTGCTAAACTTGCTCATTATCACTTTATCTCAATCAGCGTACAGTTTTTGCATATGATTATATACATTACTGTAACTATTAGAAAATAGGAAATATACTGACTGCATTAAAGTTATGTTTTTCTTCAATAATAAGTATTTCTTTCTGTGCAAATTTATAGAACGAAATACCAATGTACAGTTAGAATGTTTACTTTTTTAAGTTATAATACAATGTGATATCTTACACCAAAGTATTTTTTAAATTTACAAAATTTTTGCCTAGTGTTTAATAAAAAAGCAAATAAAAATTCGTTACTTTCTCTTACCCATAAATATCTTTTAAAATAAAAATTTTTTTGAGAAATGAATAAACAAGTGTATGTGATATATATTAATAAAATATACTTACTAAACATGATTGAGTATAATACATAAGTTCTCTTAGAATTATGTGCTCAAGTTAACTATGCGTGTTCTAATAAAAAATATTTTCATTTGATTTAATGTGGCTTTTTCTGGGGATACTAGATTAAAAAAGATTTCAAGATGTTAAAAAACGTTTTTCATGTTTAATTGTTAAACTTCCTTCCAGGAGATCTTAAAATGTTTTGTTGAATGCAAGATTGTTTAGAATATATATATAACACAATTTTGGCCAATTGAAATTAGCTTTGATATTTTCAAGGTGTAATATTTTTGTCCAAAATTGTAGTCTCCCTCCCCCTGAATTTTTTTTCTGGCTATGTCACTGCAAGTGGTAGATGCTTTTTATTAGTTATTACTTCCAGAAGCAATTGACGATTGAAGATCAAGCACCATTGTTTTATTTTTCTTTTTATTTGACACAACAGAAATACATCCAAGCCTTATTCGGTAGAAGATCATAAAAAGTGTGATAAACCGCCATTCGCCAGTGTTGCCAAAATAAAAACCTAGAAAACCCTACTGATTGGATAAAACAAATTGTTGCCAGAATCACAAAACTATAATCAATTTAGCATTTAATGAATTAAATAAATGGAGAATAAATTTTGAGGAAAGGGCTTCGAGAAGTTTTGCATTGCATGTCGTCTCAAAGAACTCCTGAACCAAATGTTACGCCTATAGGCTGCACCGTTTACGCACAATCGTGTTTATATTCATACTAAGCACTGTATGTAAATGATATTAATAATATACACTCTTGAAGTAAATATAAGGATACAGGAGATCTCAAAATGTTTAGTTAATGGAGCAAAAACTTCCAAAATGGCAGAATTCGACCAAAAATACGATTTTTTTTGTGTGTGGGGGGGAGGGGGTCAAGCAGGCACTTTCAGTCAATTTTTTTTTCAAACGAATAATCATTTTATTTTACAAAAACCTGTTTTTTGTTGTATATCTTTGCTCTAAAACTTAAAAATTGTTTATCACAGTTTGATTTTATACCTTATTTTTTTTCATTTTCATACCTTCAAAATGTCGCTCGTGTACAATTTTTTTTTTGTCTCTTTAAATCTTGAACATTATCTATAAATGGGTTTGTCGTAAAATTGCTTAGTATTTTTAAGTACTCCTTTTATTTAGTGTTTTCTTTGTGCGAAGCATTTTTTAAAGTTACAACCGGGAAAGTGATACTGTGAAGCACCAAAAGAAATTACTAAAAATTTGTCCTTTATATATGTATATATATATATATATATATATATATATATATATATATATATATATATATATATATATATATATATATATATATATATATGAGAGAGAGAGTGTGTGTGTGTGTAGTTAACGTTAGAGCCGTTGGAGTTTCGGGCTACAGAAAACCGTAGGTGGGTCAAACTTATAATATTACTTACTAATCTGGTAATATTAATTACTTATTAAACTGGGTCCCTGATTAACATGAATCTCTGTTGTTATTCAAAAAGTGCATTGTATTTATGAGCAAAGACATTTATTCATTTTTCAACTACTATACTACTATACTAATTGATAAAAAATAATAAGATATTACAATATCGAAAACTATATATAGTTAGATGGAATTAGTTTCTTGCCAGTCAAGGTTTCTTACACAGTTCAAGAGCAGTTTGGACAACTCTTTTTATATATAATTTGTACATTTTCTACATATCGGTATTTTACAGTTAGAACAAGTATCTACAGTTTTGATTCCTCACTTGGAAGCTTAGCAATGAACCATTTTTCACATTTAAACAGATTTTTCAATAATAGATTTTCGAAGATTTTTATGGGTATAAAATTAGGGAAAGTCAAGAAAATTGTTTCAATTTAATTAATAACTTTCTGAGAAAATTGGACACAAATCAGCTTTGGAGTCAAAATGACCCATCGCACGGTTCTAGTGTTATTGTAATTAAAAAATCGATACACAGATTTCATTCCTATAAAAATTGTAAACGTATAGTAAAAAAAATAAAAGTAATTAGCTAATATGCAGTGTACTAAATGCATTTTTAACACTAGATTGCCCGAGATTTCTTGTATACCAATATTGCTCAAAAACAGTCAAAATGACTGCATTGTGAAAAAATAACAAATATGTAAGAAATTTGTTTAAAATTAATTTTTAATATTATATAATAAAGGAGGGCGGAAGTAACTACAATTATTCATAAACCCATTTATATGTTATAGAAAAAGTCACCAAATTCTAAGAAATTGTGTCATTATATTTCATAATTGTTTTTTAATTGAAATTAAAAAACAGTCAAAATGACTGCCTTGGACAATCTAGTGTTAATGAATAATACTGGCTGACACGCAGTTTTTATAAAAATACTTTTGTTATTCAATTTAAAAAAAAAAATTAGATTTGAGTGTCTTATATATTTTACATTATGTCATTACTTATGCTCACATACAGAATTCAGTGAAAAGCTGAATATTTTAAAAATTAATATTTAAGGTCCTTTATAAACTTAATCATTGTGCCCGTCTCATATACGGACAGCCGATTGAACAATTTTGTCGTTCCCGTATGTCCCTCGTTCGAAATCGGCGTTAAGCAGTAGGTTCCGGTGTCATTAGTTTTCATGTCGCAAAACAGTAAACCATCGCGCTCGTAATAAAACTTTGGAGATAAAAAGCCATGTAAATTCCAATTATTATCGTGGATGCATCACTTTCATTAGTGAAACGAGTTATTATTTTAATCCCTTAATGCATAGTTTTTATTGAAAAAGGCTTCCAAAAAAATCAATTTTTTAATGTAAAAAACACAATTTAGAACGTTGAATTTAGAAAAAATATATATTTTTTATACTTGAATAAGTAAGTGTTATAGCTTACAATCCTATGTAAATGATAAATATCAATAAAACGATTTTTTTTCCTTTCACATTGTTATTTTCAATTCTCGATTGCATTCAGATGTGAAAAATTATAGCAACATAAAGTACAACGCCGCTCGAATTATCTCGAGTGTGCACAGTTTGGACAGTTTAAGGCGCTCGAGTTAACTAGAGCGTGCACGTTAAGGAGTTAAAAATTGCAACTTTCGACTATGTGAACTACATTTTTAATTTCATTATGCGCTGAAAAATCATTATTTTTTTTAGTTATATCTATAACTGACGTTGAATAAAAACCTCATAGTTTTCAGATAATAGCTTATATTATTTAAAGTGTACATAATTTTTTCTCTGTCCAAAAATTACGTGTATTTTTAAATGCCTGGGTTGAAATTTTTCTGCCTGGTTTGAATGTGCAAGAAAAGCCTAAGATAAGTTAAAAAAATTTAAATCTTTGAAACACTATAAAATTTAAGTGAAAAGAAATGTTTTTATATTAATCGATTTTAAATTTTTCAATGGATTTTTTAACAAATTTTATCAAAATTGTGGAATGAGTAAGGTATCAATCCTCATAAAGTTTGAAATGATTTATTCTACATTTTAAACTTTCATTTAAAAAAAGTTTTTAGTGTCTAGCATTCGAATGCATGGTCTATCTTCGCTTTAAAAATCAAGTTATACGACTAATAAAAACATGGCAAACCCATTTGCAAATATGCTAGAAGTTGAATCAAGCACTTAAGGGATTAATAAAGTGCGTTTTATTAGAATAAAAGAAAAAAAGAAAAAATATTGAGTTCATTCATGTTCCTTCGCTTAATCTTTTAATGATATTGAAAGGATAGTTCACTCAATACCATGATTTTATTTGCTGACTATTTAAAGCAATTTCTATTAGTTTATGAAAACACTTCAATGTATTGATTTTTCTATTAAATGAATCCTGGATTTGGACACAGGCACTCCATAAATAGAGAAATTCCTTTCGTTTTTCGAGGCATAAACTGTAAAAAGTAAAAACACAAAACAGATTTTTTAAAAGCCTCAGAATAAAGATTGCATATGGTATGGACGCAACTTTTTTTCAAATGTGTAATAACTGGAATAACTGGCTGATGTATAAAACAATACAGTTCAAATTCTAGCACATGGTTTTATAATATTTTAAAACACAAAATTTTTATATTTTAACGTGTCGATTTTTCTAAAAAATATTTTTTGATAATCAAATACGTTGAACTACACAAAATAGAAACTTTCTAATTTCAGAATGCTGGATTGTCAATATGAGAGTTTAAAACACAATTGTTAAGTACAAGTATACAGTTTACTTCTAACATAAAATCAGTTTTGTATTAAAGCTTGCTAATTCACATTTACTGTTGCTCTTGTTTAAATGGCAGATATTGAATTAAAAATAAAATGAAAATGATGCTAAGAATACTCGTTTGATACTTCTACAAAGAATTAGCATCAGTAAATGAAAATCATAGACATTTGCACATTTTGTTTTCGAACAAGTAATATTTACATTTCTGTACATTTTAAATTACTCATAAGAAAAATCTTTTCTAAACATTGTATGATTTTTTTTTCCTCGGAAACAGTATGTGACTTAACCCAATTACTAAACTTTTTGGCATGGCAATTTACAGACAAAAGAGAGAGAGAGAGAGAGAGAGAGAGAGAGAGAGAGGAGTACACTACAGAAAGATCTACCAACTCCAAACTTGATTAACTATTAGACCTGTTCACCATTTCTATCCTATTAACCTGCTCAGCATGTATGACATTTTGTCACAAAACCTTTATCTTGATGAGAACTTGCTGTTACAGCTCTAAAATTTAGTTCTTAAATATGTCACGAACGTACTTAAAACAGGAAAAAAATCAGACTTGGGAAAGAAATATTTTGTCACAAATGTTTTAGAAATTCAAAACAAAAGGAAATAATTCATATGTTTTGGGGGTTAGAATGCTGCCGTTAATTCTGACTCATTGAAATTTAAGTAATATTAATAAACATTTTTGAGTCGGTAATCACGTAAACCAGCGATTTCCAAACTTTTTTCGCGACCCTGTTTTATTAAGGATTTTTTGTTTCGTGAAAAAGAAAATTATGCTTTTAGAAAATACTGACCTAGAGCAGCTTTTCAAAGAGTCAAACTAAGGAAAGAAATATTTGTTCGCTAATGTTTCAGAAATTAAAAAAACAAGAGTAAATGATTCAAAAGTTTTGAGGGTTAAGACGATGCAGATTTTTCTGGCTCGTTGAAATTTAAGAAATAGTAATAAACATTTTTTTTAATCTGTAATCGCGTAAACCAGAGCTCTCAGACTGTTTTTTCATGGCCTGGATATATTAAAGATTTTTAACTTTGTGAAACGGAAAATTGTGCTGTTAGAAAACACTGTCCTAGAGCAATTTTTCCCAAACTTTTTTTCGGGGTCCAGATATTTTATATTTTTTCTTCGTAAATCAGTTAAACAAAAATAGTATAATAAAATACTTGTTGTTGTTGACTTATGCCACTTGGTTAAACCAAGCACGATTGAGACGGAGGCTACTTGTATTAAGGCTACGGAGTGCGCCTTTTGTTTTTAACAAGCACCACAAGGGTGAAAGTACGACTTATGTTCAAGTTGGTCCTCGTAATTTTAAAGTTGGGACCAAACAGAAGACCCATAGGCTTAGCCTGCCACTCTCAGAGGTATTGATTGAGAACTTGAAGGGCATTGTGACCACGAACCTATTTTACGTGCCCCAGTCACCTTTATCGAAAACGGTGGATCTTAGGCCTCTGGGGCTCTGAACCCGCAACTCTCCAGTTACTAGAGAGCTGCCTTTGCCGACTGAGCTACCGTAGCTCTAAAACACTTGTTCGACATTTAATCAGTTCCTGTATTACTTTTTCAGAGAAATGAGTGTTGAGAAGTTTATTTCGCACTTGTAAGTTGCAGCAAAAAACTATAGAATTTTTAGTACCTTTTGTGCCAAAAAAAATGTATTCTGTTGTCGATTGGGTAGCAAGAAATTGATAACTTCTGGTAGCGTTTTCACTATAATTAACAGATATTTCAAGTTCAACAATTTTAGTATTACGTGCCATTTATGAAGTTTTTAAATTGCAGGATCCAGCGTTTAAGTACCTACTTAGAAATGACGAATTATTAGTCACTTGATAGAGATGTATATCTAGTACAGTGGTTCTTAAAGGTAGAGATTTCTCTGTGGTATTCCAGAAAAATGTGTACTCAGATATAAAAATAAATATTGTTATTCTATTAACACTCTGCATTACAGCTATACCCCTCTTTTAGTCAACAGACCATTATTACGTTAATTAATAGCGGTTTTTGTTGCCAAGAGTAGTCGTCTACTGTCCCGTAATCAGGTTGTAGATAGTTTTTTGCAAACAAATGTAGAGAACGTGATTTGCACTACTTCTACAGGTTTTGCTTCAATAGGGATTTCATTGAGTATGGTGAACACTACAGTGATGTGATATACTTGTGTTCACTCGCTTTACACTGTACGTAAAAATTCCTTGATGTAGTAATCATTTTATATATGAAAAGCAATGGTAGCGGATGTGGTAGTCTTGATATGGAGATTATCTATAAATTGCTATAAAAATGGGTATAATGTGCATATTACTTATTTTTAGATACATACACCCAAACAAAATGGACAGATTTCCCAAAAGAAAGCATGATAATGATAAATCCTTGTTTGGAATGCAAGTAAGAAAGCAAAATTACGACCTTCTAGCAAATATAAGGAAAATTATTTAAGCTTTCGTATCACGTGGACCTGAAGTAAAGATCATATTGACACTATGCTCAATATAAGGATGCTAAAAGCCAAATGAGTTACTGTTTCGTAGTATTTTTCTATCACATAATTTTTGTAACATTTGACTCAATTATAACAGTATATTTCTCAAAATTTTTCATATGGTATGCCTACAACGTTTTGTAGGATTTTAAATGCACTTTGACTTAAAAAAATTTATTTCAATTACATCTTTTTTAAATAACATATTTTCGTAACTTTTTTTTTCTACGACCTTTAACCTCGTTTTCGTGATCTAGTATTTGACAAACACTGGAGTAAATTTCTCTTTCCTTTGGCTGCTTTATGTATAACCCATTAATTTCTGAATGCAGGAAACCGGATGATTATTTCGATATGGAAGATGGTGATGATGATGAATATTTAGACAGTTATTATCAAGATTACGATTACAGTGAAAACGACAGAGTAAGTTACAAGCCATCAAAGCAATCTTCCCATTATAATAAGCACAAAGAAACTGGCGATCCTCTTGGCCTTCTGCCATCTGCTTCAGACCCGAATGGATTCTTCGCAAAAGCTAAAGATCTTTTGCGAGGAGGAAGTTACAGTAAACCAAGTTACTCGACGAGTGGATCAAGCTACTACACGAATTATCCACCGGATAAACATATGGAATATGAGCCACATGGAGGGCACTCATACTATGACCAAGAAGCCCCCGGTGAGTAAAGTAACTTCTAAAGTCAAATTAAGATTCAATTATATTTTTGTGCATTTGTTGGAATAATGTTTCAGGGGTAAAATTATAACAGACCTTGCTAGATTAAATTATTTTCAGTTTAAATAACAAACATTATTCAACATCAAATCTTTAAATATGCTTTACTTACAACAAGAGCTATGATTATTAATACATTGATTATTAGATACACATTTAGGCACTGCAAAACTCCATTAAATATAAATATATATTTTAACAAGAAAAAATTTAAATTCTTAGTTATTTATAGCAATTGCAATTGTTAAGTTAATTTTCATTTAAAAGTATTTTTCCTATTATAATATTGATATACTATATGTGTGGGTCGTTTATCAATAATATATTTAGAATAATTTAAGTATTTAAAATTATTTTTCTTCTTAGCACCAACGGTCGGACGATGGCCAAATAAGTAGTACGCCGCCTTTCAGTATAAGAGGCTATGGATTCAAATCACGACTTGGATGTTCGAATCCGGTTGGAATCGACTTTAATCAGTAGACGCCAGTCAAATAATTAATCATCGGTGTTGTAAAAAACTGACATCCTTGAGGATGGAAAAAAAACTTACTGCAGCGCTCCAAGCTAAGCCAAACCAAACCTTTCAACCAAGAAAGGAAAAGTATCAAGATATATTTGAAAAAACCGTATGGTCCAAATATTTTATATCTTGTTTTCTTCCCGTAGATTAAAAAAAATTACTAGTACTTGGTTAGTCGAACTTTCTTACTCGTGAAAAATTAAAATATACTTCATATATTAGAAAAATTGTTCCATGATGTATGTACGGGCATTTCAGTATTTCGCTTTCAAAACTGTATGAAACATTATTGTAGAAATCGGCTTATATATTCTGAATGGAAATTTGAAATTCTGAAGCATTTGAGAGAGAATAAAGTAAAAGTAACCATTCATATTTGTAGCGATGTACCTATTAGATTTGGGCGACATCCCCATGACTAAACTAACTATATCACTTAAGATGTAAAATTTTCAAATATATACATAGTAAAAATTTTAGTAGACATAAATGTACAACCTTTACTGATAACTTCATTCGATGATATGTTTTAACTCTCTGAATTTTAGATTTAATTCAAAAGAAGATGACAGGGTTCATAAATTGCAGCCATGAATATATCAGACGTTTAGTACTTCAAAATCAGACCGGAGAGTTGTCAGTATGATACGCTTTAACACAAGTAAAAATTTTTTTTTTTTTTTAAACTTAATAAAGTGACGAATATGCCCATCAGATCTGTGGCGCCGAATGTTCTTTCATCCATTCAAGGTGTTCATTGAGAAGATGCTTTCCTCTCGAATGAGTTCTAAATAGAGCAATCTATCATATAAAAAGCTAATAGCACTTTTAAGCACATCCACATACAGATACAGCGTCGGATGTCTGCTAGGGGGAAAAAATCTGAGTCGTTTGAACTTCGTATAATATGAAATCTTAAAACGTGATTCAAACATTGGTAAATATTTAAAAAACATTTTAACACGCAAGTGACACGTTGACGGACACTTGCGTCTATAGCCGTCGAAGCAAAGTTCACTATGTGGCATGACGGCAATAAACGTCCAAAACAAACGGTCGTTTTTAGACACTACGGCTATAGCGGCACAAATGTGCATTTACAAATAGAAGCCTAGCGTCGTTTTAGAAACAATTTTTTAGGTTTAACTTCATTTTCCCCACTGAAAATAATGAGTAATAATTATAAAATTATAATAATTTTTTTTTGTAATTTATTTATTTTTGTTTGATTATGAACTAACATTTCGTGTAAAACTCCCAAAAATACTTTGTTGCACACAAAAAATTGCTTATTTGAGTCATTAAACCTGTCATTTACGTTTTTAAATTTTTGCTGTTATAGCCGCCATCGTCCCATTACTTAATGTCTAGAGTCCGCTGGCGCCATGACGGTTATAGCCGCAACCTAATTAAAGGTGCTGAATTAATCAAAATTAAGTTTATTTAAGCAGAAAGAGTAAAACTATACTTCTAATATTCTAAAAATTACAAAAACATATAGTGTTAATTTTCGAACTTCACTTGTTCCTACTGTCCGTCAATGTGTTAAAACAAAAAATTTTTACTTGTATTTTCCAAACTGAATTGCTGAATGAGTAATTTTTATGTTGTTTCATTTGCATAGCTTATCCATCTAAAGAAAGTCATTATGAACAACCAGGATATGATTTTAACGCCCCATACGGCGGCGATGGACACTACGGAGGAGTTATCCCATATCCAGATAAAAGGAAGGGTTCGAAGTATGGGCCTTTAGCATTTGCTCTGGGTCTTCTACCTCTGGGACTATTGTTAGCATCATTAGTTCCAACAGTAGTAACAATACCAGTAACGACAGCGGTTGCTACAGGAAGACGCCGAAAAAGGAGTGTACGGTTTGTTAATCCTGTACTCGAAACAATTTCGGAATATGGGGTAACAGCTCTAGAAGATCCAACATGTTTGAACAGAATATTTTGTCAAGTTGTAAGAGATGGGAAACAAGAGAGATCATCAATAGTACAAAAACTCTATTTTAAAATAGCAACTTTGTAAGTATAGCATTTTCTATATATCAAATTATAAAGTTGTTTAATTGAAAAAATACGTAGAATGAAATAAAAGAAATTCAAAATGAAAGCAACAAAAGCGATAAGTTAAATTGGTATTTATACTATAAAAAACATAGTGTCTCTTTAAATTAATTCAAATCTCAACAATAAAAAGAGTGGTATAAATCCTTCCTTAATGCATGTTGAAGACATCTCTTTGACCAAAAACAGGATAAGAGTTATTTGAAATTTAAAAAAATATATTTACTTCATGAGCATACTTAGCATACCACAGTTCTTTATCATCAGAACAAGCATAAAAAAAGTAAATGCACATCTAGATACGTTTTTACTGTCCTATGCGACTATAACAATACTTCTTGCGAATTATATTTCTAAAACACTCTATAATAGAGTTTTTCGAACTCCATAAAATTTACTTTTATCCATAATAGCAGTACTGGAAAATCAGTTGACCTATAAGTAATAGTTTCTTATTGACAAACACCTGAAATCGAAAAAAAAAATTATGTTTCTACCTCAGTATCTGGCCAGGCCTTAATGTCACTTTAAATAATTTTACAAAGGATGGTTCCTCTTTTGTTCTAAAAACAAATTAGGTTTCCAGGAGAAAGATTGAAGACAAACGTAGCATTTAAACCAGATTATATTCATAAATTCAATTATCTTTTTTTTTTATCTGAAAAGTTTATAGACTCACTTTCTTTTAGATAAAAAATAATTGTCAATAGATTCTAAAGAATAATTGTAAAAATTCCGTTGCTTACAAATTTTAGAAATGTAAGAGATAACAAAATATTTGGCCTACTAAAAAATTCTATCCGTTTCAGAAGTTAAAATAAATAATAATAATGAATTTTTTATAATATATACTGTACAATATAATTTACGTCGTTAATTATGACCTTTTCTCAGCGTAATGGTAAATTCTAAATAACTTCTTTTAAAACTAGTTTTTCCTTAGAAGCGAAGAACTCGAATAATGCTTAGTTGATATCTGCTTCAGTTTTGAACTTTTTCTCCTGAAAAATTTTTGCAATAGAAACTAGTGGTAATCGGAGGGTGCAAGGTACGGAGAGTAATCTAGATACGGTAGAATACTCAGACTAGCACTGCAATATTATGATGAGTCACCACACAGCTTGTGAATCAGCATTATCATGATAATGTATGTTATGCTTCCTATTGAACATCGATGGCCTCTTTTCTCTAAATACTTTGTTTAAATCATCTGTTTGCAGACAGTATCTCTCTGATATTAGTTTTTCGTTAGGTTTAAAAAGCTCGTAATGTATTGGTCTTCAAACGATCCACCATATACAAAGTATTTTCTTATTCAGAAAAAGAGAATGCTGTGATGAATAAGAAAATGATACCATGATAAGGGAATCTTGAAACTTGGAGGTGAAGGGGACATGTTGTCAGAGGATACAATATGGTTTTTACCTTACGGTGTATCTCTAGGTAATCAACTTTCTATCACCAGTTACCATCCGGTCAACGAGGGATTCGTTTCCGTTTAAGACAAGCAGAGCTATGCACGTGACTGCTCGATTAAGTAAATATTTTTCATTTAAATCATGAAACAACTATTTGGGATATTTATAAATTACTCTTAGTTTCTGAATATGCTCTGAAATAATTTATTGAGCTCAGTTAAGATTTTCTACAATCTCTGATATTATCCATATAGGATCTTGCTCTACTAAGGTCTTGATAAAATCGTCATTCATTAAAAATAATAGTCCATGGTGAGGTTTATTGTTAAGATAAAAATTAGCTTCAAATTTTTCGAACCATCTTCTGGAAGTTTAATCCTAACTGCAGCTCCTCCACCAAAAACTTCATTAAATTTCGACAGGCTTCTGTAACATTTCTTTGTTGTTGGAATTCATACAAAATAGTGTTGCAAACGAACTTTATCAGCAGTCCTGTTTATAACAGCATAAGACAGTTTTGTTGCAGTTAATGTAGATGAACATAAATCTAAATATATGTGCATAACGAGAGAGAGTCATATATGGCTAAGATGAAGACTTTCATACATGTTGAAACTTGAAATAACATTTTCAGAAAGAACTTTCCGGTAACCTAATACTAAACCTTCAATTACAGAACAAAAACGATATCACTAATAATTATATTATTTGAAGTGCAAAGTAGGACATATAGCTGAAGTTAGTGCTCTACCTAGCATATTTTCGATCTGTTGAATATATGAACTTGGCAAATATGTAAACTTTATGCCATGAGAAACACCTTAACAATACATTGATTATACTAACTGGGAATAAGAATTCCTATCTTATGCATAAAAATTAAGAAATCGCAATGTTGTTCAAATGTGAACAAATGGGAAACCTGCTAAGAAACTTTCTAAAAAATAATAATTAAAGGATTGTCTGAATATTTAAGTTATTTTAATACTTTTTTAAAAACACTAATAATTTAAATCTCTGTAGCTGAAAAACAGTTTTAATTTATATATTTATCTCACTTATAAATTGTTTAAAAATTTAAAAAAGCAATTTTAACTTTAAAAAGAAAATACATTATCCTATTTTTGTGGATTTAAATCACTGTATAATGGTTACTCTTTAAGATACATCTGATTTGTAAAATATCAAAATGAGATCATAAAAACATGGAAAAAATAATTTTATAGCTATCAGACTTTATGGAACATACTAATCTAATACCTACTTATATACACTTACTATAACTTGTTAAACTATGTGCGGTTCCAGCAATATTTCAGACATGCAAATAGGGTTTCCTCCACCAAATATGAAAAATTTCCATTAATGACGGATATTTCATTAAAAGGTTTTAAAAAAATACTTAAAGGGTTAAGAAGTTTAATGTCAACTTTTGTTTAAATACAAGGAAATAACCTAACAACATCTCCCAATATAATTAATAATCTTTCATTTAAAAAAAAAACTGTCAAGCACTTTCTTAAATTATTCTCTTTAAGAATTCAAATATTGGTATAGGTATTAAAACTTCTTGTCATAAATATTCAATTTTTTCTGTAACCTACTATACATAAATTTAAACATTAATATTTACTATAAATTAAAATCTTTTTTCAAGACTGGATGAGAAATTTGCTGCTTCTGTTGGATTAAAGCCGCTGATACTGGCTGTTCGCAAAGATGAATGTCATCAGTTCCTGTGTTCAACAAAATCGAACTCTACAAGACCAAGCAATGATTAGATTTATGTTTTTATTATTATTTAGTAGAAAGGATTTCTTATTTATATATCATTCCTCTCAGTTGCATGTTATTCATCATAAAAACAAAAAATGTTAAAGAAAATAATAAATAGTGTTATATTCTAATAAGTACAATCTATGTATGTTTTGTGTGTAAATAAACAACAAATCTGAAGCAAAATATTAATAAATATATATATGCTCAGAATAAAACTGCTTTCTTCCATAGTTTTACTAATACGAATGTATTTTGTAGGATTTCATAGCTATATAATCTAAATTTAGGTTCAATGTAATATTTCATAAAAAGACTATATTGATCTCTCCAACAAAGATCACAGTCAATTAACTAACTAACCAAAAGAAATGAATACTGATGTACAAAATCAATTTAAACTACATGATCAAAAAAGAAACAATTAGGTTTTACTTCTTTTTAAAAATGATATCTAAAAAAAATTAATACTGATATGCAAAACCAATTTAAATTAAAGCAGGACATGTCATGTCTTACTTCTTTTCTGAAACGGTATTTATTGTACATTTCTTTTTACTAACTATATGAAAAGATTAAAATTCATTCCTTAATAACTTTTATATTTTAAGAGCTAGTATATGTATAAAACTACTATTATTACTATTATTGCTGTTATTATTAATATCAAATTACATTAAATGGTATGTTCACTAAACACAAGATATATCCTTTTTGGTGATGTATACAAAATTTTGATTTAGTAAAATATAAATCATATTATAATTGTAATCAAATAAACTCTGCTTTTTGCTTCCATCTTTGATACCGAATGCTCAAATTGTCAACAACATTTACCAGGCATCGTACTTGTCCTGAAATTGAAAAAATAAATATATCCTAAATGTCTTATAATATGATAATTTATCATAAAAATCCTGAAATTCTACAGTTTTTCAGGCCATTTTACACAATATTTTTTCAGAAATTTCAGAACAAGTATGATCCCTAATTTGCATACGCCAGATGTCTTTCATGTATTTAATAATACCAATTCCATTAGGATATAGTAACAAAGGCTATGTAAATTTAAAGTTTAAATCAAGCTAAAATGGAAAATTTCCTAAATTTATTCTTATATGATTATTAATTTAATGAAATGCTTAAAACTTTGAAATGATAAAAATTGGTGAAAATATAAATATTAGTATAAATATCAGTATAATTATATTTCACCCAGCAAAAAGAAATTTACCCAAAATCAGACCATTATTTTTCTACTGAAAGCTTAAAAATTATCCAGTTAAACCTTTTATCAACAAACCAATCTTATTAATTGAAAAGAATGTTTTTAATACCATATATACTTCAGTAACCTAAAGGGATAAGTATAAATGCTAATAAATTCTAATATTTCATGACAAATGGAAAATGTACACACAAATGAGAGAGCCCATTAGCTTAATATACCTTAACTCTTTAATAATCAATTCACAAATACTTGAAATATAGGCTGATGAAAACAGGAATACTTTAAATGTTTATATAAATATATTAGAAGATAAGAAAATTCGTGTGCAGCTTTCTCATCCTCTAAAATTTAAAAAAAAAATTTTTTTGAAATAATCCCTATTTATTCCTTATAACAATTTTTTCTTCCAGTATTTTATATTAAAAACACAAAATTCAACATGAAGGACTTCCCACTAGATGAACAAAATTTCCCATTCTAATATTTATACAAGATAACATCATACAACAGTCTAATGAGTTACTGAAAGTAAGACAAGACTGAATTGGAAAACAAAGAACATACTGTGAGAAAATAGTACATTTAACATTTAGAAAGATGCTTGCTTTAAAGCTATTCAAGCAAGCACTATCAATAATTGACTTTATAGCCCAAAACTAAATTATTGTTAAAATATTGTTATAAATATTAGTTCTTTGTCAGAAAATGTGTTTCCATGTTATGAAAACATTTACTATGCATCGTTAATCAGAAGAACTTAACCTATTTTACACCCATGGTTCTCATTAATTCACAGCTAAAAATTTGCCTATTGAGTTATGAATTACCCTTTTCAGCTCAGTATTTTATTTTAAAAAATGGTTCAGATTTTAAATATACAAAAAAAAATAAAACTTTAAATTTTGTTACATTTAGTCCAGCTGGATTTAATATACCTCAGAAAACATAGTTATTTAGTCTAATTAGTTACATAGTTACATAGTCTAATTTGAACAAAATAAATAAATTGTGATAAAATAGGTCAATAACAAATCTTTGATCACTGATCTGTTTTATTTGATCTCCTATTCATCTTTTATAACAGAGAACATTCAAATAATTTAATTAATTAATTCAAAAATTTTACTTGAAATAAAAATTTAATTTTAAAAGGTTTTCAAACCAGTATTACAGTAAATGTTTGTGGAATTATCAGATAATAAAAATAACTTTTGGAATTTATACACACAGCATTAAAATAATTGTCCTAAGTAAAAACCAATTTTTATATACATGGATCTATTTTATTTTGAGACTGAAAACTCAAACATCATAATCATAAAATAATATTTAATCAATGAAAATATTTTACATTATACAACCTTCTAGAGAAAATACCCAGTTTACTAACAAAAGTAAAACAGCATTTATTTTAATTTTAATATTGAGAAGAGCATATTCAGACAATATTTAATTAACAAAATATTTAATTTTATTACTTATACATTGAATTTTATAAGAAACTATATCATAAGTCTTTTTTAATTAAACTACACTTCTAAATAAAATAAAACAGAATTGTCTTACTTTCATATAGCCATAAGATGACTGGGAAAAGACAAATTCTAAAACAATTTTTGAAACACATACAGTAATCTATTTCTTTTAATAGCAAAGAATTAGGAAAAAATTGTAAATCTTCCTACTGAAGTGTATTTAAAGCCAATGTTACTTAGTACCTGACACTCAATAACAGTCAAAATTCCTAAAAGTTATAAATATTAGAAGACCAAAAGTATTTTATAATTTTCAAATTTAATATACAAAACTATTTACTTATATCTTACACATGCTTTGGGTTAAGATTAAATAATATATTATATACAATATAATTTCCTAACCAAACTAATAAAAGAAAAACAAGTATAAAGTTAATTTACAAAGCTCCATTTCTTGAATGATCACTAACTTTAAATAAAGGTAACAGATATGCATCTATAGAATAAATTAATTTCCTACTTATGAACTCTTCAGCAAGGCACAGCTGATAACTACACTAAAGGATTAAGTATCACAGATGTAGAACTTCTCTCACTTTCTACTAAACATTAATAAAGTACAGACAGCTAAAAATGAAAAAGTGTTAGTAAATCTTAATATAAAGTTATGCTCAACGCACTTCTTTACCATTAAACAATATTATCATGTGAATACTGTTTTTTTTTTTTAATTAAATAAAGTAAAATAGTATATAAAATGCTAACACTTATAATGAATGATGGCACATAAAATTCAAGTACTAAACAAAATGGATGACACAGAACAAAATAAAACCCCAAAAATGTATTCTTAAACAAAACTGAATAATATGATCTGCTGCATTAATGATCAAAATGTTAAGAACAAAAAATTAAAATGAATATTTTTAAAACCCCTTTTGAGAAAAGTTAGAAAAAACATTTAATTCATTTTAAAATTTCCTTTACTTGAAACATACATTTCAAGGTTTGAAAGAAAAATGCAAAATATGTCTCTACTTCTGTTAAAAGCACATAGCACAGCAAAATAAAGCAGCTTTTGAAATAAGAAGAAAAAATTACTAAATGACAGAAACTAAGATCAGTCATTAAATCAAATGTACAGTACAGAAGGTTAGCAAAAAAACTATTAATAATATTTATATACTGACAACTCTAGACTAAATATTCTTAATTATTAAAAAAATAATGAAAAACAAATAAATATAAATATTTGGCAATTTTAAAATTAGTGTGAATTCAAGTAAACAAGCTACAAACATGCATGAGGTATATAAAATATTTTTTTAATAAATGTTCCATAAAGAAACATGTTACAAAAATAATTCCTATTGAAAGAATACTTAAACATAGATATTTAATATAAAATAAAAGAACTTCTGGGTGAAATAAAGTAAATTAAAACCATTTAATCTTTCAGGAAATGATAGTGCAAAAAGAATATTAACAAGCAAAAGCAGATTTTGCTTTGCAGAAAAAGGAAGCCATGAATAACTGTACAATAAAAACAGTTTATTGTTTCAAGATGGCAGAGATAGTTTTAAATAGGGTAATACTTACAAAAATATTTCAATTCTAACAAATTTCTATTTTAATATGCCACAATATAACATAATATACAAATAACAAATATTATATTGCACAAGAATTTGAATAGAATCAGTTGTTTAAGTATTAAAAGTGCAAGATGATAATTTCTTTAAGGCATTATCCTATTTACATTAATAAAATATTAATTTTTGCTCAAATTAATATTTATCACAATAAAATATAATCATCATCATTTACATCATCATCATCAGCTATACAAGAACTACTTCTTAATGGTGGGTAGATACTTTTTTCATTTGGATGCAATGAATCATCTACTACATCAGTTCTTTTTCCTTCTGTCAATGCAAACACAGGATATTCTAAGTTCCTCTTTAATGGAGCAGTAATCTATAACATAAAATTATTAAGCTATAATATAAATTTAACAGAATTCATAAATTGAATAGTTTACAACATTTTTGTTGAAGATAGTATTAAAAAACTTTTCATTAATTTCATCCTATAAATCAATAAAGCTACTAAGCATTTTAAATAAATTCGAAATAAAATATTATCATATATATAAGTATGTGTGTATGCATGTTCTACACAAAAACACAGTTTATATAGCCGTTGTTTTTAATGAAAAATGAACAAAATATTAACAAACTTTACAATTTATAAATTGTACATTTCAAAATATTAACTTTGAATTCTTTTTTCACAATAAAAGGACAACCTGTATTCTTTTAATTATTTTTGCCATACAATTATCTATTGAAAGTTTCTTGAATAAAAGAAATGTTTCAGTTTTAATTCAATATCTGACTAGTAAACTTTAAAATATAACTAAAAAATATTTTCTAAAACTTTCTGTACTAATATCCTGTTTTATAACAAAATGAGAATAATTTTATAAATTTTCAATGTTTAATCAAATGTTAATACTGTAAAATTATTTTTATAAACTGTTTAAACATCAGAAAAATACAATTTCTAATAATAAATTATAATAAACATTTTGATGATTTGGAATAAACGAAAATTAAGCTTAAATGCAACTATTTATTTTTAAGGTTCTAAAAATAGGTGCACAAGCATGCACTTATGAACGACCCAGTTTTAAGGAGTAACAATTAAAAATTCAAAGTTTTAAGATATTTTCATTTTTATGTTTAATATTGCTCAGAAAAATTCAGCTTACATTATATGATTTCAAATTTGCGATCATAGGTTGTACCTATGTCACAAATTACAAATTTTATATTTCATGTCACAAACTCCAAACTTTGATTACTTTTTAAGATTGATTCATCAACATACATAATTAGGTATTTCAAATTCATTTCTTATATCATTTTTAAAAATAGAGAAGAATTATTTTAAAAACATTTAAAATGTTAACATACTTCTGAAAATTTTTCAATAAAAAATTGAAAATCTTCCAGTTTCCTAAAGTAGAAACCAATTGAACAACTGGGATCCATTTCATTGAAAGACATAGTTCGAACAGATGATGAATGAAAGGACTGCAAAGAATTTACAAAATTTATATCAGCAATTGTAATTTAATACAATCTAACAAAATTAATGCATCAATAAAAAGGAAAAAAACTTTACAAAGTTCCAAAAAGTTTCAAGATTTCAACTAAGTAAAAGTCAAAATTATAAAGGAATACTTTTTCATTGAAATCCTCTTTTTCAACATCAATAGCTGGTTGACATGAATGGGGATCCATGTGGATAATTTTGTCATCTAGTTGAAAAAAAAAAATAAGACCACAGCTATACTATGCACAGCTTCAATACTAAATCAAAGTTTTTTTTTTTTTAAATCTATCAATAATGAGTAATATAATTATTAATAAAAAATGGATAAAACACTTTTGGTTTATAAAATTATTCTTAAACAAGCTTGAAAACTAGTCTTTGGTCAATTTCATTGTTAATAATCATTTAAAAAATTGTTTTGATACAAACAAGATAATTTTGAAAGAATTTCACATTTTTCAGATGTAGTAATTGCAGTCTAGGAAAAAAATCTTTTACAAATGCCTTGATTACCAAATGAATCATAAGAAACAATTACAAAAAATATAAGCATATGCAGATATATAAAAATCATGTACACATTTAAAATAAATGTAAATTTTTAAAGTATTACGGTTACATAAACACTTCAAGAAGTAAATAAAATCAATATGGGAAAGAATGCTTTATACAGTTAGAGAAATTGAAAACCAAGCTTTAACTCCATTAAACAGAGAAAATACTGACAATGGATAGTTTGTAATATTGCTTAGTAGAATAAAATTAGGACATATAAGAAAATTTTAAACTGTTGAATATATTCCTGAGTCTACACATTATATAATTTAAAATTTAAAAAAAAGAAAGCATATTTAATCCTAAAAGAAATAACACTAAACAATTTTTTGGAGTATTTATATTATTTACAAATTAAATCAAATTTTTAAAGTTTATCTAGAAATTATGACAGGTTTAAAATTTACTATAGAACTTGATAAAAAAAATAACTAAATAATTCCTCAAAAGATGAGTATATATAAGAAAATAATTTGCTTATATTTACCCAATTAATTTTTAAACAATCATTCCTAAAATTATTTTAAATTAGACTTTTATTATTATTTTGACCTCTGCATAGAACTTTCTGCATAAACATATTTGACACATACACTTTCATGTTACTAATAGTATTAACTACAATAGGTATATATTAACAAAAGATGAACTCTGAGTTAACAATTGACAATAAAAAAATGCTAAATAAATCCAATGACAGTAATGTAACAACTTCCTTAAAAAGACAATATCTCTTAAATACATATATCTATTCTTAAAATTCTAAAAAGAATACACACCACATACAGATATCAATGTAACAAAGGGACTATATTACAATTTCATCTTTATATATATATATATATATATATATATATATATATATATATATATATATATATATATATTAATTTACAGTCAAAATCAAACCAATATTTTTCTTCGTGTACATTGTAATGTTTATTTCAAACAGAAAGATTAAAATTATAAACGATTTAAATTTTCAGAAAAAAATCAACAGTTCATGTTGCTCTGAAAGTATCTATAAAACAGTTTTTAAATAATCTTTCACATTCCTGTGTGAAGATACATGAATTCCAATAAAACTTATCTTGAATATTTTTAATGGATTAAAGGATATTAAACTAGTACCAACAAAAGAAATAGTAAACATTTCACTTTCACAATTCCTACAGAATATCACAGAAATAACAAAAATATCCTCTTTATATTGTGAAATGATGTTATGCTAATTTGGTATTATATAGGTCTAAAATAACCTGTCAACAATTTGCTCTAGATAACATAAAACATCATTTATAAAAATCATTTTAAGCTGTTCAGCCACCCATTTCTAACCTACAGTTTTGTTCATTATTGTAATTGTGATGTGTGCATTAAAATAATATTTTAATAGTACAATCCATTAATTACTGTAAAATTTGTTTTAAAAATTTGTATAAAAAAATTAACATTTGCATTAACATTAAATAATACCACTATAAAAGCAGAAAGTGAAAAATGTAAGTATTTTGTATTTAAGAGGACTTTTGATTATGGTTTTATTAAATATGAAGATAAAGGCTGTTGCAGTTTATGTTTTGAAATTATTATAAGTCAAACATAAGCTATTAAGCAACATTTAAAAACTCACCATATAGGAATTGCTTAAAAAAAAAAAGGATTTTGGAAAAAAAAACTGATTTCTAAATCATTAAAAATAGCTGAAAATCAATAGAATTTATTTATTATAATTAAAAATATAAATAAAGGTACTAAATGTATAAAAGTAAGGTACTTGCACTCATAAAAATTTGCATTTCACTTTATTACACTTTTGGCCTTTCAGTAAAATTCTAATTGCCATCCCTGCCCTAGATTTTACTGATCTATTTTCTGATCACCCTAATAGCTCCTGCATTTTTTTTTCAATAGATACTAAAGCTGATATTTGAATAAAACATACTTTCCATCAAACTTCAGATGTTTTAATGCCTGAATTGTCTCCTACCTAGACCATGGAGCATGTTAAGCAAATATAGCTTTTAATAAATATCAATATAAACTATATAGACACTGATTATCAATATTCACTAATTTGAAAAGGCTTATGGTTTAAATTAGTTTAATATGATGCTAATCTACACAGTAGATTTAAGAAGAAAAAATAATAATATTGAAAGAGTATATCATGGCTTTCATTTACAGTGCCTCTATAAGATCTAAAGCATTAAAGCATAAAAGTAGCGAGTTTTCTAACAGTGGGTGAAAAATGAGTTTTAGAATATAAAAAGGAGAAGTGAGAGATGACACAAAGAACAATTGTTTTCATTTTTTGCACACAAAAAAGTATACATTTTTTTCCCTCTAATTTAACTGGTAATTATGAGCTATAAATTAAGAAAATTAATAAAAACTTGTGAAGGGTTTAATCTTTTGTTTAAAAAAGTTTTAAATAAAAACATATAAACAATAAAACAGTTTTAAACTATGTTTTAAAGAGTGTCATGAAGCAAGAGAAGGTAGTGAAAAATGGTAAATAATCATGATCTGCTGCCAGACCTTTTTGTTTGTTTGCATTTAAATATACCAGCTCTTAGTAAATATGGACTTTTACAACCAAAAAAAAAAAATTCTTGGTCCTCTTTGGTTTTTTAACATCACAAATTTTTATAGTAACAATATGAAAGCTTTAAATTTGATCAGGTATTGGGAGATTGGATAATGTACAACAGTTCATTTGAATACTAATGAAATTTTTTTCCTGCAGACCTAAATATATCTTCACATTTCTTATCAGAGCCTTTTTCCAAATTAATGAAAATCAGGAGAAATGCTGAAAATCCATAGATGTAACTTAGTTTCCTGGGATAAAATGACTTAAATCTCAAAAATAGTGCACATTTTTTAAAAGTATCATGTTATTTTTATAACAGTGAGAAAAGTTAGTATGTGCAAACTTGCATTTTTCATTTTTAATTTGAAAAGCCAAGAATACACATATAAGCACAAAATGAAAAGCAAACTTTAAAAGCAAATCTGTAACAACAATAAAATGAAAATTAAGTTATTTCAAAGCAAAATTAACAACTTTTTACAGGAGTACATAAAAGAATTTAACTCAGTTAATTTAACAAATCAAAATACTTAGTTTTTCCTTTCCCTTTTTTTTCTTTACAAAAGAAAACAATGTCCCAGAAGGACTGAAAATATACTACACATACATTACAGATTAATGGTCACCGAAATGTTTTAATGGCTTATTAAATTTCTGATATAAAAATAAATACTTTTAGATAATGCATAATTATTTTACACCTGTTAAGGTCTATGCATTTTACTTATTAAAAGGCATCAATTAAATTAAAAGTATACTCACCTTGCCATCCAATAAAATAAAGTGCATGCTTAGGACGACCCCCTATAATACCAATGCAATGTTCATAAGCTAAAAGACTCTTAAGGCATGGAATATAGAAAGGATTCATTTTATCATTCCCTAAACGAACTGAAACAAAAAGTATAAGACTCTTCCATTTTCGTTCTACTATACTATAACTAGGAGGCCCAAATTCAGTATAGGATGGGCAGGTATTTTCATAGCTCTTTAGATCATCAGAAGCTTCGTCACAGAATTTTGAGCTCATTTTAACAAAATCAGAAGTATCACTGTCTTTTATTATTTCACTGGATGAATTATTTTGCACTTCAGTCAGAGAAATTGTTGCAAAGTCAGAACTAAGGGACGTATTACTATTACTTTTCTCTTCAGAATTGGAATCATAACATAAATCCATGACATCTTGCTTAAAAACTGAAAAAGATTTAAAAAAAAAAAAACATTACTTTTAATTTACTTTTATTATATACAAAACTGGAGTTAAATAAAATTAAAAAGAACTCAACCATATTTTAAATTATCTTTAAATAGAAAATTCCTTATTTAAATATATATATATATATATGCAAATGCCTGAGTAGCTTATTATATATATATATATATATATATATATATATATATATATATATATATATATACACATGATATCTACACCATAAAACCTTATAATAATTCGAAAAAGAAAAATAACCATTTTCTGGAAGTAGCAATTATTTAGAGGTTTAATAGTTATAAAAGTTTAAAAAAAAATTTTTTTAAATCATTAAAAAGACTAATTTTGAACTTCTGTACTAAAGTGCATAAAATAAGATTCTTCTTCTTCTTCAAAAAAAAAAAAAAAAAATCAGTTACTATAGTTTACCTTTTTCTTATAACAAGTATATATTATATATATATATATATATATATATATATATATATATATATATAGCAATATTAACACAAATACAAAAATAAATTTTTATTTCTGTTGTAGAGATATAAATTATCATAATTTAGTATAATTTACATCTCTATAAATTTTAAAGGATGAACAAAAAATATTTCAACAAAAACTATAGGCCAATTAAAATAAATTCTTTGCTACTTAATTACATTTTTGTCTCTGGTTTTGTATTAACTCCTTGAAATCATTCAATCTTACTATCTCAGCTTTTCAGCAAATTACAGAGTATTTCCTTTCAAAATATGTATTGAAACTGGAAGTGACCCTGGCCAACAAATAGTAAGCTATTCTACTAAAATACTGCTAAATCCCTATCTCATATCTTATTTCATTTTTTTTTTAACATATTCAGATATTTTTTTTACAGTTTTTAAACTTTTTTTAATCTGTAACCCATTACAACTATATATGAATTACACATTTAGAGATAAATATCTATTCTGTTACATTCAATAGCTTTATTTTGTTCTTTAAACTTAAAACAAGTTTTAATTATTTCTATCAAATACAGATATTCACTTAAATTGCAATTCAGTATATGGACATTCCATGGAAATATAAACCTTAGATACAAGAAATAAAAGTTATATAAACTAAAATAATAAATTACTTTTTAATATTTTGTATATCCTACTTTTAATATAGGCTGTGTTTCCTCATATGAGAAAATGAAAGATTTTAAAATTAAACTTTCACAGGAAATCTATATACAGTTAAGTAACTTAGCTTCCCACTGCCGAAAGGTTTTTATTATATGACCCCAAACAGCTAAATGTTTTACCACTTTATACATGTGTTAATAAAAAATAAAATAACTACAATGTGCAAAAAAAGTAAAAAAAAAAATATTGCATCATATAAGTGTGCTCTTTATTTATATAGTATGTTACATTAGTCACAGGAGTTTTAATTAATATTTTGCTTTAGTTACTATTTGAGCAGAGATCGCCATCTACTTTATATTAAGAATTAATTCTCAAATTCTAAAGTTAAACAATATATAGATATAATTTAAGAAGACTTTCAATAGAGGTATAATTTTACAAAAAAAAAAAAGGATGCATTTCATAAGTTTGAAAAAATGTTACATTAGTCAACATTTTAATTTTGATAAGAACAATTAGTTATTACAAAAATAATATTAAAGACATTTTCATAATTTCTGAACCTGTTATAATTTTATATCAAAAATAACTTTAAATATACATATTTTAAAATAACAAGTCTTAAAATTGTTGCCTTCACTTAGTGTAAATGTTATATTAGTCACAATGGAGTGACCTATATTATAGTATACTTGCTGGTAACACAAAAGAAATGAGATAACACCAGTCTTAATGGAATTAAAACAAACCATCAGGCAATGACTGTAGTGTAACCAAAGAGCGTATTTTACATATATTATACATATAAGTGTAGATGCTATGAATTGTTTAAACTGCAATTAAACTTAAATAAAAGCTTCACCTAGGGTATTTCTTAATTAGCAATTTTTAGGATTTCATATTCAGCAATAAAATTCAGTGTAATTATAAGAAAGAAAATTAGCAATATTCAATTACGACCAGAATTGCAAAGTTACTCTTGTTTAAAGGTGAAAATTATAAGAGACTTTAATGTATATTTATATTTGCTTTTTCTACTTCCTAATATTGAAGTATGGAACTACTTTTCAATAACTTGATTTAAGTCTAATTCAATATGTTGGTATTAACCTCAACTATCTGTTTAAAAATGTGAATATGAAATAAATACTGATTAGGTAAAAAAATGAATATTTAATGATTTTTTGACAAAAAGATAAGCATTCGTGGCCATGATCAACAAATAAGTATTTTTAAAAGAATCTAGTAGATGATTTAAAATCAAATTAGGAGTGTTTCTTTAATACAAAAAGAAATATATAGTAACTAATCAGTGTGCAGGTCATTTCAAATAATAACCAAATTAAACCATTTTGTGGTCCATTACACAATAAATGTTTTTGTCCCATGCAATTTTACAAAAATTAGTAAGTTAACATCAACAATATACCATCTATTAGAAAATACTTACTACTATCATTTTATCACTAGATTTTCTAAAATATGCTTATTTACATTCCAGATTATTTAAAATTTTAAATTCATGCAAATAGTCACATGTAGGAAATAAAAGGTAAATTTAATATGCATTCACAAATTATATACATATGTGTGTGTGTGTGTGTGCAATGTATATATTATATGAAGAGCCAGTTTTGGACTATTATCCTCTGGGTAGATAGTATTTGACAGCCAAACCAATACAGATTCCCAGTGGATTCATAACTTAGAATAATAATACTTAGAAGCTTACTATTATTTTTATATAACTGCTTCATTTAATTATTTAGAGATCAAAAGTTTTTTTAATGTATACATCATATATAGATTTAAAAGATGTTAAAATGGATGTCCTAGCAAAACACTACTATAGCCCCCATAATCTGGTTCCTATTATTTTTTTATTTATCAGTTTATCAATAATATCTGATAATTGTAAACTTCTACATAATTTTTATTCAATTCTTAACATTACTATTTAGAGGCAGAAAGACTGTATAACTTAGAACCAAACTATATATTATAACTTACCTTTGACCCTTATTACAAATATATTTGAATTTTTTAATTGCCTTTTCTGAATATTTTTAAATAGAAATTCTTTTATAATTCATTTAATATATTGCAAATCAATCTTGTTTAATAAAAATATATATAAAGACGTATTTATAAAACACTAACCAGATTGATGGTAATTATTCCTAGTTGTGAAAAGGTAGAGAGAAAAATAAATAGTTTTCTCACTAAATATTTTCTGTAAAATCCTTTTTTTCTGAAGAGAAACTTCAGTTAGCAAATTTTAATACAATTTATTCTAGAAATTTGGCTGCCTGCATGCATGCTCTTTGCATCTACTAGGCCTAACTCTATATATGTCTTAACACGTATATTTCTACATAGTTTAACACATATATTTCTACATAGTTATAACTTACATTTATACACACAGCTAAGAATATACATATACAAGTGGTATTTATATTTAATTAAATTTTAACTAACCTATTCCATCTGATGCTACATACATGCATAACTCTTGTAACTGTGGATGGTATTTTTTAGCTTCCCGTAAAGCATCTCTGAAACAACAAAATTAGAATTTGTTAATTATAAATATTTCATTAACATGCACTGAATAATGACAACAAAACAATACACAAATAAATATTTCTTTGAATGAGTCAAACAATCAAAGAAATATTCTTTTAAAGTAAAGAATAGTAAAGATTTACTATTAGATAGAAAAATATCAAATATTGAACATAATTATCTTAAACTATACCAATAACTGCATTCAATATATCCACTTTTGAATTAAATTTAGCCTAAATAGATTTCAACAATGAATTCCAGGATTTTTAAATTTTTAGGTAACTTTTTATTTAGCTCTAAAGTTAATTTTTTGCAGTTAATCACTTTTAAAAATTATATAAATATATAAAAAACAATGTTTTGCTAATAAATACTTTTTTTTTCTAGACTATAAGCATTATTCCTTAAATAATCAAGAATTTTCTTTATATATTTTTATTGTTTTTATTTTATGCAAAGTATAAAAAAATATGCATAGCAAATAAACATATAAAAAATAGTATACAGTAACAAGCAAAAATAAAAAAATCAAACATAAAAATGAAAAATTTATATTTCAAAGTGAGAAAAGACAATCTCTACAGTAAAAACAATTCATTAGAATAAAAAATTATCAGTTATACACAGCATTTATAACTTTTATTTATTATATAGCAGCAACTCTGAGGCAATTTAAAATGTTACCAATGCATTAATTTCAGTAATATCTGTAAGAAAATTAAATGTGTAATACTCTTCATTTAATAATTTTTATTGATCATCTAAAGCATTACCTGGGGGCAAAGTTTATATTGCAAATGCTTTATTGAAATATCAAGAGTATGCTGACAAATAGTAAAATTACTTAAATAGTGAAAATTCTCTTTCAAATTAAATTACTATACATCTAAATATATCATTATATTTTCCTATATATGAATACACTTAAGCCCTGATAATGAGTGACAGATAAACACAATCATTTACAATCAAAAGTAAATATCATATAATGGTATTTCACAGTTTGAAGAGGAAACTCATTTCACCCAGATAACTACAATTTGTTTTGAAGTATATACACTACTGGTACATATGTCAGATGAAAAATTATATTAGCCTACTGTCTAAAATATCAAACAATGAATGCAAAAACTTGCATAAAGCTTTCTAATATAAAGATTTTTTTTTATACAATTAGAATTAGAATAGTTAACAAAATAATTTCAAATATAACTCCAAGCTTCAATACAATATTAACTTTGTTTTTTGACAACAATATTAACCATAAGTTTATCTTCAAATATGAGATAGTACAAAATATAATTTAAAGCAAAATGTTACCTTAAGACATGAGCTGCATGAGTAGGTCCATACCAATCACCAGCTTTCCGCCCATAATTTTCTCCCAGTGATACTAAATGATGTAATGAAAATGGGCTGTTTTCAGACAATGAATCACCAAACCACCTAAGAATTGTCTTATACTGTTGACTTTTATCTTCAGATTGCTGAGAAGAAATTCTCCAGTCTGCATGAAAATTATGAAAAGAATAAAAATAAAATATACACACAGACATCATACATTGATTTATAAATGGGTAACTTAATATAAATTAAAATAGATAATGAGTTCATTTAAAGTATAGGTAATTATGATCTTTAAACAATTTTAATAATAAAACACACCTTTAATGCATAGCCAATAATAAACCATGTCTTTAAAATATATTTCTATACATGTCTATAAAATGGAGAAAAAATAAAGCTAAACAAAAATTTATGCATGTTATTTTGAAATAGGCTATTAATAAAATATATCCCTAAAATTGTTTGTTTAGTAACCAGAATAAAATACAATAAAAAGAAATCTAATTTAAATGAGTATGACTCAGATCTGTTAAAAAATATTAATGAAATTTAATAAAAGAAATTTAGAAATATAAAATTGTAAATTTTCATTTAAACCAGTCAAACATTATGACCAATATGTTTTATAACAGTAATAAATATATATAGATAGACATATGATCCATTTTCAAGGGATTAATATAGTGGGAATGAATATTTAAAACACAAATAGTCCTTAGACAAAAACTTATATTCTTCATAGATGATCATTATGAACAAACTAAAACCTACTATAGTTATGTTATCTAGCCCTTTTTAAAAATGCCAAGAGTAACAAAGTACTACCTTACAAGTCAAGAGTTAAAATGCATAGTTGAAATGTCACTCTTACATAGAATAATAAATTACATTTATAATAAACTAGGAGTGATTTGTTGACTCAGCAGTTTCCTATTAAATTGTAATACATATATAAAACCACAAGCCAAAGGTTAAAGTACAATAGAATATTCTCATATTATCTCTATGGCTAAAATAATTTTTCTGAGTCGGGTGATGAGTTTTGAAATTAAGAATTGCTCATACAAAATGTTTGGCTTTACATATATGTATGTGTGACATACTGGTATAGATCACATGAGTCCATACTGGGTACCGCTGAAAGGTGTGAAAACAAGAAACAGAGGTCACCAAAATTCTGGAGAAAAACAATATAGATTTATTTAGCAAGAAAAGTTTGGTCAGTCTGCCACAAAATTGTATCTTAAAAAAGTTGGAACAGCACTGATTGGGACACAGATCACACAGGGAACACCATTGACATTCCTATATGTGTCAGATTGTAGAAACAAGATGATTATATAAAGAAAGATGAGTAGACAGAAATGGGGTTTTGTGATTTTGCTCTCAAAAGCAGGGCTATTATAATTTAGAAATTGAATGGGAATTTTGCCAAAAGCTGTTTTTTTTTTTTAAGTATAGAATTACCAAAAAATTATTACAGGATATAATTATAATTAAAATTGGTTCATTAAAATATCATATATGTGTGAACATATATATATATATATATATATATATATATATATATATATATATATATATATATATATATATATATATATATATATATACACTTTATAGTTAAAAGTCAAAGACAATTTTAAGTTATCAGTTTTTTTTTTGTTTTTTTTTTTTTCTCAAATATAAGAACTTGGTCCTCTAATCATTTTGTATTTTTAAATGTATAAAGAATATGATAGAGCTCCTAACTGCCTACAAAAGTTGGGTGATATGTGCTTATAAGGGACTGTCTAAAAAATTAAAAACTAAATTTTTTTATCACCCTGTAAGTAAAAAGGCAGCAATAATTTTTAACTTTACACAACATATAACTGTATATTGTCAATACTTAAATAGAATATACATTAAAGAAAATATAAGAATTATCATAAAACGTTAAAAAAAATTATACATTTTCAACTCATAACTCTTACTTTCTTATCATGTATGTATGATATATGCATCCAATTTTAACCTTTGGATTTTTTTAGCTTGAAATTAAGAGATTTAAATTTTTAAGTAAAGCCATCATTAGGGTTTATTTTGACAATGTTGGTTTTCAAGTAAGTAAAGAAAATAAAAGAAATATGTGTTTTGAATATTAAAAGAGAATTTTATTATACATAATAAAAATAAATATTAGAATTTTTTTCTTGTGTGGTAACTTTCAAAGCATGATATTACAAAAACCAATATCACAATCTGAAGAATAGTTTCAAGTTTTCTTCCTCCAGATCTTTTTATTTTTATTTCTTCTGGAAAAACATTAACTCCAAAATGTATAAAATATTAAAAAATATATATTATCATATATATAACATATATTATCATAGAGCACAAACAATTGATACAAAGAGCCTAACTACATAACTGAGTTTAGATTACAAAATACATAGCAAAAATATTCATATTTGAATAGTGCTGACACTCAGTTTAAAATAAACTTACAATCTCCATAAATAATACTCTGGTGCAGCCATCTGATACATACATGGAATATTTGGGGAGTGGTAGAAGAAATGGATTATTGTAATACTTTTGGGACATTACTTTTGAATATACAAGCCCAGAAATACAGGAACAAGAAATAGGGTACAAAAGCTCATTCAGTGATTTTGACGGATGCAAAAGAGAAGAGATAAAGAAAATACTCTCTTATAGCACATGTTGAAAAAATAGCAATTTTTTATTTTATAACATTTTAGACTATGCTATAAAAAACTTATTAAAAAAAGTTAAAGCATATAAAGGAAAAATTAAAAAAGATATCTGGGATACACGTAATCTATTAACTATATTTCAGCTTTTCTCAAAAAAGCACCCAAATTATCTTACAGTTTTTAGAAACTGCAATTTTGTAATTTCTGGAACATCCCTATTACATAACTAGACAAATTTAGTTTTATACAAATAAGCAATTAAATAACTTTAAGGAAATATGCCAATCTATACCAGTTACGTACAATAAGATGTGAGTAACATTTTTTCCAATTATTTGTATTATCTCATAAGTAACATTTTTCATCTCAAAATATTTCCTTGCAATAATGACATTTTATGACATCATAATGGAATTATTTTTACATAGTCAAAAATAATCATATTCAATTAAACTGAAAATCTGGGTGAATTTCTGCAGTAAATGCAGCGTTTGATTTCAGTGTATAAGGACTCAAGTCAGTTTGGCTTAAGAATATCCTTTCCAAAAATCTGTGAACTTACAGGCCATTTGGAAGTAGGGCATAGAAGCAGCCAGATATCTATTAACTCCAAGACAGCAAATCTTAACATTATGGAAATAATTTCAAAATGATAGAACAATTGTAAGAAAGCATGAACAAAGTAGTAAATGAATGACATGTGCTTCTGAAGATCAATATCTAACAATAATCATAATAAGAAGTCTACTGCATGCTAGTTAAGTTCTGAACTTGCAGTCGCCACTGGAACTGCTAGATCCCAATAAATGCTATACAAAAGGTTTAATGAAAAGTCATTTAAGCTAAAAAGATGAGGGTACATGTTTTACTGTTTAGAAAAAAGGGAAAGTTAAGTTGCTTTAATGGATGCAAAGAGCATCAGAATTGGAATGAACACCCATGGTCCCATGTTCACTCTACTGATGTGTCAAGGCTTAGCTTTATAAGTGATTTCTAAATGTGCAAACATCAGGAGAGAGTTCAGAATACACAAATATCTGCAAATATACTGTTCTAATGTTGAATTAAGAGAAGTAGTATTAGATTTACTAAGAGAATCTTGACTAAAACCTGCTTTAAACAATTTTTAAAATAAATTGCAGCAAAATTGTGAGGAAAATATAAAACATAACAAACAATCAAGATTGTGAAAAAAAGGCATCTGAAGCGTACTGATATAAACTATAGTTAAAATACATAACTTCCACTTCTAATGCATAAAAGGTAGCAGGTATATAATATGCAGAAAAAATATATATTAGTGAAATTCCAAAATAACCTAATGAATGGTTTTCATAAATTTAATTTTTTTAACTTATAAAAAAACTAAAAAAAAATTTTTTTATTAAATAACTGAAATACAGTAAAGTGCTACAAACTATGTGTGTATCACCAATATCTTTCTTAATTTTCCACTGTATGTCTGGTATTTTTAAGTTCCAAACTATTTCTTCTAAATACTAATAACTCATGTTCAAATCAATTTTTTTTAATTAATTTACACTATAATGTTTGCCTTGCAAACATAAATGTTTTCTGTAATATTCATAAGCTGTTGATAAAAACTTGTAAAAATTTTCGAATGTTTTATAAAAATATTTATATAATCTTTTTATGCAGTGTGTGTTTCTACAAAGTTATTTAAACATTGACAATAGACAGTTAAATGACATTCAAAAATTGCAAATAATTTCCAAGCTTTTTAATTTACGGGATAACAATTCTTTCTTTATCAATTTGAAAATGGTTCCCTATAAGTAGACATAACAAACTTTTACTGGAAATTACCATCTCCATCAAATTCTTTAGACAGTAAAAAATATATAATTAGATAACTATTTCTATAGTTATTAAAAAAAAGTGAGAAAAACTCAGTCACATTTGCCATGACTTTTAACTATAAAATGTGTGCATATATGCTTGTAGAAAAGCTTATAAAATCAGGCAAAATTATTGATCCAGTAGCCAAAGTGTAATGAATAAACTAAATAATCTGGAATTCATAAATATTAAATTTAATAATAAATTTCTAAAAAAGGAATTGCTGAAAGTTTTTATTTTCAAATGTCATAATTTTAATATGCAAAATATGTGCAACAGTAATATGTGTTTGAAATATCTTGTTAAAAGATAAAAAAATATTTCAAAAGCGTGTATACTAAAGATATAAAACAATAATGAACTTGTTTGCATACTATTGGAAAGTTCTACCTGTCAACAAAACAGAAAATGAAATAGTATATTCCTATCATTTTAAAGTTAAAAATCAAAGTAATTATGTAATGGTTTTTTTTTTTTTTTATAATTCTTTTTGTACAAGGAGATATTATAATCTTTGACTCATATAAATTTCAAAACTAGAGTCAGTTTTCTCAGTGCTGCAATTTTAAATAAATTACTATTTTCTAGAGCAAAAAGGAATTCTACTTAGAAATTTATTTAAAAGAACAGTAATATGTTTTACAAAACTTGAATTAAATACCTACAGAGGAAGATAAGGTGTATAATATAAGAGAAATTGAATAAACATTAAAGAAATAAAAAACTCAATTCAAATTTTTAAAAAATAGTTTTGAGATGTTTCATGTGATACCAGAAAGAACTGATGTACTAATTTCAAGTATGTAATTATACTGTTTCTGTACTGTTGTGTTTATATACATCCCCACTTAGCACTTAATATATGATATATTTAAATATATATTCTATTTTACCTTAGTTTATTGCACAATTATCTTCAGAAATTAATTTGCAGATTAATATTACAAACACTATACATCATAACTAAAACAAAAACACAAATTAAAATATTTAGCATAGATTAAATTAGATTAGATTTTTTAATTGAATATTACAGCTAAGTTAATTTACTAACCTCGTTCCAAAAAGTGACACACAAAAGCTTGGGCCATCATCATTTGTCCACACCTTAACATGCAACCCCAACCTGAATCAGTAACCAGATTTGTACCAGGAATAGCAGGAAAATTAATTCGATAAGTTAGCCATATTTTACTTAGTAAATCTAAACGAAGTTGTTCAGCTACATCCTGAGTTAAATCAAGATCATCTAAAATTAAAATAAGTACATCAATTCTTGAAAAATCAGTAATTTATTTCTACAATAAACTGGAAAATTATTTAATTGTAATCATTAATACTAAATACAATATAATAAAATTATAATAATTACTAAAATACTGACTACTCTGGTACTACATGCTTTGAAAATATTTCTTGATGCTTATAAAAACAAATTAGTGCTTGAGTTATCTGGTATTACAAAATGTTTTCAATAGTTTTATTACTGCCTTTGAAATATTCTAGAAAGTTAGTTTATACAAACTATGTTATTCTAAAGTATACTCTCCTTGTTTTGACATAAAAACAGGTAAATATTGACAGTAAAGTAGTGAGCATAACTGGCACCGGGGTACAATACTCTTTTGGTACCCCCCACCAATAAACATATAGTAATATATACCATAATATATATAATTTGCATATGGCACCCAAGGCATGATAGACCCTCTTGCCCCCTTCTTGATTTGCTACTGAATATTGATTCTCTATGAAACTATACAAAAAAATAGCTCAATTTTCTTAAAGTATATCAATATTTAACATAACAGAGTAAGCAAAACACATTTTAATCTTATGGCAGCCATAAAAACTTAGATAAAGATGAAAATAAGGATATAGTGATTGACTGCAAGTCACAAATTTAAACATTTTTAAAAATTAGCTAAATGTTAAGCCTTATTTATGCAGAAACCATGACAATGACTTAATTAACACTAAATATTTTAGGAATCAACTCAATCAGTGTGAATAAATGCTTGGATTTTAATTTTGTTACATTACCATACTAACCCTTTTAAGCAAAGCACTATACAAACTGTTAAAATAATTTACAAAAATTAACTTTTTAATAATTAAAACATGGTTTGTTTTGGAGTGCTATGGTCTACTTTTTTGCAACACGAGGGCTAATGAGACCAGGACCTACAGCTTAAAGCCGATTCTGAATGACTATGAACATCCATACCACACTGGGATTCAAAACCACGAACTCAGTACCAAAGGCCAATACCCTAACCAATCAGAAATCGTTCAGCATAATTAAAACATGAAAATCTATGTAAATATCATTTTAACTTTTAGCTATGATAAATCTGGCACAAAAGAAATCTTTTTAAGTTTCTACTAAAGAAATCCTAGATGATCAACAAATATCAAACATATACCATAGCTATGAAATTAACATTTTTCTTTTAAATTTAAAAACCATTGCGTTTTCTTTAAGGTATTTATTTTGCTTTACCACTTTAACGTCTCTGATTTGCAGTTTGTTAGTACATTCAGCTTTGCAATTATGGCATTAAATAAAGAGTTTTAATAGTTAGTTCCTGTATATTATCCTGAAAATAGACATACTGACAATAAATCATTACAGAAGTATTCACAACATCAACAGTTATAAAAACACCTTAAAGATTAACATACCATTTAGTTTGTTATGGTAACATCGTCCAAGAAGCCAAATTGCTGAGTCAGTTTTCAAATTCACTTCCCTCTTAATACGCCATCCTAGGGGGGGGAAATCTTACAACATCAATATAAATCAAATATTTCATGAAGATATAGCCTTAAATCTTTACAAAGTAATATTTAAAAAATATTTTAAATTAGCTTTTCTTACTATACCACAACTAAAAGGATTGTAACATGAAATAAACAAGTCAAATACATTTACCATTATTTATGGCTTCTAAACTAAAAAATTACTTAAATTCCCGATTTATTTTTAATAGAAAAAAAATATTAGTTTATCCACAAAAAAAACTGAAGTTCACTGAGGTCTACAACAGATAAAAAATAGCTTTATATAAAAGTATGGGTTTCTATTATCTAAATCAATGGGTCATATATTAAAGAAACTTACAAGAAATACTATTCAAAAATTAAAAAAGAAAACTGAGGTAATGCAGGATAAAATACATTTAATTTTAAAAAATACAATTCTCAAAACCTTTAAATTTTTGTTTCACAAAATATCCAATCAATGCTATTACTTATTTGAGCTCATCAAGAAAACAAGTAATTTTAATCCATACATCAAGATAAGCAAAGTTAAAAAAAACTTTTAACTTTGTAAATTTATGATTACTGACATTTAATTATCACGTCACAAAATGAAGTTACCATATTTAACATTATTCCACATAGATTTCAATTTTGTTTTCATTTGAGCCTTCTGTGCCCCCTCAGTCGATTCTGGGCTTTCATTTTTGGGAAAATGAGAAGTAACTTGACTGGAATTCTGTGGTAATGAGTAATTACTAGGACTTCCACAGCTTTTAGGTGCAGATACAGTATTTTGCTTTTTGTTTAACAACTGACCGAAAATTGAAAAATTTGTACTGTTTTTATTTTTGCTATTAGAAGATTTACTTTGTTTATCTACATTATACTTCACATTTAAATCAGACATCATAGGCGATTTTGAAAGATTTGATTTGTAACTTGAAAAAGTCTCGTCCATTTCATTAGGAACACTGTATTTGCTAGACTTCTTATCGAAAATAGGAAATCGGACGTCTTGATCCGATACAAGCTCATCAACAGTATGTCTGTCAAAATCAAAGAAAATCTCATCTTCACACATAGATGAAGCACATACATCTGTTCCAGGAGAAACATTGTATTTTTTACCACTTGAAGGTCCCGCAGCTGCACATTTAATGTTGCTGTTTTTCGAAAGATCATTTCGGTCGACTTCATTTAAGTGGAGAGGATCAGATAATTTTACATACTGCCCCTCGCATAAATTGTTTTTAGGAGAGTTCGACGCATTTAAATCCGACATTGACTTAATGATACAAATCGCATAATGTTACGAGCGTACAGTCATATCACCTTCAATGGGCCTGTTTAAAACACCAGATTTTGACTTAAAAACAACGAAAAAGATACACTTCAGGTGAATCGATTCCCAAACAAGATACGACCACAATTCAAACGGTTGTAGTTAGCGAATACTTCGAAACATTATTGTGCCGACCAATCATGTAATCCATGTGACACACCATAGGAATAGGGTATATGTCAGTAGCGGTTTGTAAATCATTCACTTGATGCGCTTCCATGGAGTTTGGCACAATGCTATTTTTGTCGTCAGTAATTGAAGTTCTTGTAGTGTAAAGAGATTCTACTTAGGGCCGATCCCACCAAAGTCGTTTAACGCTATCAAGGTCAAGGTAAGTGGTTTTTACGGAGTACCTAGCGGTGATGAAAATCACCGCTTCAACCTCCGAACGATAAAAGATCAAAAACATAATTTTGGTGCAGGTAGAAAAACAGTAAAGCCAAACAGAATTTAAGTACGCTTACAGCGGCTTCCGAAAATACGAAAGAAAAATGCTGTAAGGTGTATATAACGCTATCCGCGATTAATCTTGGTTTAAAAGGAGAATCGCGTTCTCCTATTGGTTGGCGCCAGGGTTAATCGTGGCTAACGGCTAATCGTAGTTAGCCGTTAAACGACTTTGGTGGGATCGGCCCTTAGAGTGCTGTTATTTCTGTTGAATTCCACAGAATTTTCATGAAATGCTTAAACAATATTAATTATCTGTACGTTTATGGTCGAACGATGGCAGAATGATAGATCGCTGTTCTTTAGTAGAGTTCGTGAATTCGAATTCCGCTGGCCGGCATTTAATCGGCTTTAAGCAGCACATCCCGGTCTCATTAGCCATCATATAGCAAAACAGTAGACCGTAGAGCTACAAACCAAACCTGTAGATGTATGTATTGTGTTACTCTATGTTTTATATTTTTAATAACTAACATAATTTTGTAGAAAAATGTTGCTGTTTTAATAATTTAAATAAACTGTCGAATAAAACTTAAATTCGCCATATGAACTTTGTGCATTCATCATATTCCTTTAAGTACTTTAGTTACACTTTGATTAATCTGTTGTTGAATTCTATTCTGATCATACTCCAAAGAATTATCATCTTATTACAAGTAGTATTTTAACTGCATTTATTAGTATTTGGGAAAGAATTAGAATACTCCTCTCTGCAAGAAAATTTTCAAACATATTTTAAGTCAAATTATGATGAATGTCGTCCATTTTGATTCTCTCCCATTTTTTAAATGGGATAAAATATTTATTTTTTCTTATTAGACATTATAGACAAATAAACTGTCAAATAAAACTTAAAATCGCAGTAAGAACTTTATGTATTAATTAGATACCATTAAGTACTTTCGTTAAACTTTGATTAACAGGTAAATGTTGATACACTTCCCACACATAACGTACTTCAGCCAATAGAAAAATAGACAGTATGTAAATTACTATTCACGAACTCAATCCACTCCTGAACAACTTCAATCAATGTATCATTAGCCATATTACCCACTGTAACCAAAAATTTTCTTTGTGATTCTCTCGACTTCAAATCCTCGACTTGAATTTTAGTTCAGTATGTAAAACTCATTTTTGATAATGACTTAACTTTCAAACATATATCTACTCTAACAAAAAGTTAGCAGAGACATTTTTTAACACTCCTAATTTAAATCAAGGTTGTTTCATAGAGTTTCAGAAAATTCGTTTACAGATACTCTAAATTAGTATAGTATATTTTCAAATATACTGTTTAAAGAAAAATCTAGAACGTCACATCAGCAGTACATTGAGAAATATTGACAGTAAGAGACCTCAAAGATTAAATTCATCCCTAACAAGGATGAAAAAAAATATAATGAACTATCTTATTTATTTTATTTCATACGGTTTGTTTTATATCCAACTTTTTTTTTATCATTACGTAAGGGGTTTTTACCTTTTCTAAGAGCATGTCCATCAAATGACTTTGCCCTACGTATCTTTTTGTACTCATGTTCATAAATTAAGGATATTACACAATCACGTGAAAATCATGCTTTAGAGCAAGAAAATCTCCTGAAAGATCACCTCACAAATATTCAGGAATAACAATGAGTCTAGATCTCATTAGTCTTCGTGTAACAAAATAATAGACCGTAACATACTAAACGTATTTTAAAGAATGTGAAACGTGTATTCAAAGGAAAAGGACAATGTTCTCATTTCCACAATCTGAAGAAAATAGAAATACTGAACCATTAGATATAATACATTCTGATGTATGTGACCTAATGAAAATTGTACCACAAGGAGATTTTAGCTATTTCATCATATTCACATATCAAAATTCAAGATGTTTAAAAGTATATTTTTTAAAAGGAAGTGTTGAAATGTTCTAAAGAATACAAAATTGAAATCGGAACTCATAAAGGAGAGAAAATAAAAAATTCTACAGCGATAATGAGATATCTAAATATTATAACAAATATTTTATGGAATTTTAACAATATAATCCAGTAAAAAAAAACTGTCTGGTCCCTACACACCTAAAAAAATGTACTCTCTGATAAAAAAAAAGAATGGAGCTCTTCTAAATAAATTAAGATGCTTATTGATAGATTCAAATTCTCCATCAGAAGTTTGGACAGAAGCTGTTCATACTGCTAATTACTTAATTAACATATGTCTTTCAAAAGTGATCTAAAATAAAAATCTTTAAACAATGAGTTATAAGAGTTTCCTTAGTAAATCATTTGTATATTTTGGGATTAAAAGCTTATATATTGAATAAAACTATAAATTGAAAATTTGAATTAAAAGCAAATTTATAGGTATGCTTGTAAGATAGTCTGATGAATCAAAGTCTAACCGACTCTGGATTCCAAATCAAATGAAAATAATTGTTAATATGGACGTAGGAATTTTTAATTAATAAAGTTACTCCGAATGAGTTCTATGCGTTCCTTGAAGAAAAACAAGCATTAATTTACTCTCATAAATCAGAAAACAAAACTGAATAAGGAAAAGAAGATAGTAATTTCATGTTTAGAAATAAAAGTGATGATAACTGTCAAGCTCTGATGAAATAAAGCAGATAACAAATGAAATTTAATAAAGAATATTGAAGTTCTGATAATGAAAATACAAATTTGAAAGAGAAATCAAATCCAAAAAGTAAAACAAAACCACCATTTTAGACTTATAACTGTGATATAAGTAGTCTCAGAAAATTGTGATAATGCGTCAAACCATCCACAAAACAGAAAATTACCCGAATAGACTGATGACTATCTGTTAGATGACGTGTCATGTTATTGAAACAAATTAAGCTTTAGAAGTTGAACATGGTAAAGAATGGGAAAATGCAATATTATAAGGAATAAAATCACATCTAAAGAATGTCAGATTGACAAGTTTAGGCAAAGATGAATGTTGTTAGTACTAAAATAATATTGAAAGATATATTTAAAGCTAATTGTCAATTAAAAAGGAAAAAAGCCAGACTAGCTAGTAGCTGGGGATTTTAGTCAAAGACTTGGGATGGACTTTGAACAAACCTATTTGCAATAACCAAATTGGGTTACATAAGGAATCTATTAGAATTGGTAGGTGAGGAAAATTTAAATTTTAAGCATCTTAATGTTTCAAATGAATGAAGAAATCGAATAGAAACTATTTATGCAAAGTCTGAAAACCTGGAAAAAATCCTCCACAAAATAATTGTTGTAAAAAGTGAAGAAATACATTTTTAAGTGGCAAAGAAATGTTAAACGATCTACAAAAAAATATAAGATCTAAAAAAGTATGTGTCAAAAAAGTCTATTCAGGCTTAAAACAAGCCTGTAAACAGTGGTTTACAAAATTGGATAGAAAACTAAAAGAATTATTCTTTGAACAATCACATGCAGATCCTTGTATATATGTAGGACTTTCAGAGGGAGGAAAAAACTGGTATTGTTGTTTATGTAGCTAACATTATAATTGGTTGTTCAACACACGAAACTTTAGAAAGAATTTAAATTTTAACAAATAACAGGTTTCGAAATCAGAGATGTGGGAAGATTAAGGTTTGGCTTAGAAATTAAATTTTAAAGAAAGTTCTTTATATAACACAAAGTATGCTGAAATTTTTGGGAAATTTTTCATATGGATGATTGTAAACTTGTCAAAATTCCAATGAAGCTAAACTTACAATTGGTCAAGAAAAGGAACCAATATATGTCCCATATCAAAATTTAATTGTTTCTCTCATTTACTACCAGACTTTACATTGTTCACTCTGTCAGTTATTTAAACCAGTTCATTTTATGTTTCTGTAAAGAACATTGGTAAGCTTCTAGATGAGTTTTTTGTTACATCAAACAAACAATAAACTTTGATTTGAAATTTAAGCAAGCAGAATCAAAACTAATAAGACTGCTACTGATTGGGTTCCTACCAAATTGACCGATAGTCACATACTGGCTATTTCTTTGAATTTGCTGCATTTGTGATAAGCTGGGACTAAAATAACATCTGTTGCTCTATCAACAGCTGAGGTACAATATATGACCCTCACTGAAGCAGCAAAGGAAGTCATTCATATGAAACAGTTGACGAATGTCTTGTGACTACCTTTAAAATCCGTAACAATTTTCAGTGATAATCAGTCAGCTAAAAGTTCACAGAAAATTATGTTCTTAGTTCCAAATTGAAGCTCATAAGCAAAAGAGAACATTTAGTTAGGTTAGAGGAAGTTCCTTCGAGGTGATGTGAAAGTCCTTTATAAGAAATCAGAAATAATGGTGGTAGATATATTCAATAACCCCTTACCAAAAC
>CM063502.1:124620658-124663158 GCA_032207245.1 Pardosa pseudoannulata | reverse complement strand
AAAATGTAATATTCCTTTAAAAAAAGAAATATTATAAACAATTCAAAACAGTTATTCTGCTTTATTTCTATATAAAGTAAAATATTAGATTTAGATCATAATATATATATATATATTTAAAATTTTTCTAATGAAATACTATTTCTTAAATTAGAATAATTATAAATAAAGTTTCTTTTCTGTAAAAAAAAATCAATGGTATTGCGATTACATTTTGTAAACGATTATAATTGCATGAGTCTATGGCAACAATTGCATTAGACATTACACTGTAAAATCTAAATAAATAAATAAAATGAAGGTTCATGAACTTTCAGTGACTCATACGTAATTTTGTGAAAGGTGATTAAGAAGTTTAATCATATTATTTCGGGTTTTGAGAAAATGCAATCCTAATGCACAAAATATTTTAATGCATTAATCGTATTTTCACGAATCCACCATTCTTTTTCTTCTATGAGAAGCCACGAGTTCTTTAAAATTGAATCAAACTGGAACAATGTCCACATCGATCCAAATGTATTGCAAATTCTTTTAATGTAGTTTAACTTTCGGATTCTTCTGTTGAGTTGACATAAAATTCTAGTTTCGTTCTGGAAACGTCGAGTCCGGTCATTTGTCATGAACATGGTTGTCCAGTAATCTTTAATGCTTCGTTATCCACAATTACTGCATGCAAACAACCAGTAAATCCAAAGTAATAAGCCGCAGGCAATCCAGGTGGAACGGTAGAACAACCTCCTGCGAGTGAAAATTAAAATATTAATATTTTACGACAAGCAAGTTCGAACAATCAGAACGATATAAATGTATCTTGCGCAGTGTTTTCCAAATGTCTAAAGCAATGGTGCGCAAACTATTATCATTTGTAACTTGTTATGTTGCGTAATATTTTGTCATGTCCCCTAGATAGGAAAAAAGAGTAGGTTTTTTTTTAATTCTTTTAAGAAATCATAAATATTATTTCACTATTTATTGGTACCTGATTCTTGTTGAAGGAAAGCCTTATATTGTTTATTGTCAAATAAATTTCTTTTATTTTGAAGTCATCAAAAAATTTTTGGCAACCCCTTTGGGAACTCCGATTCACAGTTTGTGCACTACTGGTCTAAAGTTTAACTTTAAAAACTTAAACTGTCAGAAAATGAATTTTTAAAAGAAAAAATATTAATGATCACTTCATCGCTTTACATAATGTGCCTTTAATTTGAGCTTATGTTTATCAGGCAAAAAATAATTCAACTTTAAACTTCCTTAGTGTGTTTGAGCATGGGCTTAAAAAATTAAGATCTAAAACCAGAAAATTCAGACTAAATATTTTAAATCAACTTATAGACTTATACTTTAGATGATAGAAAATTAAAAGTAGTAAATTGTTCTACTAATGTATGAGTACATTTTTTCAGAATTCTAAACTTGGGATTCTATGTAAAGGCTTTAACAGGAGAAGAAATGATAAATTTAGATTTAATCAAAGAGATAATCCGTGGATTACCAGTTTGCAAGAATCGTAATTCACTATTTGCATTCTAATTTTTTAAAATGCTGATATTTTTCTTTTATTACATGTTAATATAAAATTAGTTCTGAGAGAAACAAAATTGGAAGGAATTCTAATACGAAATTTCACTGGTCATTTTATTAAAGAACTGTAGTAGATATCACAACATAGACTGACCTGAAGCTGTAGATCAAATTTGGTACTGGAGGTATCATGCAACACGGTAAATCTTTGAATTTCAGCTTTGAATTCATTTAGAGGTCATGAAAATTCCGTTAGATAACCGGATTTAAAAAAATAAGATCCACCGTATCTTATTTAACTGAACTGGAAAAATGCTTTGAAAGTAAATGGTTGTAAATTTATAGTAGCATTTTTTTGTAGATGATCTCGCCAAGAAAATCAAGACGTTAAGAAAATCTCTTACCTATCCATAAAGGACCATCCGCATCTGGTGTAGAGGTCCAAGCAGTAATAACATTTTCATCCACTTGAAACATTGAATAGTCGTTGTGTCTGAAGAGAAATCATTATAATCCAATTTTAATATACATGATCTGTAGCTATGTTTATAATGTAACAAAAGAAAGAAAGGTGAAGGTACTTAAAATACACAGCATAACTCTAGCTCTTACACATGCAAGATAGCATATACTTTTTGATAGCATATTCTTTGATAGCATATGCTTTTTTGATAGCACATTCTTCGATAGCATATACTTTTTCGAATAAGTCGGTTATATATTAATTTAAATTTTAAGTTGAATTTCAAATATTATGTGAAATATAAAAGTAAATTTCTTTTATTGTATAGTGTTTAGTTGAAATTTTCTATATAAAAAGGGGAATATACAAAACTAGATGAAAAGCTTGTAAAAACAGACTTAAATATTGGCGCAATAGATAAATAAAAAATATTTATTTACTAAAATGTATTAATGCCATTAGGCTGTTTAGTTTGAGAATATGAAACCCAACTAAAAAGATATATGCTTAATGATTTTCAGACTTAAAATTCAGATTTAAAATTAATCTTAATTACCACTATATTTATATACACAATATAAAAATAGGAATAAAAAAATTAACTTAGTCTATTGGGGAATCAACCCCAAGACCGTTGTAATTAGCACAATGATCTAACCAACAGAGTTAATGGTCCACGGAAAAAAAAAAATTATCTGGTTTTTCCTTTGCCTCCTTAGACAGAGAGGCGTTAGGTTTTCGAGTGTTTCGTAACCTTTAAATTCTTCTCAGGAATTACCATAAAAAAAAGAGAGCATGGATAAAAAATATTAAATTTAATAAGTACTCAAAAACTGCTAACTTAGTAAAAGAAAAAGTGTATAGAGTATTAATGACGATAAAGAATATGTTAATGCACTCATTCCTTAGGTTTATCAAAATATAAGAACCCTACTAATTGGATAAGACAAATCGTTGCCAGAAACATATATATATATATATATATATATATATATATATATATATATACATATATATATATATATATATATATATAATCAATTTAGCATTAAATAAATTAAAAACTAATTCAAAATTTGAATAAAAAGGGCTTTGTAAAGTTTTGCAGAACGTCAATAAGAACCTCTGTATCAAGTTTCATGCCTCTAGGTTGTACCGTTTATGTACAGTAGTCTTTACATACATTTACACTAAGCATTTTATGTATCAGTTTATTAAAAGACCTATGAAAGAAAATATCAAGTTGGACCAATGTTATGTACTGCAGTATATGGGAGCATACATAAAATAAAATCGTTAATCCAATGTAGAACTGTATAGTTATTAATGCATAAATTACGAGCTAAGATTTTTCTGGGAAATTCATTTCGGTATATTGACTTCCACTGTATTCTATGCTAAAAATAAATACTCAATGGAGGATTTTTTTTCTAACCTGTCAAAAACTGCTGTATGCCACTGACTGTCATCTAGTCGTCTTATAGTATGCTGAATACGCAAAGAATTTTCACCATCCCCGAGACTTGCTTCCAGATGTCCATCGACAAGAGCCAGTGCTAATATAGCATGTCCTCCCAGGAGGGTACTCTCCTGCTTGCGCAATAACAACAGACTCTGCGAAGGAACATCCCGCTCTGTTCGAAATATTATTTCAATACGACTGTGAGTGTCAGACCTGAAAAATATAAACGTTTAGCTTGACTAATATGGTAAACAAAATTACTTGTTAAAGTTATCATTGCACGGACACTGCCAAAATAAAATTACAATGATAACAATATCGAATCAGTACAAAGATCTATACTAAAATACAAGTACTCAAATAACAGGCAAAAACTCTAACAAAAATTCTACACACATATTTAGAAATTATATATTAAGATGATATATTTAGGAATTATATATTAAGAGGATTTTCCCTTAGAGTATTTTTCATTAACTCTCATCGGTTTTTTTTAAGAGTCTAGAAAGCAATCATGGTGTTCTGTTTTCATACTATAAACGTGATCCTTGACAGCTAGAGTAGAATTTTCATACGTTGTCAACCCAAACAAATTATAACAGTCTAATAATTATATTTGTAAAAATACAGCTTGTAACAACAGCAGCGTTTAATGGCATTCATTAGATTCATATTATTGTAAAAAATGAAAGCACTGAATTATAGTTTAAAATTATAGGGAAGGGTTTCAACAAGAGAAAAATTTTATAGAATGTAAAAATTATCTGTTAACTTCGCTGAAAGGAATTTTTTAAATATTTAAACTGAATCTCAATAATACAGCACAATAAAACACAAAAATATCTTAGTCCAACGTAGTAGATAATATATAGCTTTTAATATATGCATTAAGCGTTCACTAGAGAGAGACTTATAAAAGATACTTCACTTGAAATGTAGAGACAAAATAATCATTACCTTGAGAGCTTTTCAGGAAACTTCAAGAATGTCTTCCCATCGAATGAAACAGCGTCATCCACAGATATATTTGCAATATCTATAAAAAAATAATTAGACTTTTTTATACAAGTCGTGAAATATTGCCTACTTGCACAGATATGTCATATTTTTTATCAACTCAAAGTGTTAATATACGTTATTTTTCTTAAAGTACAATGTATTGCATTTTAGTTTTGGAGTAAAAATGCAACTCTGCTTTGGAGCCTTCTCATTAAATATTTTCTTATATAGAGATTTCTGCTCAAATGCATTCCAATTAACTTATGTATATGAATGTTAAGATACTTAATTCCTGTTATAAATGTACATACTGAAAAATATTCAGTTTTCAAAGAAAACATTTTTAGTAATTTATTAAAATATATACTTAACTTCCGTCATTGACCTCGTAAGAATAAACGCTGTAAACCAGGCTAGATAACACTTAATGTTCAGATATCACACAATCTGATAAAGATCTTTATTCAATCTAGAAGTTTTATTATCTTAGGTAATTTTGAAAGATTTATTAAATCTGGGGACCTAATCTAAAATTAATTTTTTCTGCTGAGCACGGTTAATTATTTTCATTACGAGGGCTAATTAAACAAGGACCAACTGCTTTGAGCTGCACTGGCTTAAAATTAATAGCACAGTGGAATTCGGTATCGAAAGCCAGCGACCTACTTGTTCGACTATCACAAAGCGGCATATTCTGAAATATCTACAACAGATATTTTGAAAGAAAGAAAAATACTTGTCACCAGTTTAAGTGTTTGTTATTAGAAAATTTATCGGATTTTTTTAGAAATATACGAAGTTTTCAAAGTTATTATGTTATTAGTTAGTTATTCAATTTTAAAAATGCATTTTTAAAAACCTGAAACTAAAGAAAATTAATTAAATGCTACATCTTTTAAAAAAAGAAAAAACGTTTTCACTCTAAAAATGTGATATGATTATCTAGCTCCAAATTATCTATTAAAATAAACACTTTTTAGGTCAAAACTCATTTCTCTTGCTTCATTGTAAAGGTTTTTGAACCAGATAACCTTTCCTAAACATTTTATGTTGGTTTCTATTTATAGCTTTGAATGATATTGATTTGTTTTGCTCCTTTTTTAATGTTTGTTTGGTTTCTATTTTGAGTGAAAAATAATTTTAGCATTATTTAAAAGCCCACTAATATGCTTTTCACTAGACGAATCTCGGGGATTGTAAAAATTAAAAGCATCGAAAATATTTGTAGCAAATTATTTTTCTGCTATTAATTTGTAATATATAGAAAAAATGCATTGAAAAACTCCGTCTAAAACATGAGTTCTAAAACATAAATTTAATTCATTTTAAACATATAGGCCAAATAACATATTGTATGCTGAATACGTACTAGTACGTTTTTTGACGATTGATACTTGAGTGCGGGTCACGTACTAGTATGGGTTAGTGTAACAACATGGTTTGTTTGTGGGTACAAAAATAACGGCATATACAGGAAAACGAAGCCGAATGTTCTTGTCTACTACATAGATTCTGGAAAAATTTAGACAAATAAAAACTAGTTTTTACATTATTAGTTTTATGATTGCTCTTTTCATTTTTTTATAATGTAAAAATGTTTATATATAACATTATTCGAAAAAATTAAAACTATATACTACTATTTCTATTTGGTCTTTCATATTTACGATACTATTATAAATTTATATACTAAAAAATATATTTTTTGTTTACAAAAAAAATCTTATGGTTGTTATTTATATATTTATATTTATATTTTTTTATATATATTTCAATATAAAATACGAAAAGTTGGTTAAAAATTTAAATAATTTTCGATCTATCGAGATTTAACTGAATAACGCAAAACGACCGCTCCCGGTACAATGCCGCTGCGAAATGTATCCGCACACAATATATTAATAGAATATATTATGTATCACTTATGAATTATATAACTTTAGGTATTTTTTTCTCAAAATGATGATTTTTATCTCTATCCGTAAGATTAAAAACATCTAATTAAATAAATCTGTTTTAAATTTTTCATATTGGAATATTTATTTGCTGTCAGCAGAATGAATTAATAAAATGAAAAATTCTAATATTGTCAGTATTTTAAAAATTAAAATTAAAAGTTTCCTTTTTTCTAATTTCGAATTACTTTAAAAATGTTGATATCACATCTATTAGTAGTTAATTGATTCTATATATAACACGCATATATTCAAATATGGGAAAATTCAAACAGATTTATTCTTCAGATTTGTTATTTTAGTATTACAAATACTGGTGAAAATTATAGCTTTAAGGAAAATACGTTTAATGTTAAGCATCAAGTGACACGTGAGTAACACGTATCACAGCAAACTCTAGCAATTTTACCCTCCCAGACATAAATGTAAAATGCAGCAACTTTCCCCGCACATTACAAATTGATTTAAACTTTTTCCATAGGATACAGAATTTTTTGGAAAAGTCTATAAACATAAAATAGATATTTATTTTACTCATTTCAAAAAATACATAACACAGATTACTTATTACCATGAATTTCCTACACGAATACTCAGTTTTGTAAGTACTTTTCTCTTTTAACGCAGTATTACTACAAATAAAACAATAGAATAGCTTTTTTCTTTTATAATAGGGCATTGAAAATCCTGTCAAAAATAGTACATCTACTTATGTTCCATTATATACATGTAACCACAAATCTCTACACAGTACAATCTTTCTTTTAAAAAATACATACTCTTACATGACACATTTTTCTTGCACTGGTTGGCATTTCAATTAATTTTAATGAAATAATAAAAATTTCTGAGCTTCTAGCACAAAAAAATATACTTTGTAGAATATTTTTGTACAATTTTTCGTGACAAATAAAGTATTATACAAATTCGAGTCAAAATGCCAGCCCTATATAATCCCCCCCCCCTGACAGGGGTCCAGTTTGTCCAGCCCTGGAGCCACCTCTGCTTGTAAAATATGCACAGCAAATAGGATTATAACTCGTGTTTTGTAAAAAATATTCAATGCGGTGTTTTTTAATATGTTGAGAATTAATTTAAAAAAAGAACAGTGTAAAAGTCGCATCCGTCTCTGTCGGTGGTCAAACAAACTTTTGTTCATTTTAACAATTGAAAATGACAGTATTGTCCCCGTAATGGTTTTCTTGACGTACGGAGGTGTCAAGTGTGTCGTTTTGTCAACGCACCGAGAGAGAAGAGGAATTTTGCTTGGATCGAGTCGGCCAGAAGCCAGAGGAGCTTCAGCTACCCCAAGGACAAGGGTCAAACAAGGGGGAGTGTCTATCTCTCCTAAAACCAAGGTTTCCTGCTTGGAAAAGAAGGAAGCGGAAGGGACTCCCGACTAAACTTTTGAGATGAGCAGGTTGATCTAGAGTGATCTCCTCTCTGGATGATAGGTTGCATTTGCATTGCGTTTTTTTTTTTTTTAACGTTATTCCTTTTTGTTAAATAAATGAACAGTTGTTAAGTTTTAATCATCTACGGCTGGTTATTTAGTCTCCATGGCTGCTACATCGCAAAGGACCCATGCGAGTTCATATCCATAATGACTAGGGTGTGACGGACTACCGGACATAGAACCATCGCAACCACTCGGCTTTAACAAACACGTTATAAAATATTTCGATTTTTTTTAGCTTTTAAAACTTTTTAAAAAGGTAAAGAATTGTTAGAATAAGTATAAACACTTGAGTTAACACTCACACTTGTCACACCAAAGGCCGCCATAACCCGAAGCACATTTGCAATGAAAATTACTCAGTTGGGGAATGCACACTCCGCCATTAGAGCAGGGGTTCGGTGTACAAGGGAGTCCTCGGAAAGGGCGCACGTTTAATGATGCTTGTGCCGCCTTACGAAGCTCAAAAAGTTTGCCATTAATGATGAGACGCTGTATAGCTCCTCGAAACCCTTCAGTGATACCAGATTCTGGATTCACTGCAGATAAGTGCCGGTAACCACCTATATACAGAGAGCGATCCAAATTCAGTTCGCTAAGTGGACCCTGTGAAGAAAGAATAAAAGCATAGGTTGTTTATCACATCTTTAAATGTTTTAAAAGGTCTCATATCTTTTAAAGACTCTTGATGCATGTGTATCTGTTTCGACTACAAATTCTAAATCGCCTTCTTCTTCACTGACACGACACTCAGGTGAATCTTGGATTTTTTTCAAAATTACAATCCATATAGTCCTGTTTCGGCCCAGAGTTTTCCAGTTAGTGACTCTCAAGATTTTCAGTTCATTCTTGAGACAGTCACTCTATCTAAGTTTAGACCTTCCTCTTTTACAAGTATCCAAAGGTTTGAACAAAATGTTTATGTTGTAATTTTGTTGTCATCTATTTTAATAAGGTGCCTAGCCAACTTCAATTTCTGATTTGTTATAAATTTGAAAATATATGGGTTTTTGCAAACTGTGTCAAGTTCCAAGTTAGTTATTTTCCTCTATGTCTTCTCAACTTTTGCACCACTAAGAAGTTTCACTAGATGCAATTTTTTAAATACTTAATTCGATTATACAAAAATGTGAGACACATAACGAGTTTCAACTCTTATAATATTATGAAATAATCTATCTTCATTGTGTATAATAAAAAATGGAGAACAGTAGCTCCCAAACTTATTATACCCACAGACTCTTTTTCACATTAAACATCTTAATATGAAACCCCAAGTGAAATAACTGCAACCAGCTACTACATAACAAAATTACAATTTTAACTGTGATATTTTTAATAGTAATGTAAAAGTAAAACATAAACATTTTGATGCTTAAAATAATATGTATTGAAATTATACCTTATGTTTTAAATTATAATTTGTTTTTCAGTGCTACTAATGAGATGTATGAATGTGTTGGGTTGATATGAGATTATTTATGTTTGGTGCTATGTTTAAGAGTAACATTCCCAAGTCTCCGCCAGTACTTCTATAATGTCGGTCTTTTTTTTCCTACTGAGGCTCACAAAACAATAACAAAAATGACAGTTAAAAAAGTGACAGCAAATTTGTTTTTAACCTTTTTTGATATAAGAAGTGCAAAACTTACGCAAACTTAGAGAAACATAGAAGTAGGTTAAAATTATACTAATTTTTTATTAAAACTAACTTAACTTTATAATTATCTGAATGATGCTATTTCATTCTATAGATAAAAAAATACATATCCAAAGAAGGAAACCTAGGCTTACCTGTAATTTTTTAAATCTGTTTGATCCTGATAAAACATATAATTTTAAAATATTCTATATTAGTTGTCCTCTTAATTGTAATAAAATGAGAGACTTAATTTCATAATTTTGTAGTATATAGCTTAAAAAGGCCTTCGATAGGATTGCTGATTTGAGGCTTCCTTAATGTGTCTATCTAGTCGAAGAAACAGTTAGATTCAGGAGCATCAACGATGTTACAGGTTCTAAATATCTCACAAGTTTTTGCATAAGTGTATAAAGTATTCCCTAACTTATGATCAGTCAAACCAGACACGTTTCTCAGCATTCATTAAGAGAACTTCTTGAGATATGAGATCCCTTAAAGATATAGCAAAATTTAAATGTTTAGTGCATTCAATAGCCACTACAGTTAATCACAATAATTATGTGTTATTTACACATTTAGACTTCGGAAATGTTGGTAGAATTTTACTTACCTTCGATTCACCTACGGCTAATTCGCCATCATCTAGCTGCAAAGAACCCCTACGTCCAACTCTTGAGGCTCTAACAATGTGCCATCTTCCAAGAGAAATGGGGGTTGTACTCCTAAAAACAGGTGATAGAAATCTTTTAAAAATATACATAAAGGTTCTTTGGATAATATCCTAATATATAATATAAGACATAATTGGATTCAATTTAATACAAAATTATAATCACAAGAATATCATATCCGAAGACTAGGAGTGACGGAAAATTTTCTACAGCTTTCATAAAAATGCGCTACTGATTCAAACAATTGTTAAATACTTATATGAATCATAGTTGATGAGAATTGGTAGGATCATTAACACATTGAATGCCACGGCAATTTTCAGAAATCTGGCCTAAAATGACAATTTGATTTAATAACATTATATTATTCTTGGAATAATTATATTTTTTGTTCATTTTTTAATAAATTTTCTGTTCACGAAATCCAGCATTGATTTTTTGTTCTTTTCCTAGAAGCCATATATCGATATTAGCAGTCATATACTACGAGTTTATTCGTAGCTGCACAAAAATGGCAAGTAAACACAGTACGAGATAACTCGTAGTTGGCTTCTAGAAAAGAACACAATTTACAAGTTATCTCGTTAGCAGTAAACGTGTTAAGTACAGCGTTCTTCGACTTAAGTCCCTCTTAGATTAAACAGGAATGAAAAATGTTAAGAATTGAAATAGAAGTTAGGCACACTCGAGATACCCTGACTTATCTCAGAATTTGCTTATGTATTTTGAAACCAAATATGACATAAGAAATTATATTATTTAGTGGGTTTAAACTACTTTATGGAACAATGTATTTAAAAAAACATAATTCCGTTAAAGTATCTATTATAAAATATTTTAGGTACATATTTTAAACTCAACTAATAGGTAATCATTGCTTAAAATTATAAAACAAATTTGTAGTTGTGAGGAAAATTTAAACTTTCCTTTTTGTTTTTAGTACTTTATTTTATCTAATTCTAACCCAAGAATTCCAAGAGTAATGTTTCGTGGAATTCCGTAATAATTTTATTTTTATTTTGTCTTACTGGCAATCTTTAATATAAAGTTTCTAATACTTACGTGATATTTGCCACACCACTGCCTAAATCGTAAAGAAAATGAATATAACCATTTGCAATGTTCAAGGACACGAAGTCTCCTCTTCCGAGAGATTCTTGCCCATTGTATAAAAGAACCCCTTCAACAGAGATGGAGAAAAACCACAACTCTAATACGAGTTCTTGTCCAGCATTTGGAAGAGTGGGCAATTCGAGAAAAGTGGAACCATCGAACTCGGGAATGACCACTTCAGAAATGAACACAGGCTTCGTTGGACCTAAAATATGTTTCGTCTTATTAGAGTCAATTCAATTTATTCCTAGCAAACACATATTGCTATCACAAAAATGTACAGTAAAGTATCCTTTGTACGTCGTACAGGGGACGACGTAAAGCGACGTATAATTGAAATTTTAATAAACAATGTTAATTATTAAAAATTTATATAAAAGATATAATTTAAAAATTTTCTAAGGTAATAGAACTAGTATAATACTGCGTAGTATATTGAAAACACAGTAATAATTAAATTTTAAAATGAAGCATTTATCATAAAAGTGAAAAAAATCATAACTTTGTGACACATCTCCTTTATTGCATACCTTTATTGCCTTACTATTTATACCATTTATGTGCATGCAGGTAGACGTTTAATTATAAACAATATTTACTCGTCCGCTGATGCGCTTCTTGTCTGATAGTATTATGTACAGCTATCAAATTGAATTAAGTATATTTCTCTAACATTTTGACATAAGACATTTTTAGCTGAGTTTCTTAATGGAAAAGTTAGGTTAGAATAGGGGAAAACGACGCATAACTGAAGCTCTTGGCGTCGTACTTTACAATTATTAGGAATGAAACGAGACGATGATAAATCATCGTAGAAATGTAAATGATGTATAAGTGAGAAAAATATAAAGAGAACTTTGCTGAATTTACACTGTATTAACTCTTGAAATTTTAATGTAACCCATTAAAATTTATTAAGAATTTATTACATATTGTATTAACATTCATAGCTTAGATTTTTTTTTGTAGGATACGTACTATATATAATAACACATGTATCAGTTCATAAAATAATCTAAATATTCCATTATTTTAACATGGTCAAATTGTTATTATTTTAGCAAATTAATAAGCACACTGGCTGTATTTGGACCTTTTCCTTTAGACGCCCTAAAATATCTTCTGAATGCAAACAAAACGAATATTAAAGATTCGGAAAATGACTGAGTGAAAAGCAAAATATCATCAGATATGGATCTACCAAATCTGTAATGCTCTGTTGATAATATTGCATATTTTATCTCACATTGACTCTATTTTTACTAGTCTCACTGATTTCATCTAGTATCAAAATAAGGGAAACAGCTAAATGAAATTTTACCAAAGTATTGAACGGAAATTCCATAATGATTATAAAGTACACTGTTACTTGCATGTATCGAATTTATATTAAAAGTGCTCATAAAATCATTTACTGCAGTACGAAATGAACGATCAAATTATTAAATTTATCTTATTTCCTATACTGATTAACCTTAAATCATCAATAGTATCTTCATGTAAATATAACTAATTAATCTTGAAATTATCAGGCGAAAAGTGATTGGTTTATTACGTTTTAAATTTAAAAAAAAAATGATTATAAACACAACTGTAAACGAGTAAAATTAATTACTTTCTTTTAAATTTTTGCTTTGCTGTTTTTTGGCTCATTTTATGTGGAAATCTTTATATCAAAAAAGAAAACCCAACCTGCGAAATCTACCTTTAGTTTTCAAGACAATCAGAAAAAACTTTGAGGTTCCAATTCTTTCTTACAGGTCACTAATTCAAAATATTTGAAAAAATATTTAAAAGAACATAATGATTCTTTCTACTCAGTTGAATTTAATGATTTATAAAAAAAGTAGTACGTACTGTGTTCACAGAATCGCCCACTGTAATCTTTAACACAAATGCATGAGAATTCATGGTCCGGAAGGGATACACATGTAGCACCATTTGTACATGGAGAACTTGAGCAAGGATCTTCAGACATTTGGCATAGAGGACCTAGTAATGAAGGTAATCACAGGTATATGAATATTGAAAAGTAAAGTTGAAGTTAAATCTATCCCCTATATAATAATAGCCTAAGTTATCTGTCCGTCTGTCCTCGAATTTATTAAGCAGTTGGACCTGGAATGGATAGAGAAATCCATATTGGATAATTGATGAATTTAGAGTTAGCAAATTTCAAGGCGAGTAAAGTTTATCTTTTCCTAAACTATCGATCGGATACTAAAATAAAGTGGTATAAATATGCTTCATATCTCAGCAAAAAATACTGTTGCCTTTAAAACGTTCGAAATCCACCTCTTTCCCATTTTCGAGTGTTTAATGCAGGGCTTCGAACCGTAATTTTTTTTGTTCCGGTTTTCGTTCCGGTTCAACTAAAAAATTAATATCGGTTCAGTTCCGGTTTTCGCTCCGCCAAAAATAACTGTTTTCGTTTCAGTTCCAAATGAATAATTTCATTTTATGTATATTCTTATTTGTACTAAAAATATAATTCTATCATAAACAAAAAATGTAATTCTATCAAAATTTAGAAGACTTTATTCTTTTTTTAATTGGTACACTATGTGAATTGATACAAACAGCAGGCCTAATGAAATACTACTATTACGAAACATTTGAATCGCCGCCATTACCAAACACCCATTTGATGCGCAGAAGATTTGATAGATGCTTCATGATACGTCACTTAGGGCCTCTCCTGTCTATTTACTCTTCCCTGATCTAAACAGTCTATACAAACATCCGTAGATGATCGCATGCTGAGATGTGAAAAATAAAATATAACTCGATATTTTTCTTAAAAAATCATCTATACTTCTAGTTTAATCAACTGAATTAAATATGTCTTCTACAAGTAGTTTCATGCGAAACTGAAACAGAAAAATACTAGTGAATATCAAAATAGGAAATCGAGAAGCATTATACATGTAATGATAATTATAAAGTTGACGTTAAATTAGAAAATATTGATAAGTTGGTAACAGTAACAAAAGGACTGAAAGATATATCGAACCGAAATAAACCGATATTTTTTTCGGTTCAATTCCGGTTTTCGTTCCGACTGAAATAACGGTTTTTTCCGGTTTTCGGTTTTCGGTTCAGTTCCGGTTCGAAGCCCTGGTTTAATGACATTATTTCAAGCACTATTTTCCCCGGTTAAGAGCCGGGGATAAAATTTATCAATTTATCACATAAATAGTTAAAAATAACATTTTTTCTAGCATTATGGCGTTATTCCTTTAACCATCTCATTTAATCATTTCTTATTTTAAATTATTTAAATATCGTCTATAACAACAAAGTCTATCTACCTCCAGTGTGTTATGGAAATGATACTTTCATTAATTACTGTGGAAAAAAATTGGGAAAAACTTATTGATAATTTCGACGTAGCTAAGAAAACTTTAAATTATCTTTCTAAATTAATTCAATGTGATTTTAAACAGCATTCACAGTATCGGGAGACTTTTAGGAAGAGGAGTATGAAGATAAATAAATTATTGAGCGTGTACCAGATAATTGTCAGCCAAAAAACAAACTATTTTTTTACCTGGCTCATAGAGTACTTTACAATTCTGGAAAATTAAGAATTTTACTCATCCCTTCATATGACAGGCTATATGCTGGTTAAATTAATATTTGTTTGGTTACGTAAAAACTCTTTTAATCAAACATTGTCAAGGGCTTTACAGTTCATCAGTGATATTGCATGATGGGAATTTATGTTAACGCATTATTATTTTTTAATTTGTTGTAGCAAACTAATATCATATGTTAAATGAAGAGTAATAACAATTAAAAACTTAACACATCACAGAATAAATATTTGAAAGCTGTTAAAGTGTTGAAAAACGAGGTTTCTTCCAGAGAAATGAACAGAAAAAAAATTCTTCAATAAAGTGATGTAATAAACATAATAATTTAGTCGAGGACTCTTTGAAATATCAATGGTATCATAAAAAATGAAGTATCGGAGTCAAGAGAAAGAAAAATAAATCAAGATAAATGAGGAACTATAATTTGATATTAAAAATTGTTTGAATAACCGCAGAAATTAGAATGTTCAAAAACAAATTCAAAACTTTCAGTTAAAAATTTCTATTGCGATAGAAAAGGTGCATTATTTAAATTTTTACTAAAAAAATCCTGCCAAGAAAGAAATGGAAAAGGTAAAACCAGTAAAATACATCAAGAAAAGTAAAAGTAAAAATCATCCAGAAAATTTCCCATCATCATGCACCAGTTTTTTGCTGCTCATTTAAAAATAATTCCCAACGTAACAACACATAGTTGTTATCCAATCAGTAACGCAAAATTGAAGGGTGATTAAAAAGAAATTTACCTGAATAACCTTCAAGGCACAGACACTGGAATGTATCTGGATCTCCAGGCATGCAGCTTCCTCCATTACGGCATGGTGTACTATTACATGGACGACCTCGACATTCACCTGGTAGGAGAGATTATATTTGTCGTTTAAAAATACATATTTTATAGAAAAAGGTTCTGCAAATAATATAAACATAAAGGTTTCCTGTAATTTGAATACCAACAATTAAAACCATTATTTTAATACACCGCGTATGTACATAAAGGGAAAGTGGATTTTTAAAATTATCTTTTTACCCATCTATTTAAAAATTTAATATATTATTAGTAATAGTGCTATGTAAAAGTGCTTACAGTTTCAAGGTAAAATCTTAATAATTTTATAAGTTATTAATTATTAATTGTTTCAGAAAGAGAACTATCAAGAATGTTCCATTCGCATGAATTTTACATGTAATAAGTTATTTTTACTAGGTCTTAGAATAAAACGTAGATGTTATTGTAAGCATTCTCTGTAAATATAGTTAGAAAATAACAATAATAGTTAAAGTTATTATTTTTCCCGTGAAAAACATGCATAATAATTCTTTTAATTTCTAAAATAATAGGATTTTGCTTTTGTAAAATACATTAATTTTAATTGATTTTTGTTTTATATTCTACAGGGTAAATTATCGATACATTTCGAAAGTATATGATGGTTAGAAATACACTTGAAATGTTTTAAATGCTTATAAATTTAGAAAAAATATTTGCTTTAAAACTGTTTAAAATAGTTATCAGGAATAACTAGTGTGTTATGTACAATAAATATATTAATTAGAAGGTAAAGAGTATTTAAACACCATGTCTGATTTTTATTCTTAGCTAAAATATAGTCAGTAAAGTTACTTATGGTTAGTTATCAACAATTACCAGCATATGGGATTGAAAATGACATAAGAGGAGTAAAGGATATATATAATGGCATGATTTTTTTAAAAAAGGTATTTATTCACTTTGAATAAAATACAAAATCGCATTTTTAAAATGCATTAGTTTTGCTTGTAATAGCTTGTTAAGGGATATACTTTTCATCACTGTATTTAAATTATATAAAATTTTGTTATTTAGTTAAATAATATTTTTATTTTAATAATAATTTCTTTGGTTAAAATAAAGCTGTTTTCAAATTGTAAGGCCTCTGGTCATTGTAATTGTAAGGTCAAAGTAGGCCTCTGAAAATACTGAATTTTTTATATGTCAGACCACAAATATTTCTGCACATTTTGATGCCTCAAATAAGCTATAGTTATAAGGATTTTAACTATTGGCATTGTGTTACGTTCGTACATAATTTATACTTTAAAATACTTTTTCTCAAATTTCATATATTTCGTTTGTGAGAATACCTTTCAAGCTAATCCTAATACCACTCAATTCGAATAGCTTCAGTTTTGCTTACTGATGTAAGTACATATATATTATGAGTTATATAACAAATAGCTTACTTATTGCCATTATAGTTTAAAATTTTGAATTCATTAATATTGAAAATTTAGGTTAATTTTATATATTTTTTTAAAATTTTTAACGAGATTTACACATAAATAATTTATGTACAAATTTTAAATAACATATACTGTAAAGATATAGCATTATCAATTATATTTGTGGAAGAATTGTATTGTGAACAAAAAATATTTTCTGATGCCTTGAGTGCAGTAATATCTCTTAATTTTTTCATTCACTTACAAATGTATAAAAACTTACTATGAAACTATTTTCTCAAATAATGAATGCTACGTCTTTTAGAAAGCATAAGTTTTTATTTTATATTGGAGACAAAAATACCAGTTGGAAAAGAGTCTTAATATTTCTATTTCTTTAAAATTACTAAAAAGCTAATTTCAGTCAATTTTCTGACCTAACAATAGTTCAGAGTCCCATTAAAAGGCTAGAAGTACTACAGTTTTCCTTACGAAAAATTGAAGAGGTCTATAAAACACGATAAACACTTACGAATATTCCGACCTCGAAGTAAATCGTTAGAAATTGGATAACTCAAATTCACATCTCTGTGCCCCACTCGAAGTCTTCTTATACAACCAACAAGACCTTCCGACGTTCCAATGTTCTCGAAAATTCTGAAAACACAAAAATTAAAATTGTGAGTGATAGATGATTGTGAAGAGAATATTTTGACTTATTTTCTTTTCGTAAGATGTAAGTTATTGTTTGCAATAAATTTAGTACAAAATATTTTCTCAAATAGCATTTCTCAAATAGCTCTCATTGTAGCAGGCTAATTTGTATTTATACTCACATGGTTATTACAAACACGTGCGTGGTATATTTTCCTTTGAAACTCACACATTCCATAAATAAGGAAATATAATAATAAAGGGAAAATATTATCCTTGAAAAATTATGAATTATGATCAAATAGTTATGCATTTTTAACTAATAATCATATGATTCTTTTATTTATTAGCACTTTTCAAATTATTTCACGATCATAAAGATTAAAGCAGTTCATTACATGAATAATAATTAAGAATGTAAATAGTAAAAATAGTTGCCTGATAGAAACATTTTAACTTTTTCCATAAAATATTTTGCAAGCATGGAAATTTTTCTATTGTTCTATATATTTTTAGACACAACAAAAATATGTGATGTGAAAGCTATTTCAGGCACAATACGTTAGAAAAGATAAACATTTTTTCCTCTCTCTCAAAGTTTTATTGTTATAACTGGCCTAAATTTTATTTACTGGATGACGGGAAAAATAAATATAAAAGGTTTAATACTGTCACCTCCTTACTTATCTTAAGTTCCTCATAGATGTCACTACAAACTTTAATCTAGGATAACAAACCTTCTTTACAAATTTGTTTCAAATGATTTCACGATCATAACGATTAAAGCAGTTCATTACATGAATAATAATCATTAAGAATATAAATAGTAAAAACAGTTGCCTCATAGAAACATTTTAATTTTTTCCATAAAATATGTTGCAAGCATGAAAATTTTTCTATTGTTTTTCTGTTTTTAGAGACAGCAAAAATACGTGATCTATTTCAGGCACAATACGTGACAAAATATAAACATTTTTTCCTGTCTTTCAAAGCTTTATCGTTATTACAGGCCTAAATTTTATTTACTGTACGATGGGAAAAATAAATATAAAAGACTTAATACTGTCACCTTCTTACTTATCTTAAGTTCCTCATAGATGCCACTACAATCTTTAATCTAGAGCAACAAACCTTCTTCACATAAAAACAAAATTAATTGACTAACTATCGAAAGGCATTAAATACTTATTTTTAGGAATTGTATTGCATATTTCAGACCAATAATTTAAGAGTAAGAGGAGAAACTATTTTTTTTAAATAAAAGAATCTGTTTTCATTTGTTACTTATTTATCACATATGCTTTACCCTTTGCTGTTTTCTCCAGAAGGGACATAACCAAGGAACATGTTTTCAGACAAATCAAGAGACTTGAGAGCTCCTTCGCTATGACCGGCAACATCTCTTTGACCATCAAGAGTTAATACACCATCTCGTAGATATCGTTTAGCTACAAGACGGTGAAATCGACCTTCTTGCAGTCGTTGAGGAGATCGAAGAATCACAGGACCACTTCCTAAATCATATCTAAAAAATGGGATATAATTATAAAGACAATTGCAAGTAATAACTAAAAGCAAATGAAAAAAGACGAAAAAATAAGTAGTATTCTTAAATTTTTTTTACTTATAATACAAATCGACGAAAAAACAGTAGAAAGTTGTTCATTCGTGTGTCTATCCGTATATAAATCTCCAGATATTAAATTAGAGGATTTTTCAATTTTAATCATTGGAGACTAGAACTGAGAAATATTCTCGTTACTTAACTTATTCATCCTAATTTTTTATTTACGTATACCTTTCACAGATGTGCATTCTAACTGCTTGCACAGCAATCTTTTTGCAAAAAATTTCAACATTTAAACAAAAATAATGATGTAATTACTAAACTTCTTAATGGATTCCTTTAGAAGTTTATATATATTAAATTGAAAATACAAGGGAACAATTTAAAACTATTGAAGTTTAGATAGTAGATACTTGTATTATCACACAGTAGCTTGATATTCAAACATGACTGCATGTAGACTTTTTTTTAAGCTTAGCAAAATTTAGATGTTTGTTTGTTGCGATGATAATAACGTCGCTTCATTGTATCCAACAGAATATGCCTCATGTTGTTTCTATTATATTCATCTTAATCTTTTAAAGTCTTGGAATCTTTTAAAGTCTTAAAATTGGAAACTGATGAATGTCCAAAGAAAGAAAAATAATCAATGCATTCTTAGCAAAAATATTACCTGAATTCTACATAACCATCTCGAACAGCAAGTGAAACAAAATCGCCTGCTCCAGTAGCTGTTTGACCATTATATAGTAAGATACCATCTCCACCAAAAGATCGAAACTCGAGTTCCAAAGACAGGCGAGTGTAAGCTTGAAGACGAGGTAATTCCAAAAAGGAAATACCAGAAAATGCTGGAATCTCAACGGGGGTATCTAAAAAACATTAATAATAGAAACTATAAGTAAAATTATGAAACCTATGATCGTAAATTTTATAATATTGTGAAAAGATCTAATAACTGTATTGATTTAATTGCACAGAGTAAAAAATGTTTCATAATACATAAATATAAAAAACCATATTATTATCAGTTGAAATGTAATACTTTTTAACTCTGTAATTTTATAACTTGACATTGGATTTACACTATACTTACAACAGAAAGTATTAATTATAAAAGAAAATAATATCATACTCAAATCTTCAATGCAACCATTTTCTTTACATAGCCATTTAATGGTAATTCCCCTAAAACTCTATGTCATACCTAGTTCAGCGACATAACTTTCATTCACAACTTCTTCATTTCCATTAATATAATGATTTAGACTCGGGCTATTTTTTGTTTTATTTATTTTTTTATACACACTCTCTATTAGACGGATTAATATACTTGCCATCTGCGGGAGGACCAGATGTTGTAGGACCTGTACTCAAATAGAGATACTCTGAATGGCCAACATCTCGAGTGGACTTCGGTTCAAATTGGTCCCAAGTTGTTTTATGTACTGTTGAACGGCGAACAGGACCCACTGTGGGCGATACCTCTTCTCCTCCTACAGCTATATCACCTGCAAAATGTCACAAAAGCACTGTGAGTCAAAGAAAAATTGAAGTGATAGCTTACGACTAGCCATTAGATATATTTGTTTCAAATTTTTTATTCTGTCAGAGTATTAGAAATACACGAAATTTAAACCACCCTCATTCAGTAATGAAACATACAGAGAAAGAATTTTCATGGCTACTGAGTTGTTTTAATATAACAAGTACTCATCAAGACTGTCTCAAATTTGAAAACTTAATTAAACCCTGAAATTCTAAAACAAACCCCTGGCATTTACATAAAAATGCAATTTATATAAAAATTATACATTTCAATGAAAACATTCCAAATTTTCTTTTGGTAGAAACAATTCAATTCAAATGGAAATATTTCTCTCTTACAATCATTATAATTGACATTTATTATCATTTGAATTATGTAAAGACTTATTATTGATAAATTGAGTGATAGTTTTTCTATCATGTACCTTTAAACTACTATATCAGAATTTCATATTCAAGACGTTTATCAGTGTCACGTATAAGGGAATGTATAAACTTTACATAATCTCTCTGCAAGTATCCTTTTCCTTGCAGTAACTATTGAAACCTTTCAAATCTAAATTAATCCTTTAACCCACGTATTATTTCTGCTAAATTTATACTGATGAATTTTTTAAATTTAAGTTATTATGGGCTCCTGGGTGAAAAAAAAATTCTAAAAAGTACATTAGTTTTGAAATTAAAGTTCGATCTCATTTTCGAGCGGGTTATAATTTCAGAAATCAAAAGGCGTCATTTAAAAAGGGAAAAGTTCAAGATTAAGTCTTATTTACTATCAAATATTAACTCATTTTACAGTAAGAATTTATTTGTCCGGATTTTAGTTGAGGTATTATCGTCAAAGGCTATTCATGTGTGTAGCGTGAAAAAACATAAAATGTCAATTACAAATCATGAAATTATAAATAACATCACATAGATTGAAATTGGAGGGATTATTTTAGGGTTTCCATTTAGCTCTACTAAAAACAAAACAAAATAATCGCTCAAGAAATACAAAGATTCTACGCACTATTTTATTATTGTTCTCAATTTAGAACATTCGAGATCAATGGGTTTCCACTTACCCGGTTTACAGGAACCTTCTTTCACAATTTGTATATGCTTCTGTTGGCGACATGCAAACAACTCCATAAAGCAAGGGCTGGCGTATGTAATGCCATCCGAACCACAGACAGGGAGCCATCCAATAGGTGAACATCGTTGGGTGCAACTGCAGCTGAAGCGATCTCCCACTTCACGACACGTCGAACCAAATTTGCAAGACAGAGGTCCACAAGGGCCAGCATACGTTTGAGACAAAGATTCTGGGAGGAAAAAACGACAGTGGCAATATAATATATGGAAACAGTGTATAATTAATATAATCTTAAATTTCTGTGAAGAAATCCATATTTATATAAAAGAGAGCGCATGTTTGTATGCATATATGTAAATTAACTGGATTGAAATGCTTATAAAAACAGACTAAAATATTGACGCAATAGATAAATAATAATATACTAGCATTAGGTTGGTTGGTTGGTTGGTGTTTACTGGCGCAAGATCCAAGGGAGAATATGCTGCGCCAAACAAATGAGCACATAAAACAAAGTTATTCACTTTAAAAGTAAGAGAAATTACTGATCAAAATTTAAGAGAAAATTCAAGCGAAAACGATGAAGGTAAAGATTACATTAAAAATTTTTAAAGCATTAAATGAGGTTTAAATCATTGATGCAGATGAGAAATTCTATTTTAAAACCATTTTTTATTAAACTATTTTTAACAAAAAAAGTAAAATTTAATAAAAAAAATTATATAAAATTTAATATAAATGTTTAACATTAATAATCGCATGAAAAACATATAAAATGCAGTATTAATACCTAATACAAATAATTTTATTAAAAGACCATATACAATTTTATATTACTAACATTAAGATATATTAATGCATTAATTTATGTTATGTTATTATGCTGTGTAATTCGAAAATTTAAAACCAAACTAAAATAACCATTGCTTGATGATTTCCAGAAATTGAAATTAATCTTAATTACCACTAAATTTATATACACAGTATAAAAATAGAAAAAAATTCTTGGTCCATGGGAGATTGAACCATATTATTAGTACGACCCTGTAACCAAATTATTTAACTGTCCATGGAAAAAATGTAAGTATATTATGTAGGAGGTCTAAGGTCTCCTACAGATAAGGAAGCATTGGGTCATTGCGTGTTTTACAACCTTCAAATTCATATGAAAAGTCTACGATACAAGACATGGATAGTAATAAAATAGTACATTTAATACATACTAAAAAATTGCCAACTTATCAACTCAAAAAGGGGTATGTAAAGTGTTAATGATTATTACGAAATTGTTAATGTGCTCATTTGTCAGATTTGCTCAATATACGAACCCTCTTGACTGCATAAGACAAACTCTTGCCAGAAACAAAAAAAATCAATTTAGGATTAAATAAACTAAACAAATATAAAACTAATTAAAATTTGGAAAACGTGGCTTCCTAAAGTTTTGTGCAGTTTCACAAAACCCAAACTCTTGCATAAGCCCCCTATATAAAATTTCATGCCTTAAAGTTTTACTGTTTTAGCAATCGTGTTTACATACATTCAATTAAGCATTTTATGCATTAGATTCTTTGTAGAAATTCACCCCATTTTTGTCTCACTAATTTTGCATAGCTGTAATTTGATATTGTCAAAAAATACTGATGATATTTAGGTTTGATTTGGAGTGCTAGGGTCTACATTTTTTGCTACACGAGGGCTAAATTGTTGATATTAAAATTTCCTCCGTTCAGCCTGTCGGTCAACGACAGATGCAAAATCAGAGTTCTAGCCAGGATTTACTTTCAAGGGGATGGGGGAAGCTTAAACCGGAATGAAATATCACCCCTCCCCCGATATTTAACTATTTTTTAACAAAAAAGTAAAATTTAATATGAAAAAATATATAAAATTTAATATTAATGTTTAGCATTAATAATCGTATGAAAAACATGTAAAATTCAATATTAATATCTAATACAAATAATTTTATCAAAAGACTATATAAAGTTTTGAATTACTTAAATCTAATGTCCATGTTTAATCATGTGTAATATGTGTGAGTAAATGATAATACAGTTGCGATAAAAAATATTAAAATTAAAGCAGATACTAAAAAAAATTGAAATTTTTATTAAAAAATTACATTTTGATTAAATAGAAAGTTTTCAAACATAAAATTTTATATTCATTTTTATTTCAGTGGTAAAATGCATTAAGTAAACTCCAGAATTTCGAAGGAGAAGGTGCTTGAGACCATCTAGCCCCCTTCCCCTATGTCTGGCTAAAGCCCTGGGCCACACTAGTGTTAGTTTTACATTTTTACCCAGCAAAATCTCCTCTGTTCTCACATGAATAAAAAATGAAAGCTATCGAAGGCTGGAGTCCTTAGCCCCTAGTGTTGAAAATTAATTAGCAGAAGTGTGTGATTAACTCGTCCAAAACGAGATCTTACTTGTAATATTTTCTATTAAGATTTTAAGTATCTATTAACAGTACTTTAAGTAATAGTAAGGGCTCAAAAATAGAGTCTAAGTAAGTAAGAAGCCTAGATTATTATGTTTCATTAAAGTAACATAGCACATTTCTCCAGCGCAAGACGGTAAGAAAAAATAAAAATTTATTCAATCATAGGAGAAATAGGAACAGCGAATGAAATCATTTTTCCTGATCACGTACAAGGATAACAGATTCCTACTGATCTCCGAGGGGATAACATAAGAAAAATTTAATACCTTCCAATGAAAGGTAGATTGGTTGGTTTAGAATGCTACAGTCTACGGTTTGGCCTTCCAATAACAAAGCACATGGAAATGAAATTGAGCACGGCTCAGTTAAACGAAAACAAAATGAGTCATGTCTACGGATAGTAAAGTACTGAAAGATAAACTACATATTGGATTGAAATGTAGATTAGTTATCTTTTATTCAAGATAGTTTCATTGACACATTTCTGGGTTCCTACTGATGTTCCACTGATTCTAATCACTATGATTTCCAAGATAACAAACTGATATACACATGTAGACGTGGTGCAGGTAATGTAATTGTTATTTAAATTTGTTATTTTCAGATAAATTTTAATCTACTCATATATAGACTAGAGCTGTATTCTTCTTTACCAGAGACTAACTTTGGCATTTAAGATGTATATTTGGTTTACAGGAGTATCTTACCATGCAGGCAGGTTCCGTCTTGTGCAAATAACATGGATTCTGAGCAAGCATCACATTTGTCTCCTTGAACCCCGTGTCGGCAGGCACAACGGCCTGTAGTTTGTTCGCAGTCATCCCTTGCTGAACCAAGGGCGTGACATTCACAAGCTGTGGAAAAAGATTATCACCTGAATGAAAATCTGTCCATTATTTAGTTAATATACAGAATAGGCTACAAAACACTCTTCCGTGTATTCCACAAATTCCTTTTATTAGATTAAAATTAATGTATTCTAAATATTATGATACTAAAACACTCTTAAATAATTCAGTAATATTGATTGAAATAATATTTATCAGAAATCAAATCCTCTCTGTCGTTGTAAAATTTAAACCAACCGTAAATATTTATTTCCATATATACTTACCATACCTCGAAAAATATGGACGAGAAAGACAAAAAATTATTGTAAGGAAATAATTATATAAAGAATTAAAGATGATCTTAAAACCTGGTTACCTATCGGAAATTCATTAAGATGCTTTAATATAAGGATTTATGTTTCTTGATGATGTTTCAAATGGACCAGCCAAACCCGTGAGTCAGAAGCTACTTTATTCAAGGCGATGGGCTAAGTCTGATGACGTTGTTATGAAGAGTATCGAAAGAGTGAAAGAAAGATATTTTGTTCAAAGTGGATCCTCGTAATTTGAAAGTGGAGGACCAAACAAAAGATCCCTTGGCTTCACTTGCCACCTCCAGAGGTATCATTTAAACTTTGAGAATATTGAGACCACGAACATATTTTACGTGCACCAGTGCCGTTCGTGAACACGACGGTCTTGGGCTGGCTTGGGCCTCGAACTGAGAATGCCTTTGCAGATAGAGCTAACATAGCTCATAAGAATTTATTAGCTAAATAAATGACTAACGAAAACGTATACGATAAAACTTTATCAGTTTACCTCTGATAAAGATACCAGCTCTCCTAAATTCTACAATAACGATACTTCCGGGAGAACAAAGAGATAGGACCAAAATGTTTTAATGATAAATGTGGAAAAACGAATAATCCGGGGGCAATGAAGGCAAGAAAATAACATTGGTTTTATGGGAATTTTGGGACCAGAAAGACAGAATTCTGGTAGGAAATTTGGGACCAGATGAATGGAAAAATCAATGCGGAAACGACAGATCGAGGTTTCATTGTATTTGATCTCTTAAATAATTGCAGTTACTTTGGAAATGATTTTAATAATTTTATTACTCCTTTGTATTTGAGCACACTGGTGGTGATAAGAAGCATAATTGATAATTTTATTAGTCGACAGGTATGGTTTAACTGTGCTTACAATATTCCTTTATTTCCCAAAATATCGCCGCCCCTCTCTTTTTCTTTTCTTTAGGGAATGAACATGCGTACTGTAATTTAAAGCTAAAATGAGAAATCTCCGAAAGCCTCCGTAAAATAAGATAAATTGATATTTTGATTTTTTGGGACTTTTCGTAAAAGACTCAATGACCTAAAATAATCACGAAAGTAATCTCTTGAGAATAATCCCCAATCTATCAGCGGAAGAAAAAAACCCACTTTTATCATAAATAGTGAAGATATTTTTTTGTAATTTTCCTTTTCTTTTTGATGAGGTACAAAAGCAACAAGTGAAACATGTTACGTAGCACTGAGAAAAAAAGTAATTTCATTTGGGATTTTGTTTAGATGATTTTGTGAATTTGAATAAGGTTGTAAAAGTATTTATGGATTCAAGGTGCACAATTTTAATTCTGAACAGAAAATAGCTTACATTTAGTGAATACGTCAGTACTGAAATTAAAGATAAAGCCACTCAAGAACGAATTTAGACTCTGCTGTACCTATATTTTTTATAATTTGTCTGAGTATGGTGAAGCATTTAAATTACTGCTAGACTTTTTTCCCTTTTTCCTAGCCTGATGGTAAAAACATCAGGATAGTTTGTTTTTCCTACCTCTTGGAGGAATTTCATCTAAAAATGTGTTAATAGAAAAAGAGAAGAAATTAAAACATCTCAAAATGAGAATGTAATTGAAATTAAATGTCAAATCTTGCGATATTTAGTGAGAAAATGAAACGAAGATTTGTTTCATATTTTCATATCCTTCATTGTGATACATTGTGAACTAAATGTGATGGTTCAATAACCTGTTCCTTAACCCTTTCGTAGGCCATTTATTTCTTACACAACGCTTTAAAAACTTTCAAAACAGAAGTGCTAATTATATTCAATTGATCAAACAATATGTGACAGAGCAAAACTGAAGCAGAAATCAGTCTTCCCATCGTTATAATAGCAAGACTAATATATTATAATGGGTTTTGCGCTTCCCATGGTTGTATTTTCCAAGATCATGTAAGTGGGAAGTAATCTTTTCACGACCTTAGAAAGGGTTAAGATAACAATAGGATGAAATTGGTTGAAAATTTTACATTTTCTTTAGTTTTTTTATACGTATACATTCAGACTTATTACTATTCGAAAAATTAACAAAAATTTCCAATTGTTTCCTTTTGGGAAAATTACGCCCTTAAGCTACAAATACGAATAATATTGGTGTTTAGGGAATATAAAACTGGTACTTACGCAGACATCCAAGGTTTCCATCTGAGACAATTTTGTGTAAACCCCAATAGCCCGGCTCGCAACGATCACATCGCGCTCCGCCAACACCTGGCCGACATTCGCACTGACCACCATCGCAGTTTTCAGTCCAGGAACCTAAACGGTGGCAACGGCAGTTGTCCGCTAAAAAAAAGTATTGTCAGAAATTACTACTGCGTATATTATTGTTCTTACATCAAAAGAAAATTTAACGATATAACATATAAACATTTCACTAGGGTTGTGAATGTGCATTAAGCGAAAGCAATATATGAATGTATATGTTAATACAGTAGTCACAAAATTCGAATGTTGTTGGATCTTTGAAAGAAAGGAAAAATACGTGTAGATACATTAAACACTTTTAAAAACATTTTCCTGGTGAAAATATTAGTTTTAAAAACAATAGAAGGCATAGGTGCAATGAAAAGTCGCATAAAAGAACTTATAACCCTAGGTCAAAATGATTAATAATTCCTAGTGTTTTTGAAATATCATTAGATAATTCATTAACAAGTGTTAGAAAGCAAAAAAAATAAATACAAAAGGAATAATGGCCATATTATTCGAGACTATAAATTCCAAGAACTCTCTCGAAACAACTTGATAAAGGACAATCAGAGTTACTATCACATACTGATGTAAGACGGCTAAGGAGAAGTAAATTTCTGCAAGGATTTGGGGATTTATGACTTGAGATAAATTTTCTCAATGATCAAGATGGAAAAGTTAGGGGTAAAAAGTTCAAAGGTACATTTCAAAATTTGGTGAAGGATAGTCATTAATAATGGAAAGTAAAAGTTGACACCAAAAAACTTTAGAGCTTTAAAAAGCCAGTTTCGAATACAAACTTTAAAACTTTTCTTCCCCAGGAAACAGCTCCTGTAATACGTATGATAGTCATTTGCCTACAAAAAAAAATCTTAGGGAAGCTATACTTATTTATGAGAACAAATAGATCGCCAAAAATAGATCCTATATGCAAAGAAAATGACAGCATTTATATTAAAATAACAATTTTTTCTAAAGTCAGATTCAAACAAAAAATACAAATACTATCATTTTTACTTTTTAATAAAATTTTTATAAAAATAATTTTTGGCAGTAGTTTGCACTGAATTCTATATCACTTATAACTAATTATAACAGGCAAGTGTTTCATCTCGACAAACCTTATCACTCTTCTATAACATACTATATTTCATTGAACTTGATTTCTTAAAAATATAATTTGGAAGAAATCATTACCGAGTAAATCCAAAGAATTTTTATTTTATCCTTTGTATCTCTACAACCCCAATTCAAAAAATATTTCTCAGACTGTTAAAATATATTATTTCAAACATATAATTTTTTAAAACATCAATCATAAAAATAAAAATTTATAGGCAATTAAGTGTATTTCTACAAACAAAAGATTACATATTTCTTATAAATATTGTAAATTACTTTAAACAAAAATTACCTTTCATAGAGAGTTTGAAACTATCTATGTCAGAAATCTTCTTCTGGTATCTCCTCATTTCTTTTTTAAATTTAACAATTCTTAACAATTTCACTAATAATCATGTTCATCCAATCCAAAGATAAAGAAAACTTTGATTGAAAAATTTAATCTAGTACTGGCATTTGGTTTGAATTCTAAGAGCAAATTTTGTTAATTACAGTCTTGCAGAATAACAATAATTACATTTTAAAATTATCTTTTAAAGCTCACTGTGAAAATATCATTAATTTTTGTGTATGTTGCAGATCTGCGACACGGTGATACAGAGGATTAAAACTTACCTCTAGCACACAAATCTTGCGATACAACGTGGATATCTTGTTGTAATCTGCAGGCCTCTTCTCTCATTTTACATTCACTGTCATAAAATCTATTATCTGACCCACAGATAGACTCATCAGACATAGGCTGGCAACGGAAATTACATACACAGTGTGCAAAGCCTCTGTGGTCTTGTTCGCATACGCCTCCAAAACGACAGTCTCCGACCTGACATGTGAGTACTGGCAGTCCCACAGCATGATCTAAAATTAAAGATTAATTATTTGTTTATACATGGTAAAAATTAGAATATTCATAACAAATCAAAGTTATTTTGTATTCAGGCAGAAGTTCAGTCATTCTTTTGACTCTATGAAAAATACTAATCATTTTCCCAGTAGAAAAAGGTATTATAGTTGCCTCACATTTTGAAAATCATTGATTTAGACTAATAAACAATCTTTGAAAACATTCTCTCTCCAAATGCTGCTTAGTCGAGTGATGGCCGCATGGTTAGAACGTTGCTTTTCTTGACCATGGGGTGTAATCCAGCTTCTGGCAGGCATGCTTCCAGCCATTTAGAACTGTCTTAAGCAGTGGGTTCTGGTCTGATAAGACCCAATGATACAAAGAATTGAATTAAACGTATATCTTCACTGACCAAAATCACTAACGCAAACCAAATCATCACTGACCTGAAAGATTTTCATTGCTTAAACCTCGGGTTTGATTATGAATTGTTTAGTTTATTTAACCGTGTATACTATTAGAATATAACTTTCTTTTTAGAACTAAAGGTCTTTCAAATACTGTCTATATTATTATTATGAAAACCAATCTAGAAAAAGAAATTAAGAATCTTCATAAATTGTTTTTAATAAATGCTACTTCAATAAATTTTAATTTTATACTTCTCATGTTGCAGTGAAACAGATAAGAATTCTGAAGTTTTCAAATTGTCTGGATATGGTAATGATAATGGATTGGAGATAAAAATGAGTAAGTTAATAGAAAACACCTTTTCAAACGGCAATACGTATATCATTACGATCATCGATACACCATTCATTATTACCGTTTAGAATGATATAGATAATAATCCTTTGGAGGTATTCAAGAGCAGTAAACCCACAGATTACCATTCCTGTAGTCTCAAATAGAGCAAAGTAGTCAAACAAGGACGGATAGCGCGGAAAAGTAGTATTAAAAAAGCTAGCTGTACGTTGTCAAATCATAAGTGAACTCAGCACCAAAAGTAAATTTGAACGTAATCATATTAAGACTAGCTTAATGTATCCAAGTACCAACCTTCTCGTGCTGAAAGCGTACGATCGCATTCTCCATAGAAAACCGTAGAGAGATGAATAGCTTTAGTACAAGCACCTCTCCTCATTTCACAGTCATTCCGATATGTACTGCCATCACTTCCACACACTGGATCATAATCGTCGGGACAATCGAATTGGCAAACGCATCGCCCTCGTTCACAGCGTGCACCGTGCATACAGTGTACGTTTTGACATAGATCTGGAAATAAAGAGTAAGGATGTCTTCTGAAAAAGTTAAAATACTTACATTTCTTTTGAAAAACAAAATGATAATTTTTTATTATTAACATAAGTATATATTTTGGTATATAGATTGCTATGCAGTTCCCATAATCTGCTTAGTTTACAATTCGACCACGACAGTGCGACCCCAGTTAGCTGAGTGCCAAGGATAGTCCATTCATAGGTTCGGTAGATGTAGGAGACAAATCTAGGCAAAAATGGGAGGAAGAATTCAGCATCTTTCTCTGCTATATTTGTTTTGCTTTGTCAGGAATTTTAATCACAATACAATGTTTTATTCAATATTATATCCTCCAAAAAATCTGATTAGTACTCTGTTTTACAAACAAAGTCAGCATGAGACTTCCTTAATATTATTTGAAAAGGTCAGCTTATTAATAAGCTGACTTTTTCAAATATGCATACATGTAATAAGGGGTCTCTAAACCATTTGCGATCAGTAAATATTTATTTCAAATATATGGAAGATAGTTGGGATTAGCTCTTTTTTCTTAAACTAATATCTTATAGGGAGCATTGAAAATGTTAAATATACTGGTACATTTAGTGCTTTTGCAAAGAATATTAAAAACAGTATGATTCGTTTCCGAAAACAGCATCGTAGTATAATGTAATACTTGCGTTCACCTAACTAAATACACCCCACATACACTACACTTGCATTATAAATGAAAATTTCTTATGCACATTCACACTTTGCTTATAAAGTGTTAAAAAAAAACACCGATACATTACAACGCACCGAGAAGGTGTAATGCAAATTGGACACTAATTGACATGCATACAGGTTTCTACGGAAAATGCAAAATTTTAAAATTTGGAGACCAATGAGTGAACGTGAGTCGCTGCATTTCATCTTATCTGCGCAACTGGTAGGATATTTAAGAGAAGAAATTTCGATTCCAGGTCATAAATTCTTTGCAAATTTCATTCCCAGTACTCAGGTAGACAGGAACTAAGCCTCGCATACAGGTGCGCTAACGATAGGCGGAGATGTCAACATTTGAGAGAAGACGTGTAGTTTGATTTAAAGAAGCCGGTCGGTCTAATCGGCGAATTTGCTTGACCTTTGGGGTAGGATAGATGCCACTATTAGACGATGTTGGCAGGAAGGGGTTAACCCTGGCCGAACACAGCCTCAAGAAGGAAGCGGTCAGCCTCTAGAAACGACAGAACGTGAGAACCGAGCAATAGTCAGAGCGGCACTCACAGCCCCAGATACATCGTTATCATCAATTGTTCGTGCAACTAGTGCTTCATTGACAACAAGTACAATTCATAAGCGGCTCACAGAAAGGGGGTCCCCTTGTGTCGATTTCCATTGATCTCTGTACAACGACAAGCCCGTTTACAGTGGTGTAGGGCTTCTTCAAACTGGAATGTCACTGACTAGAGTAGAATAAATAGTCTTCATTGATGAGTTCCGCTATAAACTGAGCCCCGAAGACCAGGAAAGACGTGTCTGGAGACGCCCCAGACAGCGGTGGGTGTACAAATCTGATTGTCTTCCGGCATACAGACCGACAACCAAGAGTGATGGTCTGGGATGACATTTCATTTCATAGTAGGACCCCCTTTGGTTGCATTCCATGACACCCTTACAGCATAGCGTCACGTCGAAGTTCTGAGCCTCGTTATGTTGCCCTTCATGGCCCGCCAACATGGGCTTACATTTCAGCAAGATAATACCCGGCCCTACACTGCACGTGATTTTACTGCTTTTCTTTGTGCTTGTAGAACGCTACCTTAGCAAGATCGCCGGATTTCTCTCTTATTGAGCACATTTGGAGTATTATGAGCAGGACCCTCCAACCAGCTCAGGATTTTGACTATCTAATGTGTCAGTTGGACAGAATTTGGCACAATAGCCCTTAGGAGCCAACTCTATCAATTAATGCCAAGCCGAATAACTGCTTGCAAAAAGGCCAGAAGTGGACAAAAGCGTTATTGAGTTTTCCACTTCATAATGCTCTATCACTTGAATAAATCATCCAATTTTTCTCAAATTCTAATCATTTCTTCTTCTATACATGTACATCACATTTACCGATTTCCGTCAAATTCACATTACTCCTTCTTGGTGCGTCTTTTTTTTCAGTTACATACTTATATACTTTAAAATACTTTAACTAAAGGCATAAAATTAACAAAAGATTGACCATTTAATTAGATAGTCTTCTTTCATTTTTAAATGCAATACATTTATTAAACTTACCACAAGGACCTCTAGATCCAACCATGATATATTGTTCTTTTTCACAAGCGGCTACTCGCATCTCACATTCATTAGTATAAGTAACACCATCAGTTCCACAAACAGGAGATTCAATCTACGAGAGAAAACTTCTGTCATCTGAAGAAAAACTACTACACGTTGCTATGAAATTTCATTAACATGAAAGCTAGCGGTTTTTCAAAGCAAAAAAAAAATCATTCTCAAAAGAATGCTGTTTTGGCGTTTTAATGAAGTAATAACATTTATTAATTTACTAGAGTAAATGACTTAATTACATTTTCTATTTAAACGGTATACATTTTGTATTCTTCTCTCTTTGTAAACAATGTTTGTAGCATTACTAAAGACAGTACCAATTATTTACATATTTTTATAAAACAGTTATGCTGTAACCCTAGGAGAAATTCATTTTCAATACCTGTAAGAGACTTTTATGGTAAACTAATAATCATTATAAACTCCTTAACGTTCAATTTTATTAAAAATATTAGCAAAAATATCTTTTAGTTCATCATATTTTTATTTTTACAAACCAAGGAATAGTTTGCAAATCAGATGTAAATAATATATATAACAACCAAGTGACTCCGTTTTTTGCATGTAGTCATCACCTTCGTATGATTACTAGCATATAACCCATCATATGACGGGATCAGTAAAATTTTTAATTCTCCAGAATTGTAAAATACCTTATGAGGAAGGTAAAAAATGGTTTGATTTTTTTGGGCTGAGGATTTTATTGCAACAAAAATTAATCGATGTTTACAGTGAAAATTATCACACATATATCTAATCTATTATTTAAGGCGATTATAAAAGAAAATTATATAATTACATAATATCTAAGTTCAGTGATAAAACGTATGAAAATAATGCAGTCGATATTTAAATACTTTAAAACAAGAAATGATTAAATGAGATAGTTAAAGGAATGACGTCATAATGCTAGAAAAAAAATATTATTTTACTTATTTCTTATGGGATAAATTAATAAATTTAATCGACTGCCCTTAACCGAGGAAAATACGGCTTGAAACATGGTATTAAAAGCTCTAAAAAGGGGGAAGGGGTGGATTTGGAATGTTTTGAAGACGACAGTATTTTTTGCTAAGATATGAGGCATATTTATACCAATTTAATCTGAGCGTTAAGCACGTAATTTTCTGCCCAGCCGATGATGTCTTCATACGGGTGTTCACGAATTAGGAGGTGATTTAGATTCATATAAAATATCTTTTATTATAAGTACAACTGTAATAACCATTTAGTTAAAAGTTACGGGTCCAAATATAACCTCATAACACATTCACACCCGTTTGAAGATATAATCAGAGGAGTAGAAAATTACGTGCGTAACGCTTAGAGGGTTAAAATCGGATCGATAGTTTAGAAGGTAAACTTCGGAGGAGGAAAGAGGAGGTAAACTCGCTTTGAATTTTGGTAACCCTAACTCAACAAGAATCCAATATGGTTGTCTCTATTCATTTCAGGTCCAACCGCTTCATAAATTCGAGGACAGACGAACATATAACTTAGGCTATTATTATATAGGGTATTTTATACTGTTTGTGAGTATTTGAGTGCATATCTGGTTTTGTTTGAATTTTCAAGCTAACTTGATTATGTGTTACAGATTTATTATTAAAACTACTTTATCTGAAATATCTCTGATTCAAATAATGAAATTATTTATACCTTTATACAGTCTGTAGGGCAAACACATCGGCCAACTCCCGAACCGTCACTCTCGCAGGCTGCATAATACTCGCAATGTTTATGCTCGCAACCACCTGAAAATAAATAGTAATTATAGAAGTATTGATTAAATAATTACGTGTAGAACAACACTTTTGTCATCCTTTGAATCATTTTTAGTTCTTTCATGAAACTGAAAACAAGAAGTTGAGGAGTTATACTCTGTTTTCCTGATTTTAAAGAAAATATTTTAAATGTCATTAAATCTCTTTTACTAACAGGCGAATTTTTTTTCATTTTTATTATTTAATTACTTGTTTCAATCTTGTACAGCTATTAGTAATCATATCTACTGTAAATTGTAGGCTAAATCTATTTGACATTCATTTAAAAGCTACGACATAAAAAAAAGCAGAAAGCAGGAACAGCAGGAAGTCCTTATCACTAAACAATTTGACTATAGAAGATACATCCCACATGGAAAGTTGTCCTGTATTTTTATATGGCTAAAAGTATTTAGTGATATAAGCAAGCCCATCAGTTCTAATCTGATGCAGTGTTGTTTCAATTTATTCCCCAAATCCTTAGAGCTGAGGGTGGGCGACACTCAGAAACGGTCTATAGCAAATATGATACAACAAAATGGAGACAGAATGACGTTTTAAAAGTAACAAGGCCATCTATAGAATATCAAACTAAACGACATATGGAACTAAAGATTACACATGCATGTATGAAAAAAAAAAGGAAAACGCTTGGTAAAGCTCTTAGTGGAGATTCTAATGACGATACGTGTAAATGTTTTTTATTCTATTTCAACTAAATGTGCTCCATTAACTTTAAATTTCCCTGGAGCTAATAAATTATGCTAAATTTCCTTTAATAAATATGTTCTTGATAAGCTTTCGTGTTCTTAATAAGGAGATTTCTCAGGAGGTTTTTTATTGAGAGATAAGAATCAAACTTCTATAAAATAACTAGTTGCAGAAAGAACTATCGATAAATATAGTAAATATACTTATCGCAAAATTTACACTATATATATATATATATATATATATATATATATATGCAATATATCAAAATTATTTAACTTTAATATTTCCTTAAAAACCTCCTCTCTCCCATTCTAATTCCTTAAAATCTATTTCCCAGCCTCTAGATATCTTAATCAAAGGATTGTCCTCTATTTAAAATTCTTTCGATACAATTCCCAAAGCTTTTTATCCTACAGATGAAAATTTTCTGTCTATTCAACCCGTTTTCCAGCTGTCGTGGGCAAATGGCTCCGCGTTTTTTCCTGATCTTTACACTTGATTCGCTGAGTAAGTTTCTTCTACCTTAGGAAAGTTCTTTCTGTCTTCGCTCTTGGGTGCACCTCTGTTCGAGCAGAGTGATTTTTGTGTCTTTCTCTTGTCTGTCGTTGACTAGTAAAGATGTCCATTTTAGCAGCTCTGAAATAAAGTTCTAATTAGACTTGTGCAGTTCTCTTCAATGCGGCCCGACTGCATCGTTATTACTGCTACCTGATTAGGCTTCTCCTTGCCCAGGAGCCCGGGCAAGTAAAAAATAATAGTCCAGTAGTTTTATAATTATTGGATTACACACACACACACACACATATATATATATATATATATATATATATATATATATATATATATATATATATATATATATATGGGGGATCATAAATAATTAGTCCGTTAAGTACATGTATTGAAGATACTCAATCAGTATTAAAAGTCATACTTTTGTTTTATTTTAGAATGATCAGCATGAAATATCTAAAATATAGCTTCTAGCCATTTTCAGATACACCACAAAGCTCAGTAAGTTATTACATGATAAGTCCAGACACATATGTTTAGAGAGTCTCACGATCAAGCTTAAATAAACTAGCACTGCTGACGAGGCAATGTCACATCAAATTGCAATGTATGCTTCAAACCACAAGTACCAAAGTTGATTAAAAATATACTGGAACTTTCTTGTGTTATCTCTATGTCTAAAAATAACTTTATGGATTAACAGAAAAAAGTGGAATTGCAGTCTAACAATTTATCACACTAATTTTTGACATTATATATATAATATATGTGTGTGTGTGTAATCCAGGAATTATACAACTGCTGGACACATTTGAAATTACAGCCCCTATTATTTTTATTTGCCCGGGCTACTGGACAAGGAGAAGACTAAGCTACTAGACTATTTGAGTAAATTGTAGTCGAGCAATTTTGTAAAAAGAACAGTCACAGTTCGTAGCGAAACTTAAACTTTACACATTACCTGCTAAAAATGATATCTTTACCAGTCAACGACATCAAACGACTGTCGTTGACTGTCAACGACAAGTAAATGACACGTAACACACTTTGCTTGAACAGAGGTGTACCCAAGAGCGAGGACAGATAGAATTTTCCCAAAGGACATGAAACTTAGCGAATTTAATTGTTAGGTCAGGAGAAAAGCTGAGCCATTTGTCGGCAACTGCTGGAAAACGTGTAGAATGGACAGAAAATTTACATCTGAATTTTAATTACAGCAGAATTTTTATTCGAGGACACTCCTTTGCTTAAGAGATTTTAAGGCTGGTAAAATAGATTTTAAGGAATTAGAATGGGAGATGGAGGTTTTTAAGGAAATATTAAATTAAAATAATTTTGATATATTACGTATATATATGTATGTATATATGTATGTATATATATACATACATATATGCATATATATATGTATATATACATACATATATGCATATATATACATATATAAATGTATATATGTAATATTAAAATCCCTTATTTACGTATTTTAATATTAATTTAATAACTTTTGTTCATAAAGTGAGTTCGGGGTTTGAGCTGTAATTCTGATTTTTCCCTCCAGACACGCTATAGACTTATAGATAGATATAGATATATACACACATCTGTATTTATACATTCACAAAATTTAATAATGCTAACTGGGGAAACTAATTTTATATCTAAATCCGGGTTTTAAAAAATATAACCTTATGCGGACAACATTTATTATAGAGATTTAAATGTTATATTTTGCTACATATTAATAGTAAAAAACTAATTAAATAAATAAGTAAAATAAAATGTCAGATTATCTAATACTGACAAAAAAAAGTATAAAAAAAAGTTAAACTGAGGAAAATATTTTGTAACTTACTACAAAGTCCTTGGTATGATACTCTTATATCTTTGTTTTGTTCACATGCTTCCTTTCGAAGACTGCATTCGCTAGTGTATGATCTACCATCGCTACCACAAACAGGATCATAAATTTCAGCACAAACAGGACATCTACATACTGGCCGACGACTCTCCATTAGACATACAGCCTCTCTTGGACATGGATAGTCGAAACATGTACCCTGCACACCTAAGGCAATAGAACAAAAAAGCATAGAACACAGAAAATTTTAAAAGATAAACCTAGCTCACATAATTTATAATGGCAAAATAATTTTTAAATCTGGTTATTATATTTGCATATTTGAAATGTCGAATATAATAGAACTGTTGAAGCGAATATAAAAAGTTCATAAGCAGTTTTTTAATTCATTACATGACTGCTCCCTCACTAAATATATTTTAAGAAAAGGATATTTAACAGTGTTATACATATATATATATATATATATATATATATATATATATATATATATATATATATACCCAGATAGTATTCATACTTGCAGCAAGTTTGATTTTTTCTGGATAATATCTTGTCATAAGAAATTTGACTCGACAAACGTGCAGCAAAACTCCTGCAATTTAGACAAAACATAGAGGAACCACTCTTTTGCAACGCTATTTTGCTGCAAGACTGTGGAAACCTTGTCATGACAATCTTGACGCAAGCAAAAATTCTTAGACTTGCTGCAGTCTTGTTTCAAACTTGCAGACTTGTCATGCTGAACTTGCTGCAAGTTTGCAGGTTTGCAAAGCAAGACTGCTGCAAGTTGGCTGCAAACAAAATTTGCTATCTGGGTATATATACCTAACACACGTGTTCTTTATCGGATATTTTGTGTCTGTCTTATAGGTTCACAACGGGGCCGTACTTCTCTTTAGTAGATGCTGAAGTTTTCCAGCAGCGGGTTCAAAACCAAATGGGGGACGTTAAATCAGTCAAGGAGAGGACGGCCAGTAAAAATAATATTTATAAAATAACTATCTTTAGCAATTTGAAATATTTAAAAAAAATCGCTTTTATTTAACAAGAAAAATGTTAAAGTTGCTATAAAAAGTAAAAATTTTCTTTGAGTTTTTAGTTATGCCGCTTACAAATAGATGTCGATACTAGCTTAAAATCTTTGCAGCTTTTTTCATTCACCAAATTTATCTATTTTTTCCCTCCAATCTAATTTTTAAGACTGAATATTCTATTGTCACCGGAACTGAACCTATGTGCAAAATTTCAAATCTTAAGTTAGTCAGGCAGGTAGTTAAAAATCAATTTTAAAATATCAACTGGCACATAAGTGACGTTAAACAAAAGCGATTAAATATACAAGAAATCTATAAAAATAATCAATAAATCAAGCGAATAATATTGTATTTACCATTATATTTTTTTTTCAATTATAAGTTTTGTGAATTCCACCAGGGATTGGCGTTTGGCTAGTCCATGTCCATCAAGTGAATAATATTGTATTTACCATTATATTTTTTTTTTCAATTATAAGTTTTGTGAATTCCACCAGGGATTGGCGTTTGGCTAATCCATGTCCATCAAGTGAATAATATTGTATTTACCATTATATTTTTTTTTCAATTATAAGTTTTGTGAATTCCACCAGGGATTGGCGTTTGGCTAGTCCATGTCCATCAAGTGAATAATATTGTATTTACCATTATATTTTTTTTTTCAATTATAAGTTTTGTGAATTCCACCAGGGATTGGCGTTTGGCTAATCCATGTCCATCAAGTGAATAATATTGTATTTACCATTATATTTTTTTTCAATTATAAGTTTTGTGAATTCCACCAGGGATTGGAGTTTGGCTAATCCATGTCTAGAGTATAGAAATTTTAATTGCATTTCCTTTATCATACTTTGCTAAACGTGGGCTGAGTACAAGAGAAGCTCTATCGCTGAACGTGAAAATTTTCGAAGGATGTTAACGAAATTTGAACCCAATATTAACAAAATTTAAAATTTTTCCAGCCTTGACTGTTTCATTAAATTTTTTAACTCTTATTATGCTTATTTTTAAGCTTTTAACGAATAATTTTTTAGGACATTTGATAGCCATTTTATTTAATTTCTACTTTGGAATTTTTAATCGATAAATAGGCAAGTAATACAGAAATAAATAATATGCAACAATATTTTAATATTTGGTATAAGTAACTATTATGAAAGAGGATATATTTTTTCCTTGTAGAGAGGATGATGATTTGAAAAAGGTTGGGAACCTCTGATCAATACAATTTTCTAAATTTAATAAATATAATTACTTTAGTTTCTGAATAACCTCTGATTGCTTCTTTGAGCATTAGTGCATAGATTAGATTTAGAGTTAGTGTATTAAAGATATCTAGTAAACACAACGAACTTGCAAGGAATTAAATACCAGAGTGTAGACTAAAGTTGAATAGTCAGATAATAGAATCATTGAAACATCCCATAAATAAAAAAGGGAGAAAACTTTTGCTTATTTTATATCAGTTATGATTTCAGACACCACTGTCTATTTAAAGGGACTAGTACCTTTCAAGATGAAAAGTCTTCGGTAAAAGAGGCTATTTTTTGGCTCAATATAAAACCAAAAGTTTTGCTCTGTTGACAATAAAAGTTCTTCCTAGATACTTAATGAGGGTTTAACTTCATAGAAGTTATTATCAAATATATAGAAATTATTTTAGTTTTGTTACCTGAAGCAATAAATTTTAAAAAAATAAATATGTACAAGTGATAAAAGTAGAAATCCACTTATCGTCAACATAACTTTTGAAATTTGTAAATTAGAAACTAATTTGTTACACCCCAAAAATAGTAATTACCTATATTATTCTGTGAACTTTAGTTATATTAATATGAGTATCATGTTTTATTTAACAGCATAATAAAGAATATTTTTTAATTTTCAATTTCTTAACTGTTTTTATTTTGTTTTTAATATTAATATGCCCGTTACTTTTAAAGTCTTAGGTTTGCAGAATACTTCATCATAATATCCTATTTTGGATTCAATTTGACATAACAAGTTCTGCTCTGTTTCGAACATATTTTTCATAGATCATTAAAAATGTTCTTATTTTTAAAAAATTCTGTAGTTTTGTTATAGGAATCAATAAAATTAAAAAAAGAAACAGAAAATAAATACACCAAGTGATTACAATGGAAAACCGCTTACTCGCAAAATAACTTCAGAAATTTGTAAAAGAAACTAAATTTTCTACCAAGTGGAAGATAATAGGATATAAAATTGTCAATTTTATATATTTGATTAAAATTATATCAATACGAGTGATATATATTATTTTATACCATTATATGGACAATTTTAAATTTTAATTTCCTTCACAGTTTTTAGTTTTATAACCCTCTAAGCGGTTCACACGTACAATTCCGCCAAACCGATGATGACTTCAAAACGTACAATTTTCGACCTCCAAAAACGCTCTGAAAATGGATGTAATGTACATTTTTGCCAGTGCTTTCCCCCCTGGAGTTTTGAGGTAGGAGGGCCAGGTCTATTGTTTAGGAACTACACCCCTTTTTCACTGACATTTCTTGAGGGGTGCAACCCTACCCCCTGAGGCACAAAGAAGCTGATAGCTTTTCATGGTTTTGTAAATCTCTATTTCGAAGTATTTCGTTTGCGGTAACAGATGTGTCTATAATTGCACCCCTTAAATATCTTGGATGACTTTCGTAAAAAAAAATATAAATAAGTCTCCCAAAGAATATTTCTATTTGTACTTTTAGAATCCATTATTTCTTATTGGATAATACTCCAGACTTGACGAGCTTTATGTGTATTAAAAATTAACAATCTATAACATCTATTTATATATCTGTATATAACCGGGAGTAAAGGGACAATAACGAAGGTGGGTTTTCCATATTGCATTCTAGTCGACAAAGGGTGGAGGTAAAAATCATAGAACTCTTTAGCCACTGACATTAGCGTATTTTGGAGAATTTTTTCCTAGATGTGTTCCACTCGGAGGGTTAATATTAAAATATCATATACGTCTAGAGTTTCGAATTACTTCCATTTTACTTCAATTTGATATAAAAATTTAGACTTGCTGGTAAGTGAATTCCATTTTATAATTTGCTATACATTTTTTAGGTTTTAATAAAAAGAAAACATCGTACTGAAAATGAGAAGACTAAATATATTTTAAATTTGATCGTTATTAAAAATCTTATAAGAGAACTCTTTCTATAAGAAGAACATTTTATTTTATGGGAAATCTAAAAAATATTGTTATAAGGATTATTTTAAGTCCTTCTTAGTCTTTTTATTAAGTTACCATAATTGACACAC
>CM063502.1:124538158-124615658 GCA_032207245.1 Pardosa pseudoannulata | reverse complement strand
TGAGCTTTAGGTATGGACAATTTATCCTCTCCAGGAGAATGTATGGAATCAAGCCTGACAAGTGCACTAAACATCTCTCTGTATATCTAGAGAGATTGTAGGATAACTATGTGGGTTTATTTATTCTGCATGGATCAGTGAGCTGATATACCCTAAATGACAGGGTAATTCAAGGTAGTATACTTGAGACGCCGAACATTGTAAGCCCTCGTGCGGATTTGAAATATCATATACCTTTGGACAAAATAGGGAAAATAACAGTAGGAACGATGTTACTGAAATGATCTTTGAGATGGATAATTTACTCTCTCTCGAGGAGAATGCATAGAATCCATGTTTGAACCTGGCAGGCATGCCAAACATCTCCTTGTATATCTAGAGGACATACTGGACAAATATATGGGTTGATTACTCCTGCATGGATTTGTAGGTTTATTTATCCTACAAGGCAAGATAAATCATACTGCTACACATGAGAGGCTATTCACTTTAAGCCTCGTACATATCTGTAATATCACCATACACCTCTGGGAAAATAATGGAGCAAATAAAATAGAAACAATGTAACTCAAATGAGTTTAGAATACGGATAATTTATTCTCTCGGGAAGTTCGCACTTGGAATTAAGTAAGCTTTTCTTGAATGCCATCAATTAATGTAAGCATAAAACTAATTATCAATAAATTTAAAAGCTTTAATAAGGAACACATTTCTATTAACACCTCTCGTCTATTAATGTAAATCGACACTTCAGTACCATAACGTAACAAGTCCAAAAACGTAAAATTTTAGTTATGACTTATGGTAGTGTAAACTACATTTTTCTAAATGTATGAAATAATTCGATGGAAATAAACCAGTTCATAAGTTAATTCAAATCAAAAATAATTAGATAATTGGTATTTTTACATCACCGAACTTTAAGAGAGTCTGATTTACTATAAGTAAATTTTCGTCCGTTATTGATGCATTTTTGACAAGCCGGGTTCGACCCCGAAAAGAGCACTAAATAGCTTCCTGAATATCCAGAGAACATGCCGAAAATAATTTTAGGCTTGAGTGACCTCTCGGTGGGAGTTCCACAGGTGTGTCTGTGTGTAAGAGAGAGAGAAGAGAGAGAGAGGTACGGAATCAGAAGCAATAAAATTCCATCCTAAGGATGATCAAAGTTGAGATGGATCTCCAGTAGACCATCACGAACTCCTTACACCTGAGAGTAGGCTACCCGTTATCAAATAAAACTACTGCTTAGTTTTTGAAAAATGAAAATACCACAAAACATTAAATTTTTTGCCGCTATTTTTTCAAAAAAATGTTAGCATTAAGGAAGTTAATAATGATTATAGTTTTATCATAGTTTCTTGCAGGTAATGATAAAAGGATTTTCCTTCCTTATTGTTAAAGCCCAACAATTATATAAAAAATATGCAAATGATTTTTAACAGTCGTCAAGTAGGTAGCCTTTTCCAAGGTATCAACGTAAATAGATAAGATATTTTCCAGTTGCTATGCATATACATGATATGTATTGATTTCTTTAAATTGTGCTGCGAAATTATAAAAATTTTAATGCCCTTATTTTCATTCTTTTTGAGAATTATTTCCAATTATTGACAAGTGTAAGACCAAAATTGTCAATCGGAAAAAAACAGCAAAAATGATTCCAAAAAGTGGAATTGAATATTAGCAAAAAAAAAAAAAATCTCTTAACGTTATGTTTATAACATCTTTAAATATACCTGATTAATATTCAGTGTTTAAAAAATACCTGTGCTTTCATAGTTTAAAATAAATTTGGCTCCGTAGAAAAAATCCTAAGATACACATATCTTTTAACTGAAAATAAAAGAACTTTATAAGCTGAAATCGTATTTAAGCCACCAACTTGAAACCGAGCATTTTACCCCTGAACCATCAAAGCATACGGGGGTACAGAAAGAGAATAGCAATGATAAGAAAATTGATGTTTTTAATAACTTGATTTATCTATAATGAATTAATTTTATAATTCATTAATCTACTGTCTTTGAAAATGCAACAAAGATTATAGTACATGAATGCACATGATTAATTAGTACACGATTAACACATGATTAATTAGTACACGAAATTTCAATTCAGTTGGAGATCGGGAAGCAAGCGAAAAATTTATTACAAGATTTAGAACCATGTAAACACGCTGTGCGAGTTAAATAAAATCACAAAAACTCATTCTTGTTTAAATGTTCAAGAAAAGACAAATTAAAATTTAATGTTATTAAACTTTGAGCTATCTTTGAAACTTCAAAAGTTATAGTTACGTTCAAAATAAAGATTAATAACTGTAACGATAAAATAACAATTCTAATGAAATAAATATAAAGAACGAGCTATATCTATGACGTTTAAGGTATCAAATTCTTCATTAAAATAAATAAAATATCAATTTTTTAATGTCGCATTTCCGAAACCATTCGATGATTTCTATTTATTTGTCTTGTTTTGCAAAAACATTGATGTATCTGACTGTAACGTCATTGTAGAATTAAAATTATTAATACAAATCATATATACGCTATCAATTTGAAAATATCTCATATTTTATTTCGCTTTTATACATTTTTCTCGAGAAGATAAATGTCCACATTCAAAGCTCATTTAAGAAGCATAAATTGTAAAGTTAAATTTATGCATGAACAACTTACCAAATAATATGAAAAGTGTAACAATGGCGTTTATAAAATAACTAATCATTCTATTTTGACTTTATGCCAAATCTATTTTTGGAGAATGTAATAAATTCTAAAAGAATGCATACGATGAACAAACTGAAGGAAATATCCTTTCTAGGAAAAATAAGAAATTACTTTATATAGCTACAGGAAGAAAGAAAATCTTGATTAATCATAAGTAATCTTGTAACTACAACAGTAAAATCCATTATTTGTTATGAATAATTTTATTACCTTTTGGAGCTGTTTTAGCTGTACACAAAGCTTTTAGTTAACAGCTATACCTGGTTAAAATTACCTGAAAACCTTTTTTTCAAAAATGGTAAATCAAAACCAATATACAAAGTGCATAAATAAACAAGAGGAGTGCAAGCCAGCAGGTTAATTTTTACAGATTTTGAAGGAAAGAGTCTACTTTATCACTTTGTTGGAAAATTACCTTCCTGATTTCATATGTGAATTTCACATGGTGAATTCTTTTATTTAGTATACCTGGTTATTTGCAAAAAAATATTTCATGTTCTGGTAGAAAATGAATGTATCTGGTTGAAAATAAATCTCGATAATCAAACTTCAGAACAATCAAATTTGTTGAAAAATCAAAATTCAAATTTGTTGAAAAATTCCCTTCCTTATCTCATTTTGAATTTCACATGGGGAATTTTCTAATTTAGTATACCTGGTTACCTGAAAAAATTTCATGTTATGGGAGAAAATAAATATATCTGATTAAAAATAAATCTCGGTAATCAAAATTCAAAAAATCAAATTTTTCGAAAAATCAAAATTCAAATTTGTCGAAAAATTCCCTTCCTGATCTCATTTGTGAATTTCACATGGTGAATTCTCTTTTTTAGTATACCTGGTTACCTGCAAAAAAATTTCATGTTATGGGGGAAAATAAATGTATCTGATTGAAAATAAATCTCGGTAATCAAAATTCAAAACACAGACACCTATAAAAAGTGTAGCATTTTTTACTATATGATAATTTTCAGAAGCAGTCACAGTCGTATTTAATTAAATCTAAATTATTTATTTCACATATTTTATTGTTCATAAAAAGCTCGGTTTTTAAAATTCTTAATTTACCTCTTCATTTCTCAGAGAACCTGTTTAAAATTCAAAATGTAGTTACGCTTAATTTCGTTTCTGAAATAAATCAACCGTAAGGAAGTTTACAGTTTTTGCTGGGAAAAGTCTGTTTTATTACTATGCATTCAAGATTCTTTTCAAGTTCTCATTTCGAAATTTCCTTTCCCATGACTGTTTCTCTAATTTACTATACCTGGTTATCTGTGAAAAAAATTCATGACAAGGGAGAGAATAAATATATCCGATTAAAAATAAATCTCGGTAACATAAAATCAGAAAACAGATACCTAGAAAGAGAGTAGAATTTTTGACTATATCATAATTTTCTGTAGCAGTCCCAGACGTATAAAAATGAATTTTAATCAGCTCACATAGTTTACTGTTCATAAAAATAACTCAGTTTTTTAAATTCTTCGTTAACATTTTCATTTTTTAGAAGAGCATGTTTAAAATACAAAGTACAGTTACGCTTAATGTCCTTTCCTAAATATATCAAGCATAAGGGAAGTTAAAAGAAAATACAACTGAACATGTTATAAAAATCTAGACCAGTCATTCTCTAACCGGGGTATCACGGCGCACGCGAGGATTTTTGGAAATAATTAAAGTAACATGATATTATATTGTCAGGGGGTTACCCTACTTTAGGTAAACACGAGTTTCGCAGTCCCGGAGTAACCAGCAATCTGTTTTTCATTTCTCTTTCCTTTATTTTATTCTCTTCTCTTCGTGGGAATGATAGTTGAATGGTAGAACGCTGCTCTTCAGTACCAAATTTCACGGGTTCGAATTCCGCTGCTGGCATGGCTGTTTGTAGCCGTTCGGAATCGGCACTTATCAGTAGATCTCATTCTCATTAGTTCTCGTTAGCACAACAGGAGGCCGTAGCGCTCCAAACCAAACCAAACCGAACCTCTTCCTTGGGATTGGGTACAATAGAAAGAAGTCTAGAGAAATTAGATAACAATGAAGTAGGTGAGACATTTCCCCTTTGTCTGTTCAAAGACTGTTTAAGGTTTTATAGCAATATTTGAAAATATTTTTAAACAAAGATCTTGAAAGGTTTTATATCGTGGGGAATTAGAAAAAGAAACAAAATAAATATTTGAAGGTCGGGAAATTGATATTTGTTATTGTTGTTTCAAGTGACTTATTAACGCTATCATTCTCGTACTTCCGGTGATTTATATTTAAAGATTGAAGGTCAAATCTGGGTAATATAAAATTTCAAATAAGTTGACGAATATTTTTTAGTCAGTTAAATATCCTATAAAAACAAGTATTAAAGCAAATTCCTTCTTATTACTTTTCTTTTGTCAGCTAAAATCCTTTAAATAAGTTTCTAATCCCCTATATAATAATTTCCTAAATTGTGTCAGTCTGTGCCCGAATTTATGAAGCGGTTGGACCCGGAATGGATAGAGGCATCCATCCATATAAGATTCTTGATGAGTTAGGGTTAGCAAAATTCAAAGCGAGTAAAGTTTATCTTCTCCTAAACTATCGATCCGGTTCTAAAATAGGTAAAAATATGCTTCATATCATAGAGAAAAATACTCTCGTCTTTAAAACGTTCGAAATCCACCCCTTCCCCCTTTTCGAGCGTTTAATGCCATTATTTCAAGCCCTATTTTCCCCGGTTGAGAGCAGGCGATAAAATCTATCAGTTCATCACATAATAAATAGATAAAAATAACATTTTTCTAGCATTATGGCGTCATTCCTTTAACCATCTCATTTAATCATTTCTTATTTTAAATTATTTAAATATCGTCTGGATTATTTTCATACGTTTTATCACTGCACTTAGATATTACGTAAATAATTTTCTTTTATATTTGGCTTAAATAATAGATCAGGTACATGTGTGATGATTTTAAATTTATTCATTGATTATTTTTTCTTGCAACATTATTCTCAGCCAAAAAACAAACCATTTCTTTACCTGCCTCATAGGGAACTTCACAATTCTGAAAAATTAAAAATTTTACTGATCCCGTCATATGACAGCCTATATGCTACTTTTAAATAAGTTCTAATTTTAGATTTCAAAAACATCCCTAATGCTTTGAAACACAAAAAGAGCTTATTTTATCAACTTCGTAAAGAGATACAAAAGATGTTGGAAAATATTGATTGAAACAGAAAAACTCAGAAAGGGAAACTTTACTCATTAAGCTCTAAATTATGTTATTTCCTTTATGCAACTCAGCCGGATACCACTGTATAAGATATTTCTTGTCTTGAGATGCTATCCGAAAAAATCTTTACTAAAGAAAAGGAAAGTAAAGTTATTCATTATGTGGAAAGAGAGCTAGTTCTTCATATTTTCTTTTTTAAAAGAATTTAAACCTCAGGGGGTTCGAGATAAAATTGGTCGGTCGTTATTAGACTGAACACAAAAAGAAACAGCATAAATTCTGCAACACACTTAAAATGATAAATAGAGAGAAAATATAAAATAAGCATTCAGAATTTTTATTTCCATAAAAGAATTCCTTTTTCACTCTGTCTAAAAATGGGGCATACCTTATGAAATTCATTGAACAACATCATCTGAAGTATTTAGCTTACAGAGATTGTAAAAGAACGGGTCATAATAGGTAGACATTTGTTTCTGATTAAGTGAAAAGTTTTTCATAAGAAAAATATTGGGCTTTGCATAAAGCAGAACAACATCAGGTGGTTTTAGAAAGAGATTTTGACAAGCGTATTGTATGATTGAAGAAATGAGACTTCAAATCGAAGCATAAACCAGTTAGTTATTGTGCCTGTACCTCATACGGATAAAGCTTTTCGTGAGCAACGTAGTTTGCACATAGTTTGTTCGTAGTTTGCGAACATCCCATTTTCAAAGCTTACGATTTTGACTATCATGTCTTGTAAAATATTGTTAAGATCGTAAAATATTTGCCAGAAAAAGAAAAAAAAAAGTTATTCATCATGTGTTGAAAGCGTTCTTCGTGTTTTCTTTTTAAAAAATTTAAGCCCCAAAGGGTTTTAGATGAGATTAGTCGGTTGTCATTTAACTAAACAACCAAAATAAAAAAAAAATTTAAAAAATATATAAATTCTGCAACACATTCAAAATGATAAATATGGAAAAACTATAATAAGCATTCAATATTTATTTCCAGAAGGGAATTTATTTCTCCCATTGTCTGAAAATAGGATATACCTTTTAGTTTGGTTTGGAGAGCTATGGTCTTTCCTTCTGCTACACGAGGGCTAATGAAATCGGGATATAACTTTTAAAACAAATTCAATAACAGCGTTAAAAGTCAACAATTTAGAAAATATGTAAGTTAGCTTTTAACTTAAAAAAGAGAAAAAAAAAGAGATCATGATAGACTCTCATTGGTTTTTGATTAAATGAAAAGTTTTCATAAAAATACATTGGGCTTTGTGTAAAATAAAGCAACACCTAGTAGCTTTAGAAACAGAAACTGAGACGATTTCTGTGCGAGATTGAGAATAAAAGCGACAACAAATCAAAGCATTAACCAGTTAGCAGTTTTGCCCTACCTCATACGGATAACTCTTTTTTGAGCAGCGTAATTTGCTTGTATGTGGTACGAGCATCACATTTTCATACGTTTCTGATAATCACGTTTAATTTATTTGAAGTTTTAAAATGATATAACAGATTTATTTTCTGCATTATACTTCAGTAATGAGTTAAAACTTTAAATAATGGCTCGATTAAAAATCTTAATAAAATCAGCTTTATGAAGTCTAAATTGTGTTTAAGAAATGAAATTAAAACTTTAAACAACACCTTATTAGGAACCATGAAGCTTTTAATCCCCTGAAAATCAGTTTCAGGAAGTTTAAATTGCATTGAGAAATTTACCCTCTTTGGATTCAGGGTTCAAACATACTTATAATGCTATTTTCAAAATATGATTACAATAAAATTTAACGTTCAAAAATTTCTTGGCAAAAGGAATCAATGTCTCATCCATAGTTGAGAAACTTAGAAATGTTCCTTTAAAATCATTGCCTTGAACTTAAGACAAATCATATTAAGTATTGATTGATGTGAAATCGGTTTCAATGTACACCACATGGTTATTATAAAAAGGAAGTAGAGGTATAGTTCAAGAAACTCTCTATAAAGTTTTATTTTATTAAACTCCAGTTTTAAAAGCTATGAATTTTTTCCACGGGTTTTTTAAATTTATTCCACACAGAAAACCTGTGAAAATAACAAAGACAAATAATGTGTAAAATGTTTATCTTTGAATTTTGTTTTCATAACCTTTGTAGTGTTTACCACTCAAATATATATAAAATGTTACATCTTCAAAATACCGTATGTAAGTTAAATGTAAAAAATTACAAGGTTTTGTTAAACACATTTTTTAACTGCTCCAAAGAAAAATACAGATAATAAGGCAGACGATGGCAGAATAGATAGGGCACTGTCTTCCGATACCATAATCTATCAGTTCGAATCCCACTACTGGCAGAAATATTTGCAGCCACTCGGAATCGGTTTTTAACAAAAGGTTCCAGTCTAATTAGCCCTCGTGTTACAAGAAATTAATCGTAATTCAGAAAACAAAATACACTTTAATTTACAGGTTTTATTTCCAGCGGTGCTGTCCAGGGCGACACAGGCTGAGCTTTCGAGCTTTAACTACACTAGTACAACTAGTACTACTAGCAATACTACTTAGCAGTTGATGTAGTTGTGTACTACTGTGTACTTTCGAGCTAGGGCTATGAATTACTTAGCTGATTTCCCTGTATCTCAAGATGCACATTACACCTGCTTGTGAGGTAGAGATGCCTTTCTGAAGGTCTTCTATAGATAGTGAGCTCACACTGGTGTTACTCTTTAGGGAAACTACTCAACGCAGCTTTCCCAATCTTTTTCAATTGGAAAACGATCCAGTTACCAAGCAAACGATTTCGTATATGCAATGCCAACTGAGCTGTCTATTTTTTAACCGCATACCCTGTCTATCAATGTACACCACAGGGGATAGATCTACCTATATGTGGGGTAGAGTTGCCTCCTTGAAAGTATTCTATAGGTAGCGAGCTTATATTCGGGTTAAACTTAGGGTAAACTAACCAACACTGCTTTTCCTTTTCCAGTTGACTCAACTGAAAAACGATCCAATGACCAAACAAAACGATCTCGCATATCCCGGGTTTTAAGTCACTGCCTACGGTTAATTTAAGCTCAAAAAGAGATCTAAAAAACCTTTGAAGAAGTTTTCTGATAATTTTATGGGCTGATACAGATACATCAGCTTCTATGAAGTAGGCGATAAATTTGCTATAGAAGTAAGCAAAATTGATCTTTAAAGACCTTATCACTTGTCAACCTGTACGCACTGAAAAAACAACGGATTCAGTTTAAGTTCCAATGAATATAATGCGATGTGGGAAGATTGTGATTTCTCGTGTGGTAGTAAAACATTTTCAACAGATTTAATTTGGTTCAAGTTAGCGTGTGATTATGCCTTTAATTTGTTGAAAATGTTTCGCTATCATGCGAGAAATTTGGAAATTCTTCATCGAGGAAAGGAATCGTAAACTGGGTCTGTTGCTTTTTCAACGCGTACACGTTGACGTGTGATAAGGCCTTAAAATCAGGATTTCCTGACAGTAATGAAGTCCAGAACTAGAAACTTAAAATTTAAGTAAAGAAAATTCTTGACTTTGTATATTATATGAATCTAATAATTTTGCTATCATTTTCTTTAATATAAAAATGTTTCTTATACTATTCTTAATCTTAATTACTTGTCTTGATTATGGTTTTCCCCTATTACTGAGCACAATATATCCCCCTGAGGGCTAAGTGGCATTAAGCTCTACACGTATCAATTCGATTCAGCTTAAAGAATGATAGCCATTATAATTCACTCGTGCCGTACTCGTAAATGGACAAAATTTTCCTGGATTCAAAAGTAAATAATTATAAAATATCCTCGAGCATTTTAAAGCTGTAAACTATCTTTTATTTGTTACGTGGGATTTTAAGGCCAAAGGACATTAAAAATACACTGTCGTTTAACAGCAACAAAAACTTCTGTGAGCAGATAACTTCAAAATAGGTACAAAAAGAATCCAAAAGGAAAAAAATATAAATTGCCTTAAACAATATATATTTCAATGAAATACTTGCCTTATTGGTGGAATATAAATATCAAAGTTGATGTCCTTGCTTAAGTTTGGTACCTCACTACGGGCCGCATACTTTGAAGGGTGTAAGGCTTCTATGATGCCCATCTGGAGAACCTTGCCAATTTAGATCATTCTCAAGCGAAGATAATTTTGCTGCTACTTTCATTTTATCTTCCAGCTGCTAACCAGAGGACATCCAGACTTACAGATGTCTCACCTACACGTACTCTGGGTATACAGGGAGATGTTAAATGTTTCTACCAGGATCGATCCTGGCACCTCAGGGTTCTTAGTGCCGAGCGCGCTAACCACCAAACAATTGCTCGCCAGTCCTTAGGTTGATTATCAGACAAACAAAAATAAGATACGTTAGTACGAGTTGAAATGAAATGTTAATATCTTACCTAATTCAGTGTTCTTTCAGTTTTTCATGTTTGCGGCCCATTTTTTAATCATTATTGCTATCTCTCCCCCTCTCTCTACTTATATCATAACAATAGCTTAAGTAGAGGGAATAATTTGACAATAAAACTACACTATGACCTCAATTATAAATCTTACATATTACGAAAAATAAGCAAATTTATGGATATTTGGCAGCCCGATCCATTGTGCTGACAAAACCAGAATTGATGCCTCTCTACTACTACCGATCTTACGTTCACCGAAAGTAATAATTTTTCAACTTGTTTTTGATTTAGTATTTACAAGTTAATTATTAAATGCATTGTGTAGTGCTGATACAATCATATCTATAAATGTATTATCAGTGTAGATTAGTATTGTATTTTTATGATATCTTTCAAAAAGTTATTTGACACTTTCGATTTTAGACATTTTGTCGAATATCATGAAAACGTCTTGATAAATTATGCTGACACTGCCGGGGTGTAAAAAATATATTAGACGTCATGTATTTAATCAAAGATTTCTTCTACGGAGGAATATAGTTGATCAGAATCAAACCTTCAGGAAAGGATAATTTTTGGCATCACCCATTAGAAAATAATGCTTGAAACATGTTGTAGCTATAACATATAATTATGAAAGTTGTTTGTTATCTTGACTAATTGGCTGTTTGAATTATCTTGACTAATTTATTTGAGAATCGTATGTATGTCCAAGGAAATGTAAAGTTTTCTTTAAAAAAATCCAACTTTTTTCGTAATATTTGTATTTATAATATGCAAGGTTTTCAATCCAATGCAATGTCATCTTCATGAAACTTAACAAATTACAGTAAAGACAAAATCATGCAATCAGCATGAAGAATATGAAATATTTGATGACACAAAAGCATTTTTACTAAATTATTTCTAACTGCTCTTGCGCAAGTGGTATAGTTTCTTTACGTGCATAAATTGATAGCTTAATACATAGTGCAACGTATTTGAAATTTTCAGTTGAATTTCTTTAAACTTGTCAAAAATCTTACTCTTTATTTGAGAAGCCTGTTTTAGTAACACCAAGAAAATCTCTAATCTTAAGGGATTTTCCTTAAAGTATTAATGCCTATCGTCCCTTTTAATGAGAATTAAAAAATAATTGTGTAATTTTTATGCTTTTTTCGGAACGAGTTTTCCTTTTCAGCGAAAGTAGATAACAGTTATACCAAAAACCCACCAAATTTTCGAGATCTGTTTTTATTTATAGTTTTCTCATTTGGATGACTTTTCGTGCTTCCCACATAAACTTACCTTTTCGAAGGTACATCGAATGAAATCATGACAAACATCTTTATCTATCACAAAGCTTCACCTTAGAGTCCTGTGTTTACATATGATGCAGTTGATAAAGAAATCTCATACCACTAAGTTTTCCCTTTTCATAAATGATATCCTATACTGTTTAAAAGGATTGCTCATCACTAATGAGAAAAGGCTATAATGTTCTCAAAGTTTTTTTTTTTTTAATTTCCTACTTTATTTACTTTCAGGATTCTAAAATAACTTGGATTTGAAATTTTTATCAATATATAGTCCTCAGAAATAACTTGGACTTTAAAGGTTTGGGTAAGTTTGGAGCGATGCTGTCTACTGTTTTGAAACACAAGGATTAATGAGACCGGAACCTACTGTTTCAGATCCCGAACGGCTATAAACATTCATGATCGACATCATTCAAACTCACGAACTTTGGTATCGAAGATCAGTGCCCTAATCATTCGGCAATTATTCGTCTAGGCGTAACGGATTAAAGGGATTTTGTATAATGTGCATCTTTGTAGCAATTATACTTACCAATATCAAATAGTGGTTTAATTGTAAAAAATACGTTACGACTAAAAATTGTGTAATTTATGTATTAATTATAGCATATGATGTTCCATTATCATTGAGACTCAATGTTATTGAAAAGCGGTGCTGAAATAATTTCTGATACCTTTGACATCTTTAAAGATAGTCAACTGAAATGTTCATATAATTTGCATTGCTATCAAATTAGGGAAGTATAAAAATTACATGCCTTGATCATTCCTATGTATAAACTATTTAGTAAAAATACTCATATGTCATCAAATATTTATTACTTTTCATGACGATTGCAGTGTTTTGATTTCATTGTAGTTTGTCAGATTTTCTGTAAATGTCATTGCATTTGGTGGAAAACCTTACTTATTATAAACAAAATATTTGCAAAAAAGTTCGATTTTATTAAAGAAATCTTTAAATCTCCATAAATATACTTGCAGTTCTCACAGACATTAATAGAGATAATTATCAGCAGTTTCACAATCACATGTTAGAGCTACAACGTATTAAGCATTATGTTTTACAGGATGGTCATAAAAATTATGATTTCTTTAAACTGTATTTCTAGTCCACTATTAAATTTTGGAATAAAACTTTATCTAAAGTATGTAACGTGTACTATGCTCTTTACATCCTAGAAATTTTTGGATAATACATCAAGAAGTTTTCCAGATATTCGACAAAACGTCTAAAATGGAAAACGTTCAATTACCTTCTGATAGACAGTGTATTATGTCAATACATCATTTGTCTTGCTTCTATTTCAATAAATTAATCAATATTTTAATGTATTTTCTTTATGATATGCTCGCGCCCTTCATTTAGTGTTATCACTCACCTCATATGTTGAGAATCCCTGATCTAAGTAGTGCATTGTCTTTGAAGCATCAAATATATAAAAAGTTCCTTGGGATATTTTGAAACATGCAATTAAATATAGGAACTAATTAGACCGAGGCCTACTGCTTAAAGTCGAATACAAGTGGTTACGAATATCCATTCCAGGGGTAGGATTCGAACCCACGGACACCAGTGCCGAAAATCAGTGCCCTATCTAGGGCACTGATTATATTGGTCGGACCTATATCCTTTTATTGTGGATATTAGAAAAATTAAAATTTTCCCTTTAAAATTCATCGTTATTATTGCTTTAGAACAAACATTTTAACACATTTTTATTAAACTACATTTTTTTCAGGAATATAATATCTAGAATGATCAGATTTTATTGTTTGTATAGCATAAATTTTGAAAAATATATGCTTGAATGTAAAATTTCAGATTTTAATACACACAATTATTATCATTATACAAATTTAATCATTAAACCACTTATAAAAATACAAATATACTCTAAAATGAATACAAAATATTTACAAAAAAATAATATAAAATAAGTTGATTTTAAAAGGTCTTCACAGTTAAAAAATTAATGTAGGGCAGATTAACATAATTCAGGCACCGTGTTAAGCGCTGTAACACAAAATATATACTACAATGAAAAGCCATTACAATATACTCAGCGTTCTCTCACAAAAAGGAATGTGTTATATAAAAAATTACATAATATTTAAAAAAAAAGTCACATAAATTTAAAGGATTTGATAAGCATAATAATTCTTACATAAATATATTCTAGGAGTAGTTGCATGAGCAGCCATTAAATTATATAACTCATGGTCAATCTTATGTAATTTTTATGTAACTGGTATGTTTACTAACAATCTACTAATGTTAAAACCTTAACATTTTTAGTAGAAAACCAAAGTTATTGTCAAAAAGGCAGGGAGAATGAATATTCAATAACATTCAGTGAACGAGCAAACAAAATTTCGCTCTTATTTTTCTGAATAGCTAAATTTAGCGTGTTTGTTTTCCAAGTAGTTGAGGTAATGAATGAAACACTGACAACCTCACTTCTAAATCTATTAGACCCTCAATGTTTGAAAATAGTTATAAAACAAAGCAAAGCAAAATACCAAATTGTTAAAGATAAGAAGGTTACAAACACTTACCGCATCTTCCTTCAAATTTGACGGAGATGTCGGCTTGGAGTCTACAGGCAGACCGTCTCAACTCGCACACATTCGGGTAATCTTGACCGTCCGTGCCGCAAACGGGTCGGGAGCCTCGGCTGTCCCCATAGGTCGGGCATCGGCCAGGACACTGGCATTGTCCGGCAGATCCATCGGCAGAGGGTCGGCATTCGGCCCCGTACTGACACTCCATTGACAGGCAAGGGTCTGTAAGATCAGCTGGAAATTTGTAGCACCCATATCCCAGGCTCGGAAGGAACCAAAAGAACATAGAGAGAACACTTGCTAGTCGTTGACCAGTCATGGCTAAGAGAAAAGTTCAAGTCTTCCCTACGAAAAACTGATAACAACTATGTTTAGAGAAAGTGATCACATTGCACCTAACAGAAAATTTCTTTTATATTATAATGCGGAACGAATAACACAAGTACGTCTGTGTAGGAATTTCACCTGACGAAAAAACACAATTTCTAAAATTAAACTCATAATCTTAAATGTACCACTCTACAAAGTTGGTAAATCGTTCAAGGAATCTCAATTATTCCTTTTATGAGCGTTAGATATATTTTCATGATGCCACATGATATAAACAAAATATAAAATACACTAAAACCTTCTTAGAAACTCAAAAAAACATTCCTGAGACAAGCTAATTTAACAACAAAAAAAATATAATCAATGTCCTTAACTTAGAGTCCGAATCTAAACTCAGTTTGCATACTCGTACAAAAGACTTCAAATCAGTTTAAACTAATTGTCTCTCATTACTTATTAATTGCAACGGTGATTATTCCCTCTTTTACTCACGGGGTTTACAAATAACGATGTATTCAGATTTTCGGCTTGCGGACTATCGATACACCGTCGCTGCATTTCTTCACTTCATGACAATCATGAAAGCTAAAAACAGAAATAATAAAGTCTTTCGTACAATTATTCGGATTTAAGATTGGATTGGATTTCTTTCCTTATCAGAAATATCGTAGCAGCTCTGAGTTCTATTCCGGAGAAACTGAAATCCAGTCACGAAATCGAAGAAACTGCGCATGCTCAAGTATTTGGATCGATGATTGCAGTGATATCTACGCGCGACCTCACCAGGTTCAATCCAGAAGAGAACTAACTATTCAACTTGGTAAACGAGGTAATTTATAAAACCGTCAAATCACACCTGGTATCTGTATCAGGTTCTAAATTAACAAAGCTATGCATGTATTGCATAAAAGTAAATATTTAATATATTTATTAATCAAAATAAGGGCATTTTATAACTATAATATATCGTATACTAAAATTGGACTACTAGGTGAAATAAAAATGGGTCGATTAAGCAATTTTGAGCCCCATGTTATTTAAGATGAGAAAAGAAAACATTAAGTAAAAATCATGTGGATACAACCTACTCCTTTATATTTTAATCTCTGTTCCAGAAAAATACGTGATACCTTGCATGTTCGGCCTTAACACTTCAATAGCAAACTGACTAAAATCCTCAACTTTTAATGAATTTTTTAAAAGTGCATTAAACAATATTTGGTTCAACTATTTGAAAAAGAACTTTTATAACAGTGCAGGGAATAAAAGTCAATCACTAAAAAAATTCAACATAACAGTTACGACTATCATATTTTCTTCTTCTGATTAATTCTTATACTTTATAGGATAGATTTTTCCATGTTATATAATTTAATCCTCTTTATTTAAGTCTTTCTAAAAATTATACTCATGAAACATGAAACACATCATGAAATACATGATTATCAAGACTCTTTTGGTTTAACCCTTTCGTGGGCCATTTATTTCTCCCAAAACGTTTTCAAACTTTCGAAACAGAAGTGCTAATTGTATTCAGTTGATCAAACAATAGATGACAGTGCAAAACTGAAGCGAGAGTAAGTCTTCCCAACGTTATAATAGCAAGGCCAATATATTATAATGGGTTTTGTGCTTTCCACAGGTGTATTTTGTAAGATCTTGTAGGTGGGAAGTAATCTTCCCACGGCCTTCGAAAGGGTTAATGTAATATAATTCATTTTTATCTTAAGTTTTTAGTTAAGTTTTATCTTAAGTTAAGTTGTTATCTTAAGCCGCGGTAGCTCAGTCAACAAAGGCAACGCTCTCGTGACTGGGAAGTTGCCGGTTCGGAGCTCCAGCCGGTCTAAGATCCACCGTGTTCGTTAAAAGTGACTGGGACACGTAAATTACGTTCGTGGTCACAATGTCCTCCAAGTTCTCAATCAGTACCTCTGGTAATGGCAGGCCAAGCCTATGGGTTCTCTTCTTGGTCCCTGCTTCAAAATTACGAGGACCCACTGGAGCATAAGTCGTACTTTCACTCTTGTGGTGCTCGTTAAAAACGAAAGGCGCACCCCTTTACCTTAACCCCTTCCGGTAAAATGACGAGTCTAGCTCGTCATTAGTTTCTCATTTCATACCGCACAATGACGAGCTACACTCGTCATGCGATTAGAGTTACTGTTAAATATGATAATTTAGTTTAAAACTTCTAGTGTACTGAATTTGGCAACACTTTTATCACTTGTGATTATCTATCACAAGTCACTATTGCATATCGTTTACTTGGTACAAGTCATTGCCAAATTAATGAGTCAGAATAAAAGAAAACCTACTAAGAAATGCCATGTGTGTTACAAGAATCAAATTAAAAGTGAGACTACTTGGCGGTGTAAACAATTAAGAATTCATTTGCACTTTGTTTTGAAAAGTACCACTAGCTTGAAGACTATTATCTGTATACCTTATTAATGTTTTGCTTTGATATTTTCTTAATTTTACTGTTTCTGATATTATTTAACACTATGTAAAAAGTGGATTTTAATTAAGAATATGTAAGAATTGTAAAATGAAGCAAGTTTTTTAAATAAAAATTAAATGGTTATTTCATGCACAGTTTTTCATTATTAAATCATACCGGAAGGGGTTAATAAGAGTAGCGTCCGGCTCAATCGTTCTCGGTTTGACCAAGTCAACAACAACAATAAAAATGTTCTTCTGATAAAGAAAATTTATATTATAAAAATCTTGTTTATTCTAGTTTAGTTCAGTTAATTTAACTTGTATTCTATATCTGATGGTGGAAGCTGCCCAAGCCATTTGCTTTACTGTAAATTAGAAAGCAGATCAGGTAACAGTATGTTAATACAATTACTTTATCATACGTTTCAAAATTAATTTAGAAATTATGATTTGCATGATAAAATTTGACTTAAAAAAGTGTGTTTGCTTAATATCATTCCTTCTTAAGCTTTTTAAGCATCGGTGTCATTCATTTACTGATTTACGAGTTCTTGAATCCCACCAGGCATATATTCAAACATTAAAGATGTAGAATGTTTGTCACTAGTTCTCGGAGTGATAAAAGTAGTACCACCATACCAGTTTTTTATGTGCTCTCACTCCATTAAATATTCTTATTACAATATTCTTGTATAAGGCACAAAAAATTTTATTGATATTTTATTCAGTAGTAGCCACTTTGCTATGTGATTAATCATATTATATGCAGCTCCAACTCCATTAGATATTCCTATTAACCCCTTCCTTATCGCTCCCGTGAAAATGACGGGGTGAGATTTCGCTGTCTATTTCTCGCTCCCGTGACAATTCCGAGCCGAAATGTTCAGTAGTAACGCTGCAATACGATTAAAACTAATTAATTTCTTTTACGCGGAAAGCATTTTATTTCTCATCTTACTCACCAGATGGCAGTACCAGTATATTTTAAAGTTAGTTTATCTAAAAGTTGGTGTCAGACCTAACCAAATACATGTATTTCTGATATGTATTTTGTAATCCTAGAAGAGTTGCTTAGTTAGTCTTTGTGAATACACGTGGTTTGTTCTCAAGAAAAAATTTATTTTTTAATATTGTATCCGTTATGAAGTCAGAGTCAGAAAGTAAATTGGATTCTAATTTTAATATAAATGGATCTGAGCTTGATTCTGAAAATACCGATTTTTATGAAAGTACGGTTAGTGAATCTGACAGCATTGATGATTGGATCTGCTTTGTTGCCTGGACGAATTTGGACTAAAATTTTTATCTATTTCAGTAAATCAGGCACCTGCCTGTTTTAATGTTTAAAACACACACTTTTTATATTTTCCTTACTTGCTAGAACACCAAAATTAAGCCATAATAACCCTGAATGTCGGCTTTTCCTAGAAATTTAATTTTTTTTTATTTCAAGCTAAAAACAAATAAAAATTAAAAATGAATATATATATATATATATATATATATATATATATATATATATATATATATATATATATTGTTCATACACATATTTTTATGTAATTTTCAGAGATAAAAAATAGGCACTTTTATGACCGTTTCCTTATTAATTATCCAATCGTTAAGGGGTTAAGGTAGTCTTGTAAAAGCAACAAAAAAAAATTATATTGATAATTTTATTCAACAGGCATTAATTTACTATGTGATTAATAATATTATACGCCTTTATGCTCATTTTGGCAAAATTTAATATTAGTAATTTAATATAAGTTTAATAATATATTTTTGAAATAATTGAATATACTGCCATAAATTTAAACAGAATATCGCATTCCTTTTCTGCTATTTTGGAGATCGTTTAAAAACGTTTTTAAAAAATTGCCAACTGATCTAATTATCACCAGTAATTTTATATGAAAAACAAGTATGAATATCGTTAAAGTAAATATGTCAAAATAATGAAAAATGCTTTAAATTTTAAATATTTATAAAACACCCGAGTTAACACTAGCTATTCTTTGTCCGGCTTCATAGTAACCATAAAATGATGGCCGAATGGTAGAGCGCTGCTGCACGGTACCGGAATCCCGCTGTTGGCATGGATGTTCGTAGCCGTTCGGAATCGGTTTTAAGCAGTAGGTTCCGGTCTCATTATCCCTCGCGAGCAAAACAGAAGACCGTAGTGCTCCAAACCAAACATTTCGTAGTAGTCATATTAAAAATATTTCTTGGATAATACAATTTTTTATTTAAATTAGGAATATGTGCGAAATGTTAAAAAAAACCATATAGGCACCCTATGTTGGCTAGTGAAGTAATTTTTGAAAATGGCGTAACATAAAATTTTCAATGTTAAACTTTTATCCTTTCAATCCCTTATTTTTCCCTCTCAGAAGTTCTTTCCTTGTAATTATCTTCACGTGATAGGAACATGTGTTCTATAATGCCCGTTTCTAGTTTCAGTAGTTTAGGCTCTGAGTTGATATTACACTGAAATATTAAAAAAAAAAAACAATCAAAACCAACATCACTACCTATGGGATTGCATTCCGCTTAGCGTTGTAGCACGGAATGTTGATATTTTTGTTATTTTGCTTAGAAGGATTGTATAGTACCAAGAAGTGTTTATTCCATAGATCACACACACACACACACACACACACACACACACATATATATATATATATATATATATATATATATATATATATATATATATATATATATATATATATATATATACATTGAAGAGCCAAATACTTTTGGTACACCTGCCTAATATCGTGCAGGGACCTCGCGAGTACTCAGAAGTACCGCGACACGACGTGACATGGACTCGACTAATGTCTGAAGTAGTGCTGGAGGTAATTGACACCATGAGTCCTAAAAGGCTGCCCATAAATCCCTAACAATACAAGGTGGGGAAGATCTCTTCTGAACAGCACGTTGCAAGGCGTGCCAGATATGCCCAATAATGTCTGGGGATTTTGGTGACCAGCGGAAGTGTTTAAAGTCAGAAGATTGTTCCTGGAGCCACTCTGTAGCAATTCTAGAAATGTGGAGTGTCGCATTGTCCCGCTGGAATTTTCTAAGTCCATTGGAATGTACAATGGGCATGAATGGGTTCATGCTATTAGTCAGGATGCTTACGTACGTGTCACCTGTCAGAGTCGTATCTAGACGTATCAGGGGTACCACATGATTCCAACTGCACGCTCCCCGTACCATCACAGAGCGTCCATCAGCTCTAACATTACCCTGTAGAAATGCAGGGTCCATGAATTCATGAGGTTGTGTCCATACCCGTAGACGTCTATCTGCTCGGTATAATTTGGAACGAGACTCGTCAGACCAGGCAACGTGTTTCCCGTCATAAACAGTCCAATGTTGGTGTTGATGGGCCCACGCGAGGTGTTTCGTGAAGTCAGTAAGGGTACACGAGTGGGCCTTTGGCTCCGAAAGCCCATATCGATGATGTTTCGTTGAATGGTTCAGATGCTGATGATTGTTGATGTCCCAGCTCTGAAATCTGCTGCAATTTTGAGGACAGGTTGCACTTCTGTCACGATTAATGATTCTCCCAAATCGCCGTTCTTGCACTATCTTTTTCCAGCCGCAGCGATGTTGGGAATTTGATGTTTTACCGGATTCCCGATATTCATGATATACTTGTACGGGAAAATCGAGATTTCACCGCTACATCGAAGATGCTATGTCTCATCTCTCGTGCGCCGACTATACCGCCGCATTCAAATTCACTTAACTCATGTAGCAAAATAGTATACCGTAGCTCTCCAAACCAAACCAAATCAAATCAAATTCACTTAAATCTTAATAACCTACCATTGTAGAAGCAGTAACAGATCTAACAACTGTCCCAGACACTTGTTGTCTTCTATAGGGGTTGCCGACCCTAGCGTCGTATTCTGTGTGGTTCCTTGTCTCTTTATTTGCATACGCATGCCTATAGTTTTATTTTTTGGCTCTTCAGTGTATATACATTGGGTTATTGCTTCGGGTTATTGCTCAAGACACAGATCTGAGGTTCAATCCTCAGCCTGGGAAAAGTTGACTTAGTCTTTCATCACTTTAGTAGGTAGACGAACTCAGGACCAGGCAATGTAACTAAACATTGGGTGTTACGCGTCAGGTTGACCACCCAACTGGGACATATGCTTCGCACCCCAGTGCCTTTGGTCTCGAAAAGGGAGATTAGCATCGTACGTCATGGCCCTACGTGGACTGTAGAGCCGAGCAGTTTAGTTTACATACGCGTTGTGCTCTTCGGAGGGGGAAAGCCTCCCCCCTGCACCTCCAGACTTCTTTTTTCTATACTTTGAGTTTTTAGTTGTTTATGTTATTTACACAAAGTTAAAAATAAAAATCTAATGATAAAAATATTGTTGCATGATTTTTATATATAATTTTCTTAACGTGAACGCTCGAGAGTCAAAAAATGGCTGTCATTGATATATGTGTGTATGTACGTTGTAACAATTCAAAACTGGAGTGAAATAAAGAGTCGTAAAAAAAGAGTCGTATCCTTGGTTGGCTGCGGCGAATTTTATGTCATAGGAAATAAAATAAGCTGATAACGAGCATGTAAATTCTCTTTACAGAATAAAATGGGTCAGTCCTGTTGTTAGAAAAATGTGGAAATGGTATCGTTCAAGCATACAGTGATATTGTACTATCCTACCATCTAGATACTATAAGATGCAACGGGTTAAAAATATCTCTCTCTTAGGTGTTTGTTTGTAATGTGTCGACAACAACTACGTTAACGTAAAACATAAAAAAGAAATGGCGGTTCAGATTATTGGTACCAAGTGAATTAATTGATGCTGGTTTGGTTTGGAGAGCTACTGTCTACTGTTTTGCTTATGAGGGCTAATGAGACCGGGATCTACTGCTTAAACTCGGGTACTACATGTAACCAGCCACCCATCCGAAGTCGGGTGTAGGGTGTTGAATTGCTGGTTCGGTCTGACCGTCCGGCAACAATGCGTTACGCAGGGGACAAGTCAGCATTCCGCCCATAAAATTTAAAATAACGAAAAAAAGTAGACAATCTAGACAAGTAAGTACAGTCAATGCAGCTTCCGAAAGTGAGGGGGATACTCCGCAGGAGTCCTGCCCAGGTTAAAAGTCCGGTTGACCCGGTGTACTACATGGAACTTTCTGACATGAGAGCAGGTGTTGTGAGGGAAGCAATATCTGCACAGGGCAGTTGTGATGGCCATTCGTGAAGGGGTACTTTGCCCCTTGCGGTGTGGTTTTAGGTTAAAATCTTCATGGCCGCACGATGGCGCCTTGATTAGCGGTGAGCCAGTCAACCAGGCTCCTGGCCTTCCTTATCAGTACCGGGTTTTTGATTAGGCTCTCTGCCCAGAGTTCCTTGGATGTGTCAGAGGGTTTCTTAAGATGCAAGTCGCGTGTCAGAGGGCAATCATGCTGCTTAAAGTCGATTCCGAACGGCTACGAAAATCTATGCCAGCTGCGGGATTCGAACCCGTGACCTCAAGTACCGAATGGCAGCGCTCTATCATTCGGCCATCGTTCTGCTGATTCGTGATGGAAAAGGAAATAAAAAAATGCTCATTCATCGTAGATTGATGACTTTTATGGATATGTATTGGCAATCCAAAGGTGACTTGAAGAGGAATTTTTAAGTTACTTGGATCAAGGACGTATTTTCAAGGGGAAATTATATATATTTTCACTCCAAGGGTTGAAAAAGTGTAGTTCTAAAAAGAGTAACAATCTCTCTTTGCATTAGATTGGTCACAGGGGATTGACAAATATAGCATTACTTTCGGAGAAAATATCCATGACTATAAATACGAATGATGGTTTTAACAAGCTGTTCTTAAAAGTTAGAAAACTTAATTTTCTACTGTGAAACGGTAATTTACAAATTACTGATTATATACACATGTATATATTTATGCCATACTGTTTTCAAATTTTGTTGTCATATAAGATATGTAACTTTTTAAAAGAAAAAAGATATGCCATAATTCCTTTCACAATAGTTTTTTATTTTCTTAGTTGTTCATAAAAGTACTTCAAGCTAAATTCGTCTGATAAGTACTGTAGCTTAAATTAAATATTTTTAGTATTTACCGGGTAAATTTTAAACCTGGTAAAATCTTTGAAATAAAAGACACATTTCGTTGCAAATATATTTTTCAAGACACAATTAAAATTACTTATAGCGTTACTTATCTGTTTTATGAAATATTTATGAACGTATACAAAACTATTTATGTAGGTATAAGAAACTACATTATTTATTTGGATTATTTTAAAATACTTGAAGTACTCTGGAGCGTCCAATTTGGGATTTTATAAATATGTGTGTAAGAGAGTGATAGAGAGTGTATGTGCGTGTGGTAACGACATTTTTTTTTTATATTTATGGGACAGAAACATACTATTACAAAAATGTACATACTGTCATTATCCATCGACGCAGTACAACGTCTATAAAATAATAATCTGCAAAACAGATTATATGAAAAATGAAACGTCTAGAATGGGGACTAGAGAATGTCTACTGTCCTATATTTTTCATCAGAAAAATATTATGTCATGATTTCGAGACAGTTCCAGATCACGCAACACTAGCACTTGCAAACGATAGGGAGCAGAAATTGCCCTTGTTAATCGATTAAAGGAACGTTCTAAGATTATGCAACATGAATATTGACATGAAAATCAACCATATGAAAGCATCTTCATGTAATATGATCATTGAGGTTTATATATGTTAAGGTATTATATATGTATACGGTCCATTTTTTCTACACGAGGGATCATTAGTGCAGGAATTATACTTAAAATCAGTTCTGAACGCTTACAAACATACATGTTAAGAATAAGATTCAACCTCAACGACTCAAGTAGAGAGCAACGAACCTTCGCCTCTATCACGAGGCATGATTCTTAGTAAAAAAACATACCTCATGATGACTTTCGAGTAAACTAGAAGCGCACAGGTGCCCATTTTTTATCAATTTTATTTTTACATTCAAGTATGTACTTCAATCTAGTTTTAGCAAAACTTCCACCAAAATCAAGGATAATGTTAACCATATTTTAATTTCCATCCTCATAGAAATCTACCGCCTGACTACTCACTGGATAAACGTTTAGTTTTTGCTGCTCAGTCAATATTTTCGGTTGCCAGTGTGAGACAAACGATAATTTAAATGTACAATTTTAATGTACCACAGTTCCATAAAAGAAACACCAGGAAATTTGAGAAAAATCATTTAATAAAAAGGAAATCGTAAAGCTCGTTTCCCTTGAAAGTTTTCATCGTCTTTCTAAGCCAAGTTTTCGGCAATAACAGAAGATAGCTATTTCACTTCGCTTCTCATCATGCACATTCTTGCAGCCCTTTAATTGTTTAAACACGCGTTCTTGGCATTCCTCATCGAAATGTATTCTTCATACATTTCATTGATCTGCCGATCAATTTCAGTTCCTTTCACATCTTTTGCATTAAGAATACGAATGACAAAACATGTTTCGGAGAGATTTTCAATTAATTGGGTCATTTGAAATATTCACAGATTTAAAAATGGTGGAAGGTTTTTGTGGTTAGCTAATAAGGTACAAAAACTCACGGTTCAAAAGAGAAGCAGCTTCCCCAGCGCTACAGTTCTTGAATTTTAAAATGGGTCTTACTTAACGTTTTGAAGGATCCGGTTACAATTTAGTTTGAATTTAATGAAATTAGTTTATAAATGTTATACAAGATCCTTATGCTCAAAATATTAAAAATATATTAAAAATTATATCCAACAAAGGGAGGATTTGCGAGAAGGAGCGTTAACTGTGAAACCCACTTTCCTTCTGCAGTTTGAAAACTATATTTCTTTTAAATTTTTAATTATATTGGGAGAACAATAAATAATTGTCATTAAAATAGAGTAATAATTTAAATACAATTTATAAGTGTTGTTTGGGTAGGTAATTTTGTTTGAAATCGTAAGTGCGAAAAATCTATTTCGTGAATTTTCCGAGCAAATCAAGTTTAAACACATATATTTCAAAGGGGGGAAATTAAGTGTAGTGCTTAGTTTTCCCATTTCGCGGTGTTTGATGGGCGCCACGCCCTACTCTTTTTTTAATTTAACGCTGACGAGCCCTGCCCCTTTTTTTCCTTTTCAAATTTATATAAATTCTGAAATCAACTAAAAACTACGAAAGTGCCTTTTTACGTAAAACATGCCTTCTCATTCTAAAACGTGCCCTTTTTTTTTTGACAAGTTCCCCCTGCCCCTTTTTAAAAACTGTGTGAACAACAATAGTAGTGCTGCCATCTGTTATTAACTTCTATTATCACAATTTAGAGAAAATTTGAAAACCATTTACATGTCTGTAGAAAGCAAAGAAAAAAATTCAATAAGGGATTCCGAGGCCAAATCACTATCCTCCAATGGGTTCAAATACACGCTTTATACCACCCAACTGATTCTTTCAAACCTAAATATTTAACACTCCAATACTCGCGTGACTAGTGATTAAAAGGTACATTGATAATTGCCCCGTATATATGAAATACACAAGTGACTTCTTATAAATCCATAAAACTACTTTCGGGTATTGGGGTAAAAAAAATATTCAAAACTCAAAAGAGAAATAAATTTAATGGAACACTTATCTGATTAAAAATTAGAAACATGCATGGGTTTGATTAGTTTTATTTGGTATTGTTACGGTCCACATTTTTGCTACACCAGAGCTAACGATACTGGGACCCACTGATTAACCCATATTGGACCGCTGTCCTATAAACAGGATATTCATTAATGTATAAAATAATATTTCGTAAAAAACACAGAATGGATATAATACTTTTAATAGACACATTTATTCTAGTACAAAAAAAAACTGAGAACAAATAAATTTATATTTTCTATTTAAAAAATTATCCCACACCTTAAAAATTGTCATTTTAACCTTAAGTCAAAGATTAAATATTATTTTTTTAAATTCTATTGAATTACTTGTAGAATTACAGACATGGGACTACATTGGTGAGTACGCGGTGGTCCCGCACGGGACGAGCTCTATTTATTGTTCCATTTCTCTCACTTTCTCATTCAGCTCTCAATTAGCTCATCGTTTAAAATTATAGAAGACTTTTTTATTACAATCTCTTCTCTTTAAAATTTTTGAAAATAGACCTCGGTAAATGGCAATGTGGGATTCAAATCCTCAAATTCAGTACCGAAGATTAGTCCCTAAAATTCTAGATTAGATATTCTACAAAGTGGTGTATCTTCTACTTAAAAAAAAATAAAAATCTAACCAAGCAACTGTTTCGACATTTTTAACACTGAATTTTTTTTTCATTCAACTATTTTTGAAATTTTTGCGTACATGAGTGAAATCAGCTTGCACCCAATCAAGGCGAGTAATGGGTTTCTTTAAGACGGGTGTATTTGCCTGTATGAGTGCGTAAAACTAACACGGACTGGGTTACCCAATCAGGACTCAGTTTATACTTAATCGGGAGTGTAATTTATTAACAGGTGATAAGACAACTTTCAGATTCAGTAAATCTATGTCTAGCATGTGGCCACTACTCAGAAGTAGTTGTAATTCTGTCACATCAGGAAATTCCCACTCCATGTCAGTCTGGTTTGGTTTGGAGCGCTACGGTCTACTTTTTGCACACGAGGGCTAATGAGACCGGGACCTACTGCTTAAAGCCGACTCCGATCGGCTACGAACATCCATGCCACTGTGGGATTCGAACCCACGAACTCCGGTTCCGAAGGTCAGCACCCTAACCATTCGGCCATCGTTCGGCCCATGTCAGTCTAAGCGCACTCCGGCATGAGACGTAAAACAAAATGCCACCCCCCTCCCATATTTGAATGTTTGAAATCCCAGGATTTAAGATTCAAGTCAAATCAATGATTCGTTTTAATACAGACGTTTTGAAAAGTATTAAGAAGAGATCACGACTTTTAACAGATTGTGTGAGAGTACATTTCGCAGCGGAATTGTACCGGGAGCGGGCGTTTTGAGCGTAAATTTAGTTATTCAGTTAAATCTCAATAGATCGAAATTTATATAATTTGTTAACCAACTTTTCGTATTTTATATTGAAATATATAAACAAATATATAAATAGAAATATATAAATAACAACCATAAGATTTTTGTAAACAAAAATATATTTTTGAGTGGATAAATTTATAATAGGATCGTGTATAAAATCAAATACAAATAGTAGTATATAGTTTTAATTTTTTCGAATTTTGTTATATATAAACATTTTTACATTATAAAAAATGAAAAGAGCAATCATAAAACTAATAATATAAAAACTAGTTTTTATTTGTCTAAATTTTTCCAGAATCTATGTAGTAGACAAGAACATTCGGCTTCGTTTTCCTGTATATACCGTTATTTATGTACCCACAAACCATGTTGTTACAATAACCCGTACCAGTACGTGACCCGCGCTCAAGTATCAATCTTCAGAAAACGTACTAGTACGTGTCCCACATACAATGTGTTAATATTAAGATTTATATTTATATTGTGGAGCCTGAATTTGCATATATAGTAGAATTTCGTTATATAGAACCTTCCATAAAACAAACTCCTAGTATAAAGAACGAAAATTTTGCCGTTGCCATTTTTCTATTGACTTGAATATTAGTTCATTTTTATACCATAACTCTAAATCGGATATAACAAACATATTTCCTTTATTTTAAACTTTTCCACAGTAGGTATTTAGTCTCTAATTTCCTAACAAAGTTCATGAAATTAATAAATTTTTGTAAAACAAGATAAATATTTTTGTTTTTTTCGAATAGAAAAGAAAAGGAAAAAATAGTATAAAAATAAAAAAAATAGTTTATTTTTCGATATTTTTTCAGTCATTTTGTTATGTAAACTTATAATATTTATTTAACAAATTTTAATTACATATCCGCATTGTATAAAGCAATAGCTCCAGTAAAACGTTTTATTTGTATTTATTCTCCGAGACAACAGAAGTAATCTCGGTGAAACCACGTTAGAAGATATATTAATAATTAGAGGCAATTTTCATATGTTAAATAAATAATATATTTGTTACATAATTATTGCAAGGCCAAGTGCACGATGTGAGAGTCAAACGACGAATGTGGGTAATCATGAACCTAGTTGTCAAATGCGATTTTGATAATGGATAACAATGCCAATGCTCGCCGCTCTTATCGTACCTGCTGTTTGTATCAATTCATAGTGTCCAATTAAAAGAATAAAATCTTATAAATTTGACGAATTGATTACATTTTTTATTATGATTGAATTATATTTTTATACCAAATAAGATATACATAAAATTTTCATTTAACTTTTAAACGAAAACAGTTATTTTCCAGCAAAGTTCATGAAATTAATAAATTTTTGTCAGCACAAACAGAAGGTAAATGGACTTGTTTGTTGTATTTAACGGAGAAATACTTGATTTTACTTTTCTTCGAACGAAAGGGTTGAGAGCATCGCTTCGTTACCAGAGTTCATGAGTTCGAATATTACTTCTAACATAGATGTTCGTAACCGTTCGGAATCAGCTTTAAGAAGTAGGCTGTCTTATAGCAAAAAACTAAACCATATCATTCCAGCTAAACCATTTATTTTTCATTACTGTTAATTGGCATCACGTCAGCAGATTATTGATTATTCCTACATCAAAACAATTAAAGGCAAAATTATAGATTTTCATTTGTCTCCAGTTTTAGTCATTTGATACTCATGTCATCTTAATAGACAGTTGTTAAATTGAATTTAACATGTTTTAGTTATTAAATGCAATCTTTACTAGGTTTTTAAATTAGTTCATATATCCTAATAGATATAATATTTTTCTCAATTGTTCGGACATAACGAATAAAACTTTTTGTGCCTTGAAGTTTGTTATAATGAGGTTCGACTGATCTAACATCTATATATAAGTTTCAGGTAATACTTCACAAGTATATTCGAATCTTTTCTTCCGTGGAATACCTTTTTTTACATATATATATTGAAACATGCTCTAAATATTTCTTCCGGTTTCATATCTAGGTTACGAAATCAATTCCCTAAGGTGTCGTAAAAAATTTTAAGATTATCAGAGGCCTCGAATTTAAATTTTCCGATAGGTATCGACAAAATTTAATGCAGTCACAGCGTCCTCTAGACAAGTTTGATGTCCAGTCGAGGAAAGAAGAACATTCCTGTTAAAGAAAGTATTTTTATCAAGACATTTCTTGAGCTATTTAAATATTCATCAGATCAATTCTGTTTTGGAAATGTAAATAGTTTGTCACCTCGAGTTTGAAAATGCTGTTACAAAATCCAGATACGATGAAAGAAAAATTTAGGACAAGTTTAAAAAGTAGCTGTTTTTTTTTTTTTTTTTAAAAAAAGGAAAACTATTTTATTTGTTATCTTCCAGTATTTCTTAAGAATTTTCTTTCATCCGTGTCAATTAAACGGCAAAGGGAATATATTACTAATCTTTCTTAAAAGTTTTGAATCATAAATCGTTTTAAAAATCTTTAAATCCCAAAATCAGTTCTTTTACCCCTAAAAATGTTACACATGGTGACCCATGGGCGAACAAGTTGGACATTGCTTTTGTGTGCCGTAGTCCCAGGGTTGGAATCTCCCAACAAGCATGGAGGTTCGTAGCTATTTAGAATTAGCTTTAAGCAGTGAATTCCGGTATAATTATCACTTGTGTTGTAGAAAGTAGACCGTAGCTGTTCAAATCAAACCCTAGTAATTCTGTATTTTACAACGATAGCTGAACTGGTATGAGCTGTCTTCCGGTACTGAAGCTTGTGGATTAAAAAATCCACTTCAAGTAAGTTTTCTGTAGTCGTACAAATCGGCTTCAAGTGGTATGTTCCTATCTAATCTTGTCTTGTGCGCAAAAAATTAACAAACACTTTTCCCTACTTTTTTAAATTTTAATATTTTTGCTCCAAATTATTTTATACTTGTACTGAAACCCATTACACAATATGCCGAATGATGGCCGCATTGTTAAGGTGCTGGCCTTCGGAACCGGAGTTCGTGGGTTCGAATCCCACTGTGGTATGGATGTTCGTAGTTGTTCGGAATCGGCTTTAAGAAGTAGGTCCCGGTCTCATTAACCCTCGTGTTGCAAAAAGTAGACCGTAGCACTCCAAACCAAAATCTATTATACAATATAGTACATTGACTTTTAGATGTACAGGGTGTCCCAAAACGACCACTTAAACTCTACGCAGCTAGATTCCTCGTACATAAAAACTGCCCAAAGAAGCGTACCTGTACAATCCATAGTTTACGAGAACAATACGAAAAACAAAATATGACGTCACTGCCGGTGCAAGAAAAAAAAATCACTTTATTGAACATATCACCAGCAGTATATGCACAGGCATACTCCCTAACAGTTAGTAAGGCATTTCCATTACATCAACCGCACATCAGGTACATGTCGCAGTAGTCACGAACGGAATACATGGCCACCATACGAAGACTACCGGTAGCTGCAAGATGCAGCCTTTTAAATACCAGTTCAACGGCGGCTTAACGTCATTCCATGGCGAGCTTATGCATGACGCGATATGCGCGGCGAACGGTTTGAACATTATGGGCTGGAAAGATATGCAAATATTGTTGTTGATATGTCCAATAAAGTGTTTTTTCTTGCACCGGCAGTGACGTCATACTTTGTTTTTCGTATTTTTCTCGTAAACTATGGATCGTACAGGAACGCTTCTTTGGGCAGTTTTTATGTACTTCCTACGAGGAATCTAGCTGTTCATAATTTATAAGGTCGTTTTGGGACTCCTTGTTTATAATATTGAATTTTTTATAATTTTACTGCTATTGTTGAGATTAAATATTACCTTTAAAATTTATATAATTTTGACAAATTGTTATGTTTTTTAGTTATAAAATTAAAAAATATATAATTATCCCAGTCCAGTTTGAATCCAATTCTCTCTCTCTCTCTCTCTCTCTCTCTCTCTCTCTCTCTCTCTCTCTCTCGCCGCAAAACTAAATCCATTCTATGATTTATTATAAGGCTGACTTTTTAATCTTCTCAATGGTGGGTTTCAACAACAGTCGACAGCTCTAGTGCATTGCAGCAAATCTCAGAATATTATCTCTGAGTATTCAATTTTCGATTTCGATATACCTTGAATTGATATGAATTTCTTATCTGGAGAAGATCTTATTTCGATTGTATTGCTAAGAGGCAAACGGAAAGTTCAAAATCTTTTAAAGTTATCGCACTAAAGATAATAAACGGAAATAGTTCACAGAATATTTTTCTTACTGTATCGATTGGTTTATGTAAAATAGTGGGATTTGGTCTTAAAGAAGTAAAGGCATTAAAGAAACCCAGTTAAATATTAATGCAATTATTGATTTATCGTGGACAAGCCAGGGACGTAAATACCAGATGGTAAGATGATTCAAGGCATTGGAGTAATCGACATTCAGGAGCCTTTCAGCCGACATTAATAATACTGCAATTATTAATGTCGGCTGAAAGGCTCCTGAATGCTGGATAATCTGAAAATTAATAGGCTTAAATAAATATAAAGCGATTCAAAATCTCATGGAACGCGGGTATTAATTCGTTTGCATAAATCGACTAATTAAGCTTTTGAAACATTTCAAAACATAATTATTGATTTAGTTTCGTTTGGTTTGGTTTGGTTTGGAGTGCTACGATCTACTGTTTTGCACACTAGGGCTAATGAGACCGGGACCTACTGCTTAAAGCCGATTCCGAACATCCATACCATAGTGGGATTCGAACCCACGAACTCCGATACCAACGATCAGAGCCCTAACCAATCGGCCAGCGTTCAATTATTGATTTAAATAAGAAGTAAACAACGTTTTCTGAAATTTTACAGAAAAATTTATAGAAATTTTTCTATAAATTTATAGACTCAATCAAAAATTTATAGAAATTTTTCTATAAAATTCGTCCTCTTTATAGAAAAAAAAATATTCGATCTCTCCATCTTCCATAATGGTTGATAATACCAAACTAGTATATAGCCAGTCATAATACGGAATCAGTAAAATTTTTAATATTCGAGAATTGTACAGTACCCTAGGAGGCTGGTAAAAAAATGGTTTGTTTTTGGCTGAGAATTATGTGATACATGCTCAATAGTTTGTTTATTTTCATACTCCCCTAAAGTCTCCCGATACTGGGAATGCAGTTTAAAATCGCGTTCAATTTATTTAGAAAGATAATTCAAAATTTTCTGGGGTACGTCGAAATTATCGTTAAGTTCTTCCCAATTTTTTTCCACAGTAATTAATGGAAGTAAAGGAATGAAACTGTCATGTCCACTACACACTGGGGGTAAACAGAATTTGTTGTTAATACCAGTGATAAAATTTTCATTGCAACAAAAAACAATCGATGATTAACTTAAAATTATCACATATGTACCCAATCTATTTACCCAATAATTTTCTTTTATATTTGGCTTAAAGCCAAATATAAAAGAAAATTATTTACGTAATATCTAAGTTAAGTGATAAAACGTATGAAAGTAATGCAGACGATATTTAAATAATTTAAAAAAAGAAATGATTAAATTAGATGGTTAAAGGAATGACGTCATAATGCTAGAAAAAAATGTTATTTTTACCTATTTATTATGTGATAAATTGATTAATTTAATCTCCTGCTCTTGACTGGGGAAAATAGGGCTCGAAACAATGGCATTAAACGCTCGAAAAGAAGGGAAGAGGTGGATTTCGAACGTTGCTAACCCTGTCCTCAAGAATTTAATACAGATGCTTCTATCCATTCCAGGTCCAACCGCTTCATAAATTCGAGGACAGACAGACAGATAACTTAGGCTATTATTAAATAGGGGATAATAAAATTTTGCTGCCTGCCTATCTTATCCATTAAAAATCAAAGTAGAAATTGATTAAAATGACCATCAAATGTAGTAAAAATTGCCTATTAAAAACTTAAAAATAAGTATTAAATTAATAAGGCCGAACAATAGCCGAATGGTTGGGCGCTACTCTTCGGTTCACTGGTTCGAATCCCGTTAATAGCATGGATGCTCGTAACCGTTAGGACCGAGCTTTAAACAGTATGTCCTGGTGTCATTAGCCCTCGTAAAGCAAAAGAGTAAACTGTAGAAATCCAAACCAAACCAAGCCTAAATCAATAAGAAATACAAAAAATAATACGATGGATGAAGCTCGTGTAGTTTAAACGACCTCTTAATGTCTGTTTCCAATTTCGTTAACACCATTCGTAAATATCCACGTTCATATATGTTCCTTTTCTCGGACAGTCAACTAGTTACTCTAGTCCAGGCGCGGTCAAACGGTGGTTCGTAGAGGAATTCATGAAATTTATAATCTAAAAAAATATTACATTCATTATGGTAAATACAACATTATTTGATACATTTATTGATTATTTTTATAGACATCATGTATATTTTTATAGATATGTCTACTGACCGCATCCCTTGAATGCCTTAACCCCCCCCCCATTTGTCTTTGAACCCGGAAACCTATAATTTAAATTAAACCACCCCTGTTCTACAATGTGTCTCTGAACATTTAAAATAATTTAGAAACTTCTTTGATAGTATAAAATTGGAAACTCTGAACATTGCTCGAGCATGTGGAGTGAATACTGGGAGTCAAAACGCTTTAGAATATCTAAAATGTCCTAGGATTTAAATTAAACCACCACTGCACAACAATGTGTCTCTGAACATTTAAAATAATTTAGAAACTTCTTTGATAGTATAAAATTGGAAACTCTGAACATTGCTCGAGCATGTGGAGTGAATACTGGGAGTCAAAACGCTTTAGAATATCTAAAATGTCCTAGGATTTAAATTAAACCACCACTGCACAACAATGTGTCTCTGAACATTTAAAATAATTTAGAAACTTCTTTGATAGTATAAAATTGGAAACTCTGAACATTGCTCGAGCATGTGGAGTGAATACTGGGAGTCAAAACGCTTTAGAATATCTAAAATGTCCTAGGATTTAAATTAAACCACCACTGCACAACAATGTGTCTCTGAACATTTAAAATAATTTAGAAACTTGTTTGACAGTATAAAATTGGAAACTCAGAACCTCGCTCGAGCATGTGGAATAAATACTGGGAGTCAAAATGCTTGAGAATATCTAGAAAGTCCTTTCAATGAAGTTACTTGTGACTGTCTAAAACGGAGAGCAACAATTTAATGTATTTTATTTCGCTTGGATACAATAAATGCCTAAAATAATCTGAGTTTCAGAAAATGGGGGCTATAACAAACTAGTTAATTTTTTTGGAGTCAAACAGTCATCACTCAGTCAAACGAAAGAGAGATTTTTTTTTTAATGTGAAAGTTTAAAAAAAAATATTGTAAAACTACATTATCAATCCTCGAATCAGTACGTAAAATTTCTTGCTCTATTGAAAAGAGATTTGATACCTCTAATATCCATTAAACAATTTTCTAAATTTATTTCTAAAAAAATCTTATTCTTTGAAGAGAGGATTTTCGAACGTACATGTTGTATTTGTTATTCCTTGCCCTACCAGTTACAATTGCATGTATGGAAAAAATATTCGGAAAATTAAAAATTTCAAAAGAAATTCTATCTACTGAACGTGATCTTGCGTTACGTGATATGTCGATATTATGCATTGAGCAAGCACAAAGCGAAAATTGAACATCAAAGATCTTTTTGATGATTTTGCAAAAGCGAAAGGGAGGAGAAAACAATTTTAATTGTTTTGCTAGATTGTTTTGAAATCTCATATTTTATCTATATCTCTCCCTACTTTCATATTCTCTTTAGCCCATTGTTTAGACGTAGTCTGGACTAAATCGTCGGTCAAAATATATATTTCAACCGTAAATGATGTCAGAGAGGTAAAAAGACGGAGGTGTGAGTCAGGGCAGTAGAGGATCTCCCAACCGAATAAATCCAAGGGATGCTTTGCTGTGTTGGGATTGCCTTGCATTGAATACGTTCCTCCGCTTACCTTTTGTTGTTCTATTTTGCTCTATGTAGTTATATATATATATATATATATATATATATATATATATATATATATATATATATATATATGTGTGTGTGTGTGTGTGTGTGTGTTTGTGTGTGTGTGTGTGGTAGCCTGGCTGACATCAAACACCAAGTTCGATGCGCGCATCGAGCAAGCGAAGTTCTACTTTTACGGTATGGCAACAACCCTCCCGAGTGGAACGCCGAGATTGACGAAGGCCTGACGTGAGTTGGACGGTACCGAGTGCAGACGGCACTTCTCTATTCTCGATGATCGCCAAGACGGGCACTGATGTCCAGTTTCATTTTAATTGTCCCTAGACACCATATAATTTGTAAATAATTTGTAAATAGTTTCATTAAATAAGTTCGTGTTAGTTAAGCTGTGCATCTTTTCCACCGTGGGAATAAATCTCCCACATATATATCAGTGTAAGGGTTTCACAATACCAATTCTTTTATTATTATTCTTTTCCCTGGAAAGAAAATTCAATGAAGAATATCCCTTTACGATCCGAAGAAACAGACGCCATTATTTTAAGTTTAAACAGCTTTAATCTCAAGGTACACATTAATATAGTTTAAGCACTATTTTCATAAGCATATTTATTGTGTTAAAAATCTTGTTTAATTTACAGCTAGTAAGATTTTTAATTAAAAGACACATATATTTCAAGCTACAAGAGTTTTCAACCGACGGATACACGATTGCACATTTTTCTTCCAAGGACCTGACTTTGAATGCATTGATGCACACTTTGTTAAAAAAAATTCCTATTAAGCATCAAAGGCTCAACACCCTTAATTTCTAGGCACTCCTCGTATATTATGTTGCCGTTTGTCGGTTTGGTTTGGGTTAGAGCGCTACGACGTACTGCCATGCTACACGAATATTAATTAGACTGGGGTTAGATTCCTGCAGACATGTTACTTTCTGCTGTTGTGCATACTGTGCACAGAATGCAATATATGATCCACAACAACGGCAGCCACATTGAACCTCATTTAAATGCAAAATAAAAGGTAATTTCCGTATTGATTTGCATTTGTTAACACTCTATTTTCTATTACATAGCGCCAAATATTCCCCTAGTGGTGACCTCTGGAACTAATTTGTTTTTTCGTGGAATCCTTCGTCCCCCCTCTTCTTTAATCTTCCTACAAAATGTGGCGTCATTCTCGCAAATAGATCGCGCTACAGAACACTGTGAACACTGTCAGATTAATTATGGCCACCCGGTAGTTGAACTCGCCATAAGAAATTCAGAGACAAACTTCTAAATTTAGAAAATATGGACACTGATGTTAAAGCGAAAGTGTCTCTCAGCTAGCTAGAAGTCTGTCAAGATCGATGAATTGACACCGTCAGTGAAAGGTTTACTTCCCTTCTCTTTCCTAGAGTGACAATGGGGAAGTGTAAAACAGATTTCTATCTGAATCAAATCCTCTCATGACATGGGATCACCCCAATGCATTAAAAAAATGTTCAGGAAGAGCGGGCTCTGCCAATTTCATGGCGGAAAGGGGACCATCGACCACCTGGTTTTTCAGTGGATGTATGTAATTTCTGGAAGGAATACTTCACGGTCGGTTCTCGAAAACTTGAGAACTCACTGTGGTTCCTCGAATACATGTAGGACTCAGGAAATCGATCATGTTGTCCTTCGATAAACTTTATCCATGACGCTCGTGATAGGGTAAGGGCTTTCTCGTTCAGACAGCACAACCTACTACACAGCCTCTCTGCCGTAGGTTAATTCGGCCTCGTGTGGTGTTTTACCCTCGATCGTACGAGCCCTATTACCTACAAAGAAAGTCATCCAGAGGACACTGCGATGTGGCCCGTTTGCAACCTTGAATTAGCTCTTAAAACTCGGGTGGGGGTGGTAGACTCGCTAATCTCCTCTAAATGACCATTGTCAAGATTGCTGTCTTTTGACCCTAATCGGTATGACGTTGCCCGTGACCTTTCTGGAGATGCATACGAAAGTTATTACTAGCTGCAATAACGATAATGCCGAACGATGATCGATTGTGTAGGCGCTGCTCTTCGGTATCAGAGTTCGTGGATTTGATTCCCACTGATCGCATGGATGCTCGTAGCTGTTTGGAATCGTCTTCAAACAGTAGGTATCGGTCTCATTAGCCCTCGTGTACCAAGACAGTACGCCACAGCGCTCCAAACGAAGCCAAATAATAACGGTAACGATAAAAAAAACCATTGTTTTAACCATCGTTTAATCAGAAAGTAAGCTGATCTAGACAAACGCCAAACAGGTGTATGCCGTTTAGAATAGACCTTAAGTTGGGTCTGTACCTGCCATATTGGGTTTCTCACTCAATGTTAACCTATAGGGTAAATAAAAATTCCTCTGGGCAAATCATATTAAAGAAATTAGAATTCTTCGAAAAATCCTATTATACGATAGAACAGTAAATTGTCTAGAATACCATTTTTTCTTTAAAATGCGACCAAGAAAAATATATTTAATTTTAAATTATTTCTGAGAAGTTATAATATACTTTTTTTTTCAAAAGCAAATAAGAACATTCAACAGACACATTAAAAAAGGTGGTAGAATATAGCATTTAAAAGAGTTTGTTTTATCCAATGGAATAGTTTTTTTTTTTTTTTTTTTTTTTTAATAATTTTTAAAATGAGAGCCGGTTAGAGGGAATTTTATTTTTTCCCAATGGTTAAAACTGAACAAGAGGAATCTAATATGACATGTGCAGACACACGTTAAGCAGTATGTCATGGTCTAGTTAATACATGTATTGAAAGTGTGCCCACGGTTTCAAATTAAATCGGTTGGTATAAAATGGCAAAGGAAAAAAAATATTAGTTATAACCCCTCCAGAAATTCATTTACCTTTAAAAGTAATCGTCTTGTTATAGCAACATAGGCATGGTATATTAATAAAAAAAATATTTCTAGTACTAGTCCGCACCTGCTATTATCTTTAGGAATAAACATTTTCAGAAAACTGAGCCAATCTTTCGAAACTAACCCTGGGAAACTATATTATTAGGATAACAATAACACAGCTTGATCCCTGAAAAATTATAGCATAATTGTAAAGTGAAACGGAGAATAAAAACATGGATCCCATTGTTGCAAGGAAATCGTATACAGGAAATTTGTTACGAACCAAAATGCAACTAAAATCTATTTTTGAGGACAGGAGGTAGCATTCTGTTACGCCGGAAGAGATACCTTTCATACCTAAAGAGGAGGAAAGAAAAAAACCTACACTGAAATTTCTTTCATTTTAAAAACGAAAATTTCAGATACAGTGAAACATCGATCCATCGTTTTTCAAGAGGACGGAAATGGATGTAGAAATTCGATCAAATGTGCGACCACGAATTACTTGCAACAATAAGTGAAGTATTTAACATTTTAAAAAATATGACATACATTTTGAATGATATTTTTAAAATATTTTAATACCTGCTTTGTAGAAATGTATTACCGGGCTGTAAAAAATACGTGTTATAATCCTGTATATTTCAGCAAGTATCCTATCACTGCAATTATAAAACTCATACCCCTCAAGTGGCAAAAGTTTAAAAAAAAAAAGGATTTTTCTGCATGAAATCATAAGCAGTTAGTCACCATTTAGTTATATCATTTAGTTAACATTTAGTTATTCGATACTAAATTTACTTATTCGATATTGTTTTTGTTCTATAACAATTTTTTTGCAATGCATAATTTAAGTAAACTTTTGGAATACACTAATTGCACTTTCAAATTTTATTGTTTATGCATACTATAATGTGTATTAAAAAGATAAAATAACAAAAATTAAAGATTTATATAATGAAGCTGATATCCATTAATACTACATCAAAATAAAATGTGTAGTAACAATCAAATGAAAACACGTTATGTTTGCAATACATATTATAGAAAATAAATTTAACTTGTTATCAAAAGACTTTGATATTGATACTAATACAAAAATGTGCAGTAATTATGTCCGAGGGAGTAAAGAGCAACAAAAAATAAAAGTACACCTTCGCGTAAGATTTTTAACCCGCAAGGCCGCGCACCTGAGGCCCGAGCGTTATAAAAATCATTCCACACAAAATCACCCAATAAAAATTAACTTCCCAAATTTTCAGTCGCTGCCTTATAGGTCTTCTACACCACAATAATATGCATTTTCGCAACTTCCTCAGAATTTTTTTTCTCAGAAAGAGAAAATTTATTCGGACTCCAGAAACTTAGTGCATGCGAATACTCACTTTTGCCTTTTCTATTTAGTGTTTGTGGTCAGAGGAGAGATTCTGTCAAAAACACATCGTTATTTGATTATAATGAATTATAAAGATGATATATAAAGATGTGATTTAAGTTTTTAATTTGTGTGTCCTATGTTGGTACTTTCGGAATGCTAATAAATAAAGATCTACAGTCCAAAATACTTTTAAAAATTATTTCAAATCATCCGAAATATATTTTTGAATTTCAATAATACATTTTTGGTAATACAAATTTGGCTAAGAAACATTGCACCGGCGTGCGTTCTCGTGCAACTGCGAGCGGCGCGTGTCCTCGCGGATTAATACTTTCAAACACCATACAAACCCTGCATGCACATATATAAATATTTGATCGGTTTGGAGAACTACGGCCTACTATTTTGCTACACGAGGACTAATGAGACAAGAACCTACTGCTTAGAGCCGATTCCGAAAGGCTAAGAACATCCATGCATGTACCTTGGATTCGAATACCCGAACTCCGGTACCAAAGACATGCACTCAACCCACTTGGTAATAAATAAAAAAAAAATTAAATTTTCGTAAAGTGCGAACTCTAAAAACAAATCTGTAAATTGATTCAGGTTATTTTTAATCGTCCTCCTTCCTCCGTCATAATCTTGCTTCTGATCATACCACAGATTCTCCATTATTGTGACTCCCGTCTAGTTATGTTACTCTCTAGTGGTCTAGGTTTGGTTGGGAGAACTATAAATATATATATGTAAGGAAAATTCTCAGGGGTTTTCAAAACTTAAATCAAGGGTAAAAATTCCCGCGTCATTTTCCATTCCCCTTTTTAACCCCTAACCTAAATTGACCACTGGGGCTACAGGTTACGCCCTCAGAGAAGGGGCCTGGCCAATTATAAACCTACATGGCCGTAGCGGACAATTTAGGAAATTTCCAAATAAAAAGGAGATACACGCTAGCGGAGACAGATTTTTCTAGAGATATTTTCCCACAGATGTTGACCCAGGTGTTACTTGTCTTGTACATAAAACTTCATGCTAGCTGACCCTTTAGTTTGTCCCTATGATGAAGTGGGAACCCGTCCTTCAAAGTTGTCTTAATAAAGGTCTTTAGCTGAAACGGTATCATTTTTATGGCCATGAATGCAACCCCCCATCGAGAAGTCAGTCTCATTACATATATATATGAGGGGTTGCAAGCCCCCCCCCCCGCGATCTTTTTCTTCTTCTATACGCTGTATGGAAAAAAGGGTTTTCGTGGAGTTATGTCATTTTAAATAAAGTTAACAGAGAAAAAGTTATAGTAATATATATATATATATATATATATATTCACACACACTACCCACAGGGAGAAAAAATGAAATTCCTAATGCGGCCCTCAGTCATTAAGAATGGTCAGGCCACAGTTAAAAGTCAATTAGCTTTGTTCATGGTGACAGTTTATGCCATTAGTAGAAGGTATAAAGAACCAGAAATAAAATCTTATGAATGTTGATATATTCGTCTTTGAAACCTACAAGTTTTAATTTCAAAAATTAAATACAATACTTTGTCATGCAATGCCGGTGGGTATCCAAACAGATAAGGCGCTACTTCACGGAACCGGTGATTCGAATTCCTCTATTGGCATGGATGTTCTAAGCCTTTCAGAGTCGAATTTTAGTATACCGTCAGAGCTTTAACATTTTATTAGATTAAAAGCTAAAGCGCTTCAGATTAACTACAACATGAAAGCCCATTAAGTGTTCATCCTTCGGCTCAAATATGCTATACGTGTGGGCAAATTCGTAAACAACTATTCGTGTTGCTTGGAAAATTAATAATTTTCTGTGTATATGAACTCAAGAGTCACAGCTCACTTAAATTGACTTATCTCTTTTGTGCTATTTCAAGTTTATAGCAGGTTTACATGGGTGACGTACCTATGCCCCATTTAATTCAACTACAGGTTCAGCAAACTCATTTTCACAAGTTTTAGAAAAAAAGTTAATTTATGTAACAAAGCCGCAAATCTCATTGTGCTAAGAATTCGTTGACTTAAGAAAACTTCTTTTAGAATGATTACCGAACTCTGCCAGATGCACTAAAACACAACTCTTTAGTACCGGAGTTCGGTACTACTGTTGGCATGGATGTTCGTATCCGTTCGGAATTAGCTTGAAAAACTGTAGGTCCCATCTCATTAGCTCTCTTGTTGCAAAACAAATATGACCGATGCACTATAGACCTAATCCTCTTAGGATAATTGGGAGCAATTTGAGAAAAATTGTGAGAAGATAAAATGTCAGCAGTCCCATTTTTAGGCACTTGCTACCCTGAGCTGCAGTGTTTTGTTTGGCGGCACATCGCTCTACTTTTGTCTACATGAAGGCTAATAAATCCGGAACCTACTACTACAAGCCGATTAAGAAAATAACAAAAGTGGGACTCGAACCCACAAATTCCGATACAAAGAGCTGTCTTTCGTTCGGTAATAATGTTTTGGGTAATCAGGTAATATTCAAAATCTAAACAATCATTGCCCTCAAATGAATGTGAAATTTTTTCATTACCTATAACATCTAATCAAGTACTAGATAAATTATTGAAATTACTTCTAGTATATCTATAACGATTTACGGAATCAAATATCTAATACATATCGTATACATGAATAAATTCTACGCCAATATTTTGTCATTTAAAATAAGTTTTAACACTTAAAACGCTACAACGCACTAACACCATGTGTTTATTAGTTGTTACAATAAAGTCACTTGAGTTTTCTATAAAATCATGGCTTTTACCTTTAAAAGGTCAGTTTTTGAAGGAGGGGTAATAGTGTGGAATTACTGGGGATCACAATACTGAGATACACGCCAGAAGTCGCGAGTGGCTCATGTGAAAAAATATCTTAAGAGAGTAGAGGTTGGAAGGGTTTCAAAAATACAAGATGACGGTCAGAATGACTCCCGAGAAATTCTATTTGAAGGGTATAGCAATTCCAATTAATCACGGTCGGACGATTCCCGAACTGGCAGAATTAGTGGATTCGAGTCACGCTGCTAGCACGGATTTCTGTCGCCTTTCAGAATCTGCTCCAAACAGTTAGATAATGGTGTCGTAAGCTCTTGCATAACAAAAAATAGACCATAGCGCTCCCAACCAATTATTCAACCACGTGATATAGTCATAAGGAATACTTTTAAAACCATAATACTGGAAGTGACCCTAAAACCCAGCTCACTAAATTGGATACATTCTTCTTACTGCTTCATCTTTTACAAAAACAGGGAGCACACATAAAAATTGAATTAAAGTCCCCAACAAAAAAAGCTAGCCAGAATGCCTCAGATACTTGTTGAAAAAGACTAGATAATACAATGACAAATCAATGCCACATTAACTACTCATTTGTAGAACTATTATAAAATAAAGTGACTGCCCGATCCCAATTACTTGCTCAGTAGGTGTACTATCAAGTCCAACTATTTGTCCACCATGAAAAGTAAAAATAATTTAACTCCCCTCACTACACAACAGAAGTCAATGCTTGACTTGACAACATGCAAGGCAAATTTCCATTACTTGACAGCTCTACATGATTGTCCTGTATAAACCCAGATGTGTAGATGTTTGAAACTAGAAGACAGCAGAATGAACTGATGAGTCAATTAAAAATAGTAATGATTTAAGTGGTTTTATTAAGAAATGGTGATTCAATAACTGAAAAATAGGCCTTATCCTTTTCAACTGCTAGTGGATTCATTTGGAGGACTACACTGTTGTGCTGATACAAAAATTTGTTGCATACATTTCATTCAATTCCCTTTTATCAAGAAGTAAAACCAAATTTATCATCAATTAACCCATTTACTGCTACCATAGCCAAACTGAAAACTAAAAATTTATCCCATTAAGGCCTAAATTTACAACCAAGTTATCTTCAAGTGCTAATTCCCAAATGAGAATATTTGATCAAGATAGCTTTAAAAATTTTATGAAAAGAAGCTGACTGACTTCAATCCATCTCAACTACTAGCGAGTCAGTCTATTAAATATTTGAATTTATTTCATTCTACTTCCCATAAAGTATTATTTACTAGAATATAACCTTGACACCGATATAAAGCATATACTCAAACATTGACTAAATGTGTTACCTTATTGCGACTGATAATTGTACAAGTAAGGCTTATGCTTGGTCCCAAACATCGAGAGTATGCGACACCTTATGAACTGACTTGCTGAATTTCCTTAATTTGGTTTGATGTGAATGATAATCTACTTTTCGTTACTAAGAAGTTGGTAAATCATCAAACCAAGATCTAATTACTTAAACAGGATATAAAATGGCTATATGCATAAATACTAGTGGTGTAATAAGAACTCACAGTCTACAGAGCCGAAAGACAGAGCCCGACCTTTTCAGCTACTGTTTAACAGCAGATAAAAATACCTCTCAACTGAGCAAGGAATATCTTCGGAAGCTCAACACCCAACCCTTTTACATAAATCTTTATTGCATATTAACTTTTTTTCAAAACTTTTTTTAAATTGTTCAATTTTAGCACACAACTCTACAATTTTACAATACAACTTTCTTTTAAAAACATTTTGATTACTTTTGTTATTCTTGAATTATATTGCAGACTCTTAAACATAATTATTTACGCAGGACAGAAACCCACCTTAGATGACAAGCTAATGATTCTGTAAAGATTGTTTTTATTTACTTCAAATAGATTGAAAAGGGATGTAAAAATAAGAACATTTGTAATTAACAGAAAACCACCCATTAAAATCAAACTAGTGATAACAGTAATCGGCTGACACATTCCATCATATTTTAGAGGCAACTGAATAACCTTATTGATATAAATATAATTGTTCCTCTTATATGGCGAAAATTTTATTATACAAATTGCATAACCTGAAATAAATTATATATATATATATAATTAGTACTACTATAGTGCATGTGACTGAATTGACTGCAAAACAAAACATCAAATATTTAACTCATGATACAAATTCAATACATTAAAAGGAAACAATTCTAATTTTTTATTTTCATTAATTTTCTGCATATTAAATCTGGCAGTTTTTTGTAATTTAACAGTACTATTTTATGCATAAGTTTTAATTTTAAAACAACTTTATCCCAATTACACCTAACATAATTTGCATGTAAATTTGATTAGAATGTAAAACTATAAATTCTCTCATGAAAGATATAGAATAAAATTAGTGACTGTTTCTAACTGTTACAGAAAATAGTTTAATTGGCTTTATACCCATTAGTTAAATAAGAACAACCAAAAAATAACAATGGAAATATTACTTAATCTTCCCAATACTTTGAAACACCCTTTTCAAATGATTTGATGTTATAATGATGCAAAGTTAAACATATTTGTTAAATGTGACAAAATAAAAAATAATAAAGGCTGCAAGAAAGAGAAATACTTTATGTATATCAAAATTCATATTGTTACCATATAAATAACAAGAAACAAAATATGGCTTGCATGAATTTTTTTAATATTTTTATTATTATAATTAAACTGCACCAAATGTGATGAGTGAACTTGGCTAACAAATATGAATCCTGTACATAACTGGCATCACAGAATAAAAACTGCTTTAAGGCAGCCTGGGGAGGAGGATATAGCTTATCTCTAACAAATGACTGTGTTCTGTTGATAATTTAAGTGTATTAGCATATTTTAAAATTTTGAGCAATGCTCAAAACTTGGTTTTAGCCACATGTTTATTGTTCAGAACAGGAAAATATATACTAAATGAATAGATTAAAAAGTTTAACATCTTCCACCACTTATAATCTGTTAGAGATCACTACAAACATTTTAATGAGTTAGAAATGACAACAAAACAAAACAGCACTAAAGTTAAAATGTGATTTGAAAATCATGTTAGAATCAAATCATGCTTTTCTCAACTAGATATATTTAATGTTAAAAGTGATAGAAATAAAAAAAGAACAACTAATAAAAAATGATTTATTCCAAAACCCTGCAGTTAACTTGTAGGTATCATCAAAATATGTTAATGTGTAATACATCAGTTAATGGGTGTCAACTATGCAAAAACCTATCATTCAATCAATCCAAAAAGCAGGGTTTAGGTCAACTCCGACCTGAAAACAAAACACAGGTGAAATAATATCACACAGCAGGCAAGTGTAAGAAAAAGAAAAAATCAACCCAAGAAAGAGAAATACCAGCTTCTCCACACATTTCCCCATAACAGTACTACATTTTCATAATATAAGAAAGGGTTTCCAAACTAAACAAAGGATAATATCTCTGTTACCTGAGTACCTAAAGTCAAATATTCCAAAATATGTAAAAAATGTGTTTTCACACATTCCTAAAGAAACATTAACTACAGCAACAAAAATTTAAACAAAACAGCAAAAATGACTATCGATTTATGTGTAGAAAGATTTTTTTAAAATAAGGTCAAAACCACTAAAAAGCAAACATTTTAAACAGGTCATGTGTTACAGTTATGAGCTACAATTGGTATTTAATTTATTAAGCAGAAATAAACACCAAATTGTATTTAGTTTTCGATTCTTAGCATTATATACACAGTGCAAAAAAATTCATAAGAACTAGTATCACAAAAAATTTGATATGTTTCAAACTAGAAATCACAATCAGTAAAACAAAATCTTCCTGCTCTGAGTATTTTACAGGTTTTGAATCTGAGAATGTTTTTACAAAAATAATAATCTGGTCGATTTAAATAAAATGGCAGAAGTAAACTAAAAGCAACAAAATTGATTAATTCAAAGACTAGAAGATAAAGATTACCTCCCACTTTAGATTATAAAATTGTGAAATAGTTTAAAAAAACAACTCATTCATCTAAAGCATTCAGCAAAATTTTAACCTCTCAGAAATCATTTAAATTCTCACATTAATATATTCAAAAGGTATTTAATACCTATGTTAAGAGGTACATGTTAGACATTATAAAATAGATATCTCAAACAGCAAGTAAAATTTAAAAATAGCTTTCTTACATACTTATATATTTCAGTTTGAGAATATAGAAAAAAGTGACATGAGTATGTACCAGATTTAATTTATTCTGCATTTTCTGTAACTGGGTGATCCTTGGCCGGCTAAAGCCAAAGCTACAGAACCAAGAGACATTTTGAAAAACTTAACACTCTTTTATAAATCCAACAAAGATGTTACACTGTAACTTGACTGAACATTCTACTCACTGATATTTCTAACATGACCAATGATTAATATAATACATATTAAGGTTTATGTTTGCACTCCTTGCTTATGCATATCTTCCATGAAGACCATTTAAGACTGTATGGAGAGGGTACAAGTATTTTAGCCTATATGGAATATTGTAAGGATCTGCTGTAAACCTTGATTGCAAAAGCTTTCTTTGTACAGAAGAGTTATCAAATAAAGATTTGTCAAACACAGCAGTTGCAAACCTCAAGTTAATCTACAACTTTTTGGCTGGACTTAAACAGTAACCAAAGACGGAAAATCATTCCAATCATCGACACGTGGAGCTGATTGTTGACCAGATTTGCTACTTTTGGAACTACCACGACCATAGCTACGACCAACAACATTAGATCCAGTTCCTTCTTCTCTACGCTCAGTACGGGCAATATCTTTGTTTCCGACTAGACCTCCACTTCGAGGACCAATGCCACGGACACCGCGACCTCTTCCCCGACCACGGCGAGAATCATTAAAGTTGATTTGAATGTCAACAAGTTGTCGATGACGACCTCTCCGTGCAAATTCTTCATCCTGAAAATAAAGAATACATTTACTTTTCTTCTAAAGCTACACAGCATTTTAAGCAATGTTAAAAAGATTTAGCAGTACAAAATAGGAGCTTTAAAAAATATAAATACACAAGATTAGACTAATATATTTTATAGTCAAAATATAATATTAACACACTAATTACAAACAATGTCATATGCCTTTTTTATACTGAATAAATTTATAAATTCCTAAAATTATAAAAACAAGTAAAGCAATTAAAGTTACAGAATGTCCTTATTTTCTAACACATGCATAGGCCATTTTATTAAAACAGAACATCAGAAAATAAATCAACATCACATAAAGAGCACAACAAATGTAATAAAGTTTGTTGTGATCTAAATAAACAATAGCCACAAAACACTGACAAAATCTTCCACTTAACCAAAGAAACAGAATTTTTTTAAAAATTAGTCATGAAGTCACATTCAGCTAAACTAAGCATTAACACTACTTTTGGTAATATTAAATGCAAAAAGAGCTAAAATTAAATTTTATCTTTTTAAACTATATTATGGCTATAATTTAACATTATTAATATTCATTATCAAAGTCACATTTCACTAATTTTTTTATTCTATCATAAGCTTTTTGCAATGTGCAACAAAATTTTTTGCAAAGAAAAACTAATGCCTTGCCTAATAACAAGTCTATAATGAATTTTGGATAACAATTATTGGTAGTTATGACCCATTTAGGTATTTGAACCTCTTCAGAAGAGAATACTAAACTAATACACTTTTAATAAAGATTTGAAATAAAAAAATTACATCAACATCCTCCTCATCTTCTTCCTCTTCATCATCATCATCTTCTTTAACCTTTTTCTTCAGCATGTACAATTTCTTCCACTGGTTTCCATCTTCTCCTTCACCAGGTTTCCTTAAATTATACTTTGGAACAGCTCTTTTAGCTTCTTGTTCTCGCTTCCATTCATCTAAGGTCATTTCCCTAACACCTTCTTCTGTACGTTCTTCTGGCACAGGTTCATTTTCCCTAAATAATAAATATGCCAGATAAATATAAACATAAGAATTATTTCTTTCAAATATAATACAGAACTCATGCACAGAATAATTTTAATGGCTAATAGAGAAGTTTAGTTTCATAATTAATCAAAAAAATGTAACATCTACAATATACAAAAATGCAAATATACACATTTATATAAAACTTATTTATAATTGATTTAATGGCATAGCAATGAAGAGTGTAGACACGGTAACACCTACAATAAGGATTGCTGCATACTTAAATACATATTATACATTATTGTATTAATTTTGAGATGAGTTTAAATGGGAGACCTTCTCAACCACAGGAAAAATTTCTCATTATACCTTTGATAGGATTACACAAAAGATAAATATTCTGGAAAAAAAAATCTACTTATGTTGTATATTGTTAAAATTTCTTTTGCATGCTGTAATAGTTACCATTTTAACACATAACTTGTCCAAAAATTTTTTAAGGAATATGGAATATTTAACCCTGAAATTGTTACAAAAGTTGGTTAGCTTGATATAATTTTAACTAAAAAATAAATATATTTCCCTTTACAGTACGAATAATTAATTTTGAATTATCAATTTGATCATGAAAATACTAAAACAACCTCAAAATTTTTGTAAGATATTTAAATTTTAAAATGATTAGTCTCTGAGAATTAGAGAATTTGTTTCCTTAACTTTTATTACAATGATACTTAACAGAAAATAAACAACTATAAACTGAGCCCAACTTACCTAATGTGATGCCCAAAGCACAGCATTAATTTAAGGACCCCCCCACCTCCCCAAACCAAATCCTTCACCCACAGTCCATGAATTTACACTCAAAGATAAAACTGAAAACAAATCATCTATACTATTCTCCCTAACCGTTAGGACAGCACAGAGGAGAACACTTTTTATAATAATACCCAAGAATTTGATATGAATTACACTGCTGTAATTGCTATTTTTACCAGCAAAATTTTGTTTACAAAAATTTCATTTGAAACTAAACTAAAAAAAAGTCAAAAATCAAAAATTGAAAATTATAGATTAAAGGAGTTTGGTTTATAAACATGTACAATTGAAAAAAAGGTTTTTGCCTGCCTTAAAATTATGATGACCAATGCCTAGGTCTAATATAGACCCTGATCAAAAATAAATCATAAGCAAGAAATTAAAATATAAAATGTACAAGATAAAAAAGAAATCACAAGTGAACTTTGATCAAAAACACTCATGAAAAACAAAATGCTACAAAAAATAACTTTAAATGCTAATAATGATTAATATTTAAAAAAATGACTAAAAAATTACTTTGAATCCATGTTTTCAGTAGTAGAATCTTCAGCATTCTTTTCATTAAGTATTTCTTCCCGGTTAGAAGACTGAATTCTGTGGAAAAAAATACAAATACAATATAAAATTATCTCTACGTAGTATGAATATAGATTTTAATTTATCTGCAATAATACAGTCATACATACAAGAATATACACCCCTAATAATTGTACATTACAAAATTAAGAATATTTTTCTACAAACTACAAGCATATCAACAGTTTTAAAAATCAATATAAAAATGTTTTATATTTTGTCTCTAAAGCAAGAACTTTTAACAAAATTTAAAAAAATACAAAAATGCAATAAAATTAACCCCTATCTCTTATTCTTCAGCAGTTATTACCAAATCTTTATTATATTTAATTATTTTTTAAGCACAATAAATAGAGCATAAGACTTAAGATACGAATTATGCTACCATCATAAAGATGTTAGCATAATTTTAAATGAGTTACTTTGTGATATTGCACAAATGAATAACTATCACATGAATACAAAAACAGGTTCATCCAAAACTAATACATCAACTAATTGAGCTATTAATACAATATATCACATGTGTTAGGTACTCTTCATGTGGAACGTTAAGATTTGTAGGAATATGTACTTTAATTTTAAGATAAAAAAAGGTTATTTTTAATAAGTATAAAAAACTAATCTTATACCACAATCCGTTTTATCATCTAGTTTATTAAGATATGAAATTTCATTTTTTGAATTGAATAAATATTACCCATATTGTATAAAAAATCTTTTCCATAAATAATTTTTAACAAAATCCCTTATACACATTAGATCATACAAACCACATAAATGAAAGAAGTAATTTAAATTTAATCACATTCATGAACGAGTAATAATTTTAGAGTTTTTTTGTGATAAAACTAGGATATTACTACATAACTTATTGATGAGCAATTAAATTTTAAAATAAAACATTTATCACAAAAAGGAGAAAAATTATACTTTTATTACATATATTAAGAACTAATCAATTTATGTGCATGCAGGTATGCATTTATAATTAAAATTGGTTGTCTAAGATGTCGCTTATCTGTGAATAATATAAAGTATTAGAAAAAGCAATATTAATCTAAATGAACAGAATATTTATTCGGTGGTATTTTAACAAAATCTTAAGTTTGAAGTGATTCATCAGAATCCTGCAATCTTTAAACAAAAATAGAATTTGCATTCTTCATTATCCATTAAAGTTAAACTAGATAATTTATTTTCCCATCAATTGTGCATAATCTGTTGAAGATCCCTCTTTAAGAAGGGGGCATTATTTAACAAGGCCAAATATTTCTACTTAAAAAAAAAAAAAAAAAAAAAAAGGGGGGAGGGAGGGAGGAGGAACAACTGGTAAGCAAAGCTTTCTGTTCCGTTAGCATTACAATCATTGAATATGCATCAGGACTGTGATAAAATATTGTATAAATGTAAATGATGTAAACATGAGAAGCGTTTAAACAGTGCATTGCTATGTTAAGAAATATTACTGAGGAAAATTATGAAATGAATTTGGGAAAACTGCAATATTGGAAATTAACAGATAAAAAATTTGATAGCAAAACAGACTTATCAGTATAAAAACATGTTTCTGGATAAATAACACAAATGGAATTTTATTTACAACAAAACAGCTAGCTGCTATAAGTTATTTTCAAAACAGTATGAAATAGGTAGAATAACCGTAACTATTGTAACAAGAAAGACATACAGACTAAGTTATGAGACTTCTTGCATGACTAAAATTGCATTCAAAAAAGACTTATGGTTCAACTACAGCAGCTTAAAAATTAAAACTTATCTAAAAAAATATGTTTAAAATTTTTTTCAAGTTATATCTTTATTACTATTAGTTTTGTTAATAGCAGTAAGAGCTTACAATTTTGAATAATAAGCATTCAATGCTACCTACAAATCCATACCACAAACAGAATACAACAAAAAAATTAAACATACTCATTCTCTTCTAAGGTCTCCCTCCAACTTGAATCAGTATGTTTATCCCCAGTTCCCCTGAGAAAAAAACAATAGGTATCATAAATAAAAGAAAATGGTAGAAATAAATATTGAAAGTAAAACAATACAATTTTTTATATACATACTCTATTTCTTCATCCATCCAAGATGATTCTGGCTCTCTTCGACTGATTTGAAATGAAGAATAGAAGTTAGTACAAAAAAAATTTGGTTCTATTATTTAAAACATTAAATTTAATTAAAATCATACCTCACATCACTTTTCATGTCTCCCCAATTGTTTGAACCAGCACCATCTCTCTTATCAACAGGACGTGGACCACTAACAGTGAAAAATTTTGATAAGCATGGGAAAATCTTTATACTTTTTCAGAATTCATTAGCATTTTTAAGTAGAAAAATTTTATTTAATTCATATTACTGAATACAAATTCCTATACATGTATTATTACTACTATATCTCTTAAAAGTTCCCACTCTTTTTCAAAATAAAGGAGCTTTTAAGAACTTCCTACCAATCAAAAAGACTTTTTATAAGGACCTATTTGAAATACAAAACAAATGACATTTCCAGGAGAACACACTTTAATGATTATCAACCAGATAAAGCATATTCAATAAATGTTTACATTTCAAAATTAAATTTTAAAAATGTATAAAACTGAATACAAGATAATTTACTTTACATAAATTATTTGTTAAAAAGTAATCTAAAGTCATCAGTATTGTCCTAAACACAAATGTGAATAAAATGATTATAAAGAGCAACTTTCTGAGGTTTCAAAAATGCCTAAAAAATTGTATGCCATTTGGCCTATACATATAATTAGTGATTTGGATCATCAGTAACACATTAAAAACAAGTGTTACACTTGCAAGTAAACAATAAGGATTTATCAAGATAAAAAAAAAAGTACTTTTAAGGGGTTTTATTTCTGAAAATAGGAAAAATAGTACTTTTAAGAAGCCTTGGGAACTCTGTCACTATCTCACTATCCCCCACCCGACCACATACCCATATAAACATATATATATATATATAAACTATATATATATATATATATATATTATATATATAATATAATGGATGTGTTACGTGCTACAAATGATATCCATATTGGATAAAGTGTTAGACCATGAAAGAAAACAGTAAAATTAAACATAAAAGGTGTTAAATTACCAGAACTTTTAGACCAACAACCCTGAATGAGTTGTCAGAATAATTTAATTCTATTAATACAAGCTTCTAATAAAATTTGCTACTTTTAAAACATAACATTAACTTGGCTTTTATCAGCAGTACCATTAAGGTCTTACGCAAACTACAATAAACCAAAATTTGTAGAGCTAAAGCAGAGTACAGAAAATATTTAACATATATACTTACGTTTTGTCACTACCACTGTGGCGGTCAAATTCTCTTCGAGGACGTCCTTCAAAATTGTTGAAGAAACCTCCCCTACCGCCACGGGGCCTACCTCGTCCACGAAATCCACCCCGACCACCTCCTCTCCTTGCTTCTGTATCCCTATCCCTGAAAATATTTAATATAACAGATCAAAACTCAATTTAATAGAAACATCCAGGTTCATCAAATAATAAAGGTTTATAATAAAAGTGAAGTAAAATGAACCCACATTTCATAATTCTCAAAACATTTAAGAAATAACTTGAAATTAAAGTAATATTAATGAAATATTGATCCCTTTAGTAGCTCCCTCATCCAAGATAATTTGATGAGATGTAATGAAATAATGGAAGATTTTTTAGAACAGTGCTTTTAGTTTATAAATATTTATGATTTTCTTTAAAAATGCACCTAACTTATCAAAATGGCAAGTACTATATGTATATGGTGTATACTCTATTGTCCACTAAGAAAAAAATTGGGAAGAGGATTTGTATCCTGTATATAGTACACAGCATAATTTCATCAAAGGCTTTGCATATTCTAAATCAGTGAGACTGCACTATCCTCCAACGATGCTTCAAGGTCATTCTTCATAAACTCCATTCATTAAATTCTTAAACTACATTCCAAAAACTGGACAATCTCCAGGTTACCAACAATTTACACTAACTGTCATTTAATATAAAGTTACAGAATATTGTTATTTACTCTATTAAATAAAGAAATATAGGAGTGAAATAAAATTGCAGTAATACCTTCATCTGACATTTTTTCCACTGAATACCTGCCTTTTTTTCTTACATATATATTACGTGATAACTTGCTGTTAAAAATGTGTATAATGATATACATATAGTTTTTGCCTCAACTTTTTTTTAAATATGCATTACAAAAACATAAATACAGTGTTTTAGAAAATAGTCAACATTATTCAAACATCATTTGTTTACATTATGGGTTCTCTAATAAACAAAATAGCTATCTCTGAAGTTTTTTTTTTTTTTTTTCAAACTATTAAAGAAAGCAAAAACCAAACTTTTAAGGTATCTGTTTAAAAAACAGATTTTAATGAAAAAACAGAAAATTCTTTCATTTATTTACTTGAAACATTATAAAGTTAGCCATCCAATATAGCTTTTCCTTTTGATTATTGGAACAGAAAAACAAGACTAACAGAAAATAGTGTTTAAATAACTGGAATTTGTTACTTTACTTGTCTTTTATATAAACAATCCATTCAGTTTTATTTTAAAAATGCATTTTTAGTTTTCAATATCAATTTTTTTTCATGAAGATAGAATATAAACTTGCTTTATTTTATGTTTAATTTAAAACTGTTAAAGTACTAAGATTATACAACTTAAGCATATCTACTATTGTCAGATAGTAATTTCATACACTGCAATTAAAGAAAATAAAATCGAAGAAGATGCAACCTTTGCTGACAAAAATGTGAACAATTTGAAACTGAATAATAAGAAAATAATAAATGTAAAAGTAATAGCTGATGAAGTGTGGAAAAGAGGAAATGTTCATTTGAATATACAGTAATCTGAATGATAATAAAATTTTTATAGTTCTGTTATTATTCAGAAGCATTTCCAAAATCCATCACAAATACTTGAAATACTTCAAACCAATTCTCAAACAGTGCTTTAAAAGCAATGACAAATTTACAAGAACAAGGAAAATGTAAACATAAGTAGAATTTCCCAAACTATGCTAGCAAAATATTCAAAAATCAAATTCAGTGGTCAATGAATATATTTTATTACATCAACTATTATCAGATATATCATATCTACTATACTTTAACCAGAACATAATTAAAATTAAAAGGATGGCTAATGATTTTAAATAACAAAAGAGATATCAAAAAATGGCTACCAAATATTTCAGGATATAGCCCTTAAAAAGCAAACTTAAAATGTTTTCTATAGAAGTTCAGATATTTGAAATTATTTCAACATCATGAACACAATAGCAACACACAAAATCTTCCTAAAATTTCTTACAAAATATCAAATTTCTCAATTACATCAACAATTTTGAATATAATTTTATTGACAACAATATCATTTAGCTTTGAAAACATTACTCCTACTAACTGAAGACATTAGGACTGTTAAAATAAGATTTTAAAATTACTACTTGTTAAACCATTTAAAACAGACAAGTTAGCTAATAAAGTAAGATAATGTTGAAAAATATCAATAGCTCCTTCACTTTTATTTTAAATAAGAGAAAATTTATTGGTTGAAATCTTAAACAGTATTATGCATTTACTTTCTAGAAAATAAAATTAATTAAAAAATATTTCCTTTTGATTAAATCTTATTTCACGACTGTATTGATAAATTAAAAACAATTTTCAAAAACAGGATTAAAAAAAAAATTAGGTGAATTAGTTAATTAAACCAAATTGAATTAACTCAGTTATAACTTACTAATTAAGATTTCTATAAATTCCGAAAAATTAAAAATTTCCAAAATACAATACTTTTGATTGTATTTGCTACAACACTTCAATATCTTAAAAATTTTGGTTTAGATTACTTACTGGTTAAAAACAGTAAATAATGCTGGATGTACCAGATACATAAATCTAACATCTTTAAATTTTAAATAAATAAAAAATGCATATAAAAGATTTGATTACAAAATATTTGTTTTATATCAAATAAAATTCATTATATTATCATAAATGTGTAGTTTTTCAGATCAACGGTAATGAATTTATATGCTGATGACATAAAAAAAAAAAGATTTAATTACCTTGCTTCAGATCCAACTGGCTGATGATCTTCCCGATTTCTGAAATTCTTTCTCTCTTCAGCATCTTTTAAGTCTTCAAATACTCTGAAATTCTTAGATGTTCTATCAAACGGCCTTGTCCTTGATTTATCTGAGAAAAATATATAAATATCAATACTCTCGTTTGTTAAACTTTAAGTAGCAAAAGAAGAAACTGAATTCTTCAAGCCTAATTTTAACTTTCAACTGCAGAGCACCTACCTGTATCTCTATTAATATTTAATCAATATTAAAAATACAAATTTCTGATAACACCCTCAATATTTTTCAAAGCATTTTAAAAACATTACAAGTCACAAGCAGGTATTTTGATTAAAAAATAAATGAAAAACACTGTTCACAATTTTGAAAGCAGTTACTCTCAGGAAGTTATAAAACAGAATTTTTCTTATACTTGAACATTAAAATAAACATTTTCCGACTTTTTAAACCTGAATGCACTATTAAATCAATTTAAATAATTTTATTCCACCTTTCTGATTTAAAAAGAAAAAAATCTAGCATATGTAATTAATACAAAAACTTATTGAGAATTAAATACATATTTTAGAAATATTTATTGACAAAGATTCACTAACACAGACTACTGACACAAAGAAATTAGAATAACTAACTGAAATCTTATTATTGCATTCTTAGCACAATGCATAAAGCAATAAATGCTACTTTAAAAACTGAATTAAAATCCAAATAGACAAAACTGAAAATCAGATTTTGAATTTTAAAAAAGGTCAGTAAACAAAGTAACCTAAATAAAAATGATCTCACAGATTATTAAATACAAATTGTAGATAGCTATGCAAGTACTTATAACAGATGTATAATATTCAATTTATTACATTTATTCAAACAATTTAAAAACCTTCAATTTTACTTCAGACATGTCTAGTCATACAAATTTTAAGATTTCCCCTTTGATATTAATATATTAATTTCTGCAGTAATAATACTACATCCATTTTTTACAATAGTAGTTACAATGGAGAATTTTCTCTACAATAAATTTAATCTTTTAAATTTGTGCATTTGCCAATGACAAAGTAATACTGAGCAGAGACAGAAGAACTTTAAAATGCCATAAAAAATTAATAGAAGAAGCTGATTTAACAACCTCTTTTACTTAATGAACAGAAAAAAAAAAATACATAAAGAAAAAAAAAATTTACCCGCAACTACAATAACTTTAAATTTGAAAATTGTAGCTTTACGTATAAAGAGGAACTAATTTTATTTCTTGTATTAACATTTATTGAAAAATAAATTGACTTGACAGCAATTAAACTAAAACTTTATCTATTATCCATCTCTTGGTAGCTTATAGATGTAAGACTTGGACTTAGATACAAAGAGATGTAAATAATTTACTAATTTTGAGCAAAAAAATACCAATAAAAATTTATTGCCCAATACAAATAGGTAAGAATTGTTGGAGAATAAAAACTAACGATAAACTGGAAATTTATTGAATATAAAACATACTAAAATTTATCAAGACACAAAGACTTGGGGTCATTAGAGATCACCTGACAACCAAGTGGTAAAAATCTTACATTGAAGCACATGTGCAATAGGCTAAGAGGTGGAAAGGTGGATGAATGGTGTCTTGATGGACCTAAAACCTTTTAAGATCTCCAACTGGAAAATTAGAGTCAAAGACAGAATGGCAGGCGAAGGTTCAACCTGGGCTATAATTTATTATAATGCCAATTAAGAATCTTTTATATTTGCAAAACTTACCCAATCTACTAATAAAACCAGTTACTTTTATATTGTTTTATTAGTTTCACAGCATTTTATACTATACAGGAGGGAAATATGAATTTTCAATCAAGAAAAACTCATTCTAATGTAGATATTACAAAAAGGATTTTCAACTGAAATTTCAGGTTTTTGAGAAAGTTTTTTCCGCTTTTTAACAGGAAAATTAGGGTGTTTCATCTTGAAAGCATCTACCAGAGTAATCTCTATAACTGACTTCTACGTGATCACTACAAAATATATATTTTTTTCTTTTATGCTAATTATAATTTTCCTAACCCTACTTCATAGAACAACATGTAACAATTTATAATATGCTGTCAAATCATATTTGTATCCTTTGTAATTTTTCAGAACCATAGTATATTATTTTAAACATCTTTCAATGAAAAACACTATCAGTGGACAAAACAAGCAATTCGACTTTGGATAGCATAATAGTAAAGGAAGTAATGGTGGATTGAATTATTACTTGAGTTTTAAAAAAAATTGTGACATTTAATATGCTTTTGTGTGACTTTTTCCTTGAAAATAAAGTTTAGGCAAGGACATGCATCTACAAACACACTTCACTGGATTAATATCTTTATATCCATATTTATAAGGTTATACCAAAGACCATAACTTACTACAGCACAATATACATTGGATATACTCTGAATTTTATTAAAATAAGATATTTGATTAAGAATAAAGAGACTAAATACGTAATGGCTTCTAGAGATAAAACATCAAATGTTCTCGGTTCGTAGTATATCTTAAATCATAGATTTCGATTTAAAAAATAAACAACAATAAATGAGATATAATCTTTGTTTGCAAAACTTGGTTATGGAATTACTGCCCAACTTGGAAATAAAGAATCTTTACATAATAAAATTAATAAAATCATACTCTATACTGTGAACTGCTGAAAGGCTCACAGCGGAAAATCACCTGAAGAAATTTAATAAAATAAACTTTGCAGACTTACAAAGCGAAGTATTACGACGAAAATTTGGCGCCATGGAAACAATGTTACCAATTTAATTCTAAGATGAAAACTTTTTTACAGATTTGTCAATTGAAGTTCTCATGTAAGGTTAGAGTAGACGATTATATTATACTTGTTTATGAAAACTAAAACAGGCTACCGATAATAAAAAGAGTGGACGAGTTCCCCGCTGAAAGTAAATGAGCTACACAATTAACAGCTGATATCAGAACTCAATATTCCGATAATATACGAACAAGGTAGGGGATAAAATTTACCTTTCTAATAAACAAATTTGACCCACTATAACTGGAAACAATAACGCATGGCTACTGAATCACAGTACCTGAAACGTAACTTCAAGTTAAATGCATTAAATTACATATTGCCTACCTAAAGATTCTGTTGGTTTCTGTAAGTAAGCAACTGGAATTTCTTTGGGTTTTTTAGGTATTAGTAGAGATCCTACCCTCTTAACAAATTTTACTTTCTTTGCGACCCTTATCTGTCTTTCGTTTCTCTCTCCAACCAATTTTCTTACTTTCTATATTCATCTAATCAAAAAAACAAAAAAAACCCAGCCCACACCAACAACCACACAAAAGCAAAAAAAAAAAACAAAAAAAAATAAAAAAAAAAAAAGCAAAAATAAAAAAAAAAAATAAAAAAAAAAAAAATCAAAAAAAACAAAAACAGTATATATATTTAAATAAAAAACCCAAATTAAAAATCTAAATAACTTTTCTAATAAACAAAATAAAATAAAAATATACATAACAAAATAATGTACAAGTAATATCCCCCCCACACAAATACAATAATGATGATATCAAGATTATTTATAAATACACAAGCACTCAAAATTAATTTTTTTAATATTTAACACAAAGGCTAATAATAATTACAAAGCCGCTAAACATCTATGTTAGCAGCACATGATCATAAGAAAAGCCACGTTCGTTTATTATAAAATTGTATATAGATTTGGTTGTAAGTTTTATTTAAAATTGGATTGTGTATAATAATATATAATCCTCAGAAAACTATATTTTCTGGTTATAAGCGCTGCAGTAGCTCTGTCGACAAATGCGTCAAAATCTTAGCCGGGTGTTTGTGGGCAATGTTACTCGCATCGTAGCATTCCTTAAGCTAGATGTACTTCCCAGATAGTGCTAAATGAAAAAAAAATTAGAAAGATGAAACCGAATACTCTGATCTCTGATATTCATATATTTGTATCTCCATACAGAGATTTGCATGTCTATTTGCAATGTTTATTTTGCTAATGCATTCAAAAAATTTTCACTAAGCTTTAGTTAAAATATTTTGAAGAAGATTACAGTGTATGGAAAAGATTAAAATAAACTTTTATGTAAAACAATTATCAGAAATTTTATCTGCAATGCATGGTAAAAATCAAATGCTGATTAAAATTTGAAAGAGAAATTGCTTGCCCAAAGATTTAAAATTTTGATTTACAGGAAAAAAATACTGTGTGCACTGATGGCAAAAATTAAGGGTCCAAATTTTCTATAAAAACTGTTCCAAATTGATATATAATACCGCAATTTCTCAAGAAACATAAACAAAACTTTCCAAAACAGATACCTAAATGATGAAAAAAATTCTTGAAGAAATATCTGCAAACATAACAAACACAGAAGACTTAATCGTCTATGCGACGTACGAATAGCAATGAAAATCCAGACTGCAGATGGAGATATTATCCCCCTCCAACTAACTGCTATGAAGGATTTGCTTGTCTGGTCATGCTAAGGTTGCCAGCAAACTGATTAGGTAATTCTGTTTACTATCCATGTAACATCAATTGCATTCACAAAATTCTAAGAGTCTTAATATCCTGCTTATGTTTGACTGAATTTAGATCTAAAGACTTTGTCGGCCTATTAATGCGTTGAATAATTGCACTCTCTAAGATCCCTCCAGCAGTCATTGTTTGATGAGGAACAGTATTGTAATCCATGAAGAGGAACTGAAGACCCATAGCAAATCCAAACAGACGCACAAGTGGAAAGAGAACATCGATATAAATGTGAGTACTAGTGACAAAACTAACTTGGGTTATGTGAAAGTTAGTACGGGAACCCAGTATGATACTATTCGCAAACAAGAAATTTCATTACTAATCTGTTTCAAGTGCCACCGAAAAACATCGTCTGCGTTGAGATAGTAATAACACTTAACGACAGTACAAGTCGTTGTGCAAATAGAGCGCCACTGTGAATCCTTTTAGCCACGGTAACCGTTTTACGATTTCTCCCGCTGTATGACGCCTGTTGATGCATACCTATAAGAACCTCGGATAAACATCAAATTCGATTATTAGACGCCGTTTACAGCGTATACAGGGAAGCGGACCACCTCGGACATATAATGAAGTGGCCTCCGAAACCTTATGCTCTTAGGCATGTAACATCACAGAATATACATACCATCAGTGTTCGTGGAGAACTTAATAAATGTAAACATAATCTAAGCATGAAAGTGCTATGACTTTAAGGTTTTAAATATGTAAAGGTATAGATGGGCTGTAGTTCCCGTGAAGCCTCCCCCACCGAAATTCTGGAGTTTTTGTATTGCATTTTAACACTAAACAAAATGCATTTTCAAATATAAATATTTTAAACCGCATATTTAACCTGCATTTAAATTTTAGGTAAAACTTTAAATTTTTTTAAATTTTCTCGACTTTAATATTCTTGCTTCAAACTGTTTATATATTTAATGGATCATATTATGCAAGATTGTGCTTAGATTTACACACACACACACACACACACACACACACATATATATATATATATATATATATATATATATATATATTGTAACGAATTTTCGTTACATTAAATTCCTGATACAGACTTAACTAAAACCGTAAGAAAAGACGGCATAACGTAGAAGAATAGCAACCAAGCCTTTTGTGAGCATTTGAACTGAGCTCTTCTTTACCTAGTGAAAGGACGTTGTTTCGCGCAGATGAGATGCTGAATGGAGGATTGTTGACACCAAGGACCATCTAAATCATTCTGTCGGAGAAATTCATTAGGATGCTGGCGAAGTGTTCGCAGTGTTAGTTTCAATGGCATCCCGAAGAAAGAGAGTTTCACACGACAGCAATCCTCTACATTGTATGGGAAGCAACAATACTTTACTATCTTGTTCTTCAAAGGTTGTCCAAGGACAACGCGAGATTGCTCTCGATTACTGCAAGCTTCGATGACACCTGCTGGCGAGAGAGCCGACACGCGCTTTCCCCAACACGTCATCAACCATCTGTCCGATCAGCTGAGATGGACATTCTTGCGGTCAGACGACTGTATAAGAAGAGCAGAGTTCGAGGCCGAGAGAGTATTTTTGACCGATCGAGACTGCTGTGAACTCATCGGCCCAAAACTTCGAGGGAGCGACTGAGAGAGTCCTCCCCCCCTTTTTTTCTCTTAGGAAGCTGATTCCTGCATCGATCATTTTTTTCATTGTAGATATTCATCGTTTCATCTGTATTTTATCATAACTTCAATATTGTGTTTCTTAATAAATATCATAGTCTGTACGTAGGCCTCCGCTATCCTTTTCCGGGCTCACTTAGAGCCCCAGTACGTTACAATATATATATATATATATGTGTGTGTGTGTGTGTGTGTGTGTGTGTGTGTAATATGGGCGAGAATCATTAAAATTCACAACACAGTTTATTTCTGGTAAGAAACATGAAATCCATACAACAGGCAAACACTTTTACAACCTCGTGCACACAGACAATGTGTTCCTACTTTTCAAGTAGGGATTCCTCAGGTAAAAGACTACGAATAATCCCTAAGTGCAATTGATCACGTGATGAAAAATACCCATGTTTAAAGAGAACGCGCGAACTGTTGACTAAAGTAGTACAGACAGAGGCTGAATGAAGTCTATAGCGTGTCTGGAGAGAAAAATTCAGAGTGACCGAGCAAACCCCAAACTTACTTTATGAACAAAAGTTATTAAATTAATATTAAAATACGTAAATAAAGGATTTTAATATTACATATATATATTGAAATATTTACATTATATATATTAAATTATTTATAAATTTTAGTGCAACTATTGATAATTTTTTAAACGGGTTTATTTTTTAGTTAAATAATAGTGAAATATTATGGTGGGGGCTCAGTCTCAATTTCAGTTCCCCCTTCCCCGAAACTAAATCCCGGTTACGATGCTGTATGACTTATGCCGTTAACATAAATTATGTACTATTTGCATTTCACACAAATGCCAACTTAAGGGGACAGAGCTTGAGCTCACCTCCTCTTTCCGACCCCCTCACAATATCAATCAATGAAATTCTGAGTCTTTCCTTCTTAAGAGAATCCTGGCAAGAACCCAGAAGCAGAATCGGATGTAAACTGATTGCACCCAATCAGCCCCGCGAGTTTAAATACCTGTATCATTAAAAACATAATAAAAAAAATTTAGCACGTTTAACTAGCTTACACACCAAATTATTTTCTGACTGTCTGCCAAATATTTCCTATCTTTTCATTGCTGACTCGAAAGAAAAAAACCTGATGTTCTTATAATATACAAATATTTTGGTCATTAAGGACCAGTGTTTTGATGAAATGGATAGAGTTATGTCGGACTGAGTTAACTCAGGATAAAGTCAATTGCATATGTTACGTAGAACGAATTAACTCGGGGTATTTCTTAAGCAGTTAAGGGACACTAAAAATAAAATAAATATCAGTTTTTGTTCTAGAAGTAAGATTGTTTTCTTAATTTATGAAAAGTGCCCCCGCCCCTCCCCCATATGTATACAAGTTGTACATATATATATATCAGTCATACATTATACAAGTATGTGCAGTTGTGAATTACCTACTACATTTAGAGAAGAAAGCTATGAATATGGTATTTAACCCCTTAAAGCACGAGTTTAGTTTAGAAAAAATTATAAAATATGACATATTTTCTTCACAGAAAAGGGATATATAGGTACAATGTAAGTTATTTTTTGCAATTTCAGTTTTGAGGGTGACTAGGGAGCTTGGAAAGAGTAAAAAGTATATAAAAAAATTGTTATACAAACAAAGTGTAAACGATTTTATTACATGCTTAATTTGAATTTCGCCCGTGTCAGACACGGGCAAATGCGTTTAAGGGGTTAAGTGATAAATAAAGTTGTGAAATAAATAGGGGGGGAGGAACAAAATTAAATACTTTTTATAAAGTTAATTTTATTTTCAAGAAAGTAAAGTCTCATAATGCTGTGTAATATTTCAAAGATAAATGTTTTCTTATTGAAAATAAAAGTGAAAGAGCTATTAGTATTTTTCAACATTATCTTACCTGTATTAATCAGTAGAAGCTGAAATAGTTGTCTGTGCCAAATGGTTTAACATGTAACTCTACAATCTGAAAATCTTTGTAGGAGTAGAAAGACACAGAAAGAAGAAAGAACTTATAGAAGAAAGGCCTTCGGATTTTAATATTATGCTCGTGTATATGATATGTAATGCATATGTAAAGCATATCTGTGTTTGTTTACATCCTTTAAAATATAGTTATATATTCATTAATAAATGTTTTAATATTTGGAACTGATCTTCTGACGAAACTATTTATGTACCTGAATGATGATGACTATTGATTGTTTTATAATAGGATTTTATATTAAATAAATATTTTAAAAATTCATTGCTTTGTAAATATTTAAACTGTAAAAATCGATAGGCATTATTTTTTTATTATTTAAAATTTAAAAAATAAAAGGAAACTGTAGACGGAGAATTCAATAGAAATGAATATAAACAGGACGAAAATAGGTGAGAAGAAAATAAGCAATGATACAAAAATGTAAAAATTTAATTTTTTGAAATTTTTGAAGTACGAAATAACAGTTGTAAACTGATTGATCAAAGAAGAGAGGAAACTGTAGGATGTTAGAATTAATTTCAAAAACTGTAAAAAACTGGAACTTGTTTGTTTGGTTTGGAGCACTACGGTCTACTTTTTGCAACAAGAGAGTTAACAGACCGGGACCTACTGCTTAAAGTCAATTTCGAACGGCTACGAACATTCATGCCACCGCGGGATTCGAACCCGCGAATTACGGTACCGAAGGTCAGCATCCTAACCATTTGGCTATCGTTCGGCATAAAACAAGAAACTAAACGATGTAACAAATATCAATCTTTGTGTTTAAAAATTGACTAGGACTGAATGCCATTTCATAAGAGGCTAAATGTTAATATGTGAAAATTTATTAGCGAAAAATAATGAAATTTTATGTTCATACATTATCGGTAAAATAATATTCTCTATAGAGTCACGATAAAAAATTTAAATATATGAGAATGTCGCTAGGAGAGTTATGTGTTTATTGTAGGAAATTGTGTTAATCTCGATCTCACTTTGTTGCGATTATGCAATTCTTCACTATATAATTTTAAGTTTATATAGCATTTAGGATATAAAGAATTAAAAAAGAATATATTTAACTGACTATGTGTTAAATGTATTACAAAATTCTCTTGGTTTAGATAAATTGTTTCTTTTGTATTTGCAATAAGCTCGCAAATTACATTTAATAACAAGTACCAAACAACCCAACTTACTGGTCTAAGTATTCTCTACGTTTGTGCAGAGATTAGAAAAATATTATACTAAATCAAATTTGTAGTGATAAGATGTGTATTATTTATATTGTATCTGTTCTATAGGGTTATTTTTTTTTATATATATTTGGGGATTTATAGTGGTGGTATAAAAGAGAGTACAAGAGATAGATGTATTATGTGTATACTATAAATATATGTATTTTATCTCTTTATATTATGTTGAAAAGGTTGTGATTGATAGTTGTTTATTCGTGGGGTCTATCTCATGTGAGGCGGAAGTGTTTCATCTCTGGGGGGAAATTTTATATAAAGACATACACAATTAAAATATTTAAATAGAGTGCTGTATAGAATGTATGCATTTGTTCAGTACTTATATATATTTATATAATGTAATATAATTTGTCAAAGGGGTAAACCAGGGTATATAATCTTTTAGTTGACGTTGGTTTATTGTGGGAGTTGAGTTCTGTGTAAAGCTGGGTGATTGTGTTTAATCCTTACAATGATATATATATTTTAATATAATATATATTTATATAATATATATATATTATATATAATACACACATAATTATACATATATATTTTATTATTTTTTATAATTATACATATATAATACATATAAATATTATTATTTATAAATATATATATATATATTTGTGATATGATAGTCGTGGATTTTATTGTGAAAATAATAGATAGATATAAATATTGTATAATTTTGTGTTATTATTGATACTAGGTGACTGTGTGTATACGCTGCTCTTATATAGTTTTCAAAAAGTATTTATTGAAAGAAGATTATATATAATGATAATATTCTAGTTACGATATTTATTAGAATATTTGATTTAAGATTATAACATATTTCTCGTCTATAATTTGATATACAAAATAATTACTTTTTATATACCTGATCGTGGGTTAGAGTATTTTTGTGTATATGATATGGATTTTGATTGAAAGTTTATATCGCTAATAAATCTTTTTATTGGGCTCTTTTAGTAGATATATAGTTTTTGTAATCAATTTTTGCGTTTAGTGTATTATGAATACACTCGCGCAGCCTGTATTACATGCGCATTGTGGGGGCTGGGTTTTGGTTAATCTCTACATTATAAGACACGCGCCTAAGGTAGTGGAATTGTGAAACTATTGATTTTTATTTGTGTGTTCTCGCATTTTGTGTTGTTTTGTAGAAAAATTATTTCTTGTTTTTTCTCTGCATTTTCGACCTGGAAATCTTTTTGTCCTAAATCTGGGTTAGTTTTTAATGAATATATCTTTACCTATATTTTTATTTAAAAAGATTTAATAATGATCTCAAACGAGTCATAGACCATACCACTACAATTAAACACCAAAGGGCTGGAATGGTATTTCGCTTTATCTTCACTTGTTCTTCGGCTTACGGCGATTTAAACTACACTATACTTGCTTTATTTTACCATACTGTAATAGTACACTGCTAGTCCAACTGAACTAGCGTCTGTATGTAGCTCAGTGTGATTGCGGGGATCATAGATGTTTAATACTGGTTGAGTAACAAAGCGCTGTTTTAGATTATCAAAAGCAGTCTGCTGATCTTTGGTCCACTCAAATAGTTTTCTCTTTTTCAGTAGATCTGTTAAAAATAACGCTATTTCAGCATACCGTTCTATAAATCTTCGAAAACAGTTTGAAAGATTTAAGAATCTTTTCAATTCTTTCCCATTGTTAGAAACTGGAAAATACGTGATTGCAGCCAATTTTTAGGGTCCAGGTTGCATTCCATTGCCAACTATGAGGAATCCCTAATATTCTAATTGTGCCATTGTAAATTCAATTCACATTTGAAAGCTAAAGAGTTATTCTGCTCCACGAAGTTTAATAAAAGCTCTACGTGCTTTTATAAGCAGTACTAATCAGTATATTATGGAAAACTTTTTCAGTATTCTTTTTTAAATTTTAGTATTTGTCAGATTAGTAACTGGAATACTAAAACACCTTGATAGACAAAAATGATAATAAGGGAAATTTATAGATTCAATAATACAGTTTAAATCATCGTTATTACACGTAATATCAATAATTTGCATAATACGTGGAGCTAAATTCACAGCGATTTTACATTTAAGAGAGACCAGATCTATTAAATTATTTTCAAATTTAAAACTACGTAAAAACTCATTATTTTCGCCAATAATCAATGTCACCGTTGATTTCCGATCATTGCAAAATTTGGAAAGTCAATTCCATTGGTTTCAATAAGTACGTCTGGGTTATCAAAAGTGTCATATGGAACCACAATATCGTATGTCTTTCAAATGCACTTTATCAATTTTAATACTTTAGGTAGTAACACTTCTACATTTTTCTGCCCATCTACACCACGAATTGAAATTGGGAACTCACTGTCATTAAAATGCACATTGATTTTCCTATAAAATTTATTCTTGATCATCGAAGTGTTAGCTGCATAGCTTCAGTTTAAACTTCCTTAACCAAAATTGTTTCATTTCATTTTGAGGTAACTGTATCGTAAGCAGAGGTTGTGGTATTAGCCATGGGTGGCAAGGATTTATTAAAACAGTCCTTCGTTTCATGGCTTTATTTCTTGCACAGAATGCATAAAATTTACATGTTTCTGTTTTGGGTAGTGTCGCAGGACACGCAAGGATAGGATTTTTATAAGAAGGGCATATTAAATTAATTCCATGATGTTTTTTTTCCGAACGCGGCTGGAAATACTGACATCATATGCCTTTATGCCAATACCAGATTGCGAAGCTGTTACCCATTTAGCACCACCCGATGAACACGTGTAGCTTAAGGTATGCTACGGACGCGAAATTCCATGATGTGAGAAGGGGTTGAAGCAATACGCAGACTACATCGAAAGTTTACCTAAGATATGTACTATCAGTTACTGTATGCTTGAAATAAAATGTAGACATTTCACTTCAGGCTTCGTAACCTTTCCTTGCCGAACGATGGCCGTTTGGTTAGGGTGCTGGCCTTCGGTACCAGAGTTCGTGGGTTCGAATCCTACAGTGGCATGGATGTTCGTAGCCGTTCGGAATCGGCTTTAGGCTGTAGGTCCCGGTCTCATTAGCCCTCGTGTTGCAAAAAGTAGACCGTAGCACTCCAAATCAAACCAAAATCGTAACCTTCCTTTAGGACCACTTCTCTTGTTATAAACTTTTTGCATATATGAAGTACAATGTAGACAAAATTTACATAACATTAAATGTAAACAAAAATGTAGAAATTTTACTGTAACTTTTGTAACCTTACTTTTTCATTATCCCTCGTATTGTAAATTTTCTGCACATAATCTGTAGATGTAGACGAATGTAGAATGTAGAATGTAAACAAAAAGATAAAAGTTTCACTGCAGACATTGTAAGCTTACTTTTTGATCAACACGTATTATAAACTTATGCATACATTGTAATGAAGATTTTTCATGTCCTTTCATTACATATTTCCCTTTTGGGAATATATATTTTAACCTATATTTTGCGCCTTTTTTTTTCGCATATTGCCCCTTGCAGGTGCAGCTTTAGTTTTTCTCACGGGTGCAGCCTGTCTTTTCAAACAGAGCCGCCCCCGATCTGGGATTAAGTTTCGGACCGAACGTCCAATTTTGGCCACCTGCATCCGCAGCTCTTAGACCGTTCGGCCATAATTTGAGCACATCGGCTCATATTCTGACGGATTCTAAAGTCATAACTTTCGCTTTGAGTTGTCAGCCGCGCCTTTGAAAGGTGCCGCGTTGCGAGGTGTTGCTAAGCTCCGCTCCGCATCGTCTTTGGCGAATTTTCACCACCGGAGTTGCGCCTCACTGCGATTGGGTTTTTGTTCTCCGCGCGCCTTGTCTCGACGTTTCATTGGTCAGAGCCGCGAGAACCCGTCGCTCTCCCTGAGAGCGCGCGATTATCTTGGCGTCTGGCAAACCTCTTGCTGGCTGTGTTTCGGCGCTTTTGGCGTGAGCGCAGCCTAGAAGTTTTTGATATTTTTGAGAGACGGAGAAACACTGAGATGAAGTTTTAACACCCTTGCCGACGCGTTTTTCTTTTTGGAAAAATGTTTCCGTTGGAGCCACCTCGATCTTTGGCCAGCCTAAGCACTCTATTCTTGTTTTTGTTTTACTGCGACGTTCCTTGCGTTATTTTTAATTAAAGCAACAATTTAATATCCACAATACTTTTGAACAACGCAATAGAATGAATCTCAAATACCCACTGTTAGATCAAGACAGAAGTGGACGATGTTTTTGTAGAGTATAAGGTGAAGAAAATTATTGGATCGAATTCCAAAATAAAGAATGTCTCTCCATCAAGTCAGCATCTGATTTTTTCTACCTGAGGTGACTCTTAAAATAAAACTTACGACTCTTCATCAATCATCCTACATACAGCTTCCTTCCTCTATATGGAGCCCCGACTTTTCAGTATATACATAATATATATGTTGCTTAAATGAATAGATCTAGATATTCCTCACATCCTATTACCAAAGTCATACTGTTTTCTTCATACTTGAACGATTAGCTACAGATCAGTGAAACTATTTAACCTTTTATATCCTGAATTAATTTACCATCAACTTTCTAACAAAATTCAATTTTTAGTGTATTTTAGTAGTTAATTTTGCAGCTGGTACTTTCTAATACCAATGTCATACATTTTGGACTCTATGATAGAAAATAAAACATTAAATTATGAATAAAATAAATGAAATGCTTACCGGCGAAGTATAGAATTCTCTAAAAAATAACAGTACCAAATAACTGGTAACAAACACTAAATTTACCCAATCGAACAACACGTGTACAACTCTACCACAAAATGACCTTCGAATGCAGCGCGCCAATTATAAAATACCTACTATGAGAATAAGAAGGATTCCTAAATTGTGCTGTGATTTCTTTTCTGCTGTTGGAACTGCATCGTTCATGTCCTGAGTACCGCCAGGAAAAACGGTTTTATTAGGAATATATGTGTTTTATTGATGCGGTACTTATAAGTACCGTCAGGATAAAAAGGGTTAAACAAAAATATGATAATTAGACTTCATAAAGAATTTGTCGCACAATATAGTAAGAGACGCAAAAAAAGCCCTCATGAAGTCGCACAAATGTAGTAGAAATCAATACCAAAGTGTTCAGTCGATACCAGTTTAAATTTGTCCAGTAGTAGTCCCCGGTCTCATTAGCCCTCATGTTGCAAAAAAGTAGACGGTAGCCCTCCAAATCAAACCCAAACCGGCATATTTGCGAGGCAAATTTAAACCTGGTAAAAACGTAGAATGTAAAATAAATGCTACCATGTGGTTACAAATATATTTTTCAAGATACAGTAAAATTACACTCAGCGTTATTGATCTGTTTTATGACATATTTATGTAATATACAAAAATTATTTCACTTTAATATCTCATAAAAAAATTGTTCTCTCTCTTATTCTATTTCCTTCAAATCTGTTTTCCCAGTCACAAAATATCATAATTAAAGGAGCGTCCATGACTTAAAATTCTTCCAACCCATTTCCCAAAGCTTTCTGTGCAATAGGTGTAAATTTTCTGTCCACTCACTGCATTTTCCAGCTGTCGCTGTCAAATGGCTCAGTTTTTCTCATCTGATCTAAATTACTTTTATTGTTAAATTCGCTGACTAAGCTATTTTCTCTGGGAAAGATTTCATGTCAGTCTTGCTCTGGGGTCCAACCCTGTTCCAGTACGTGTTTTCATGATCATTCTCTCTCTTCTGGCGTTGACTGGCAAAGATAGCATTTTTAGCAGCTAATGAATAAAGTTTAAGTTTCGCTACAAACTCTGTCTGTTCTTTTTAACAGAATGGCCCGACTCCAACATCTTCAATAGTCTAGTTCAGGGGTAGGCAACGCGGCGCCCGCGGGCGCCATGGCGCCCCCGATCGATTTTTAATGCTCCCTCGCTGGACTAATGTAAATGTATGATAGCCAGAGCGATTTACTTACTTTTGTCAAACGGCGATATACAGCAAGTAGTCAGTTGAGTTTAGGATTGTGCATAGATTAGCAGTTTGCTAACCTTGAGCGTATCTAATAACACGCACTTATTTTTTGTAAGTGTGTGATCGTATTTCGAATATACCACGAGTAGACCCTGCATTTAAAACTACCAAGTAATCCGAAATAATTCTTTTCTTTCAAAACCCTTCATGGATAAATGTAAAAGAAAAATAACATTATTTTAACGATGAATGGGAAATCTATATTGTTTCGTTGATTACAAAGGGAAGTGTATTTGTTTGTTGTGTAATAATAGTGTTGCGATTCCCAAGAAAAGTAATATTGAACGACATTTTAAGACCGTTCATACCAATTTTGATAGTGACTATCCAATGAACTCTGAAATTAGAAGAAAAAAAAATTATTTCTTTAAAATGTTCAATAACTAACCAGCAAAGTTTTTTTTACTAAACCACTGCAACAACATAAAGCAGCAACGATCGCGTCATATAAAATATCGCATTTGCTAGCTAAGAATAAAAAACCATTTACAGATGGAGAATTAGTGAAAGAAGCCATGTTAGAAGTTGCTGATACACTTTTTGAAGAATTTAAAAATAAAAAAGAACTAGTTTAAGCTATAAACACGTTGCAAGACACTCAAGTTTCATTAGGTATCATTAGGTATGACACCAACAAAAAAAAAAGTTATAAAAAATCTGTTTTTTTTTTAATGCCTATTTATACCTGTTGATTATTTGTAAAATATGCGCCCTCGGTGATTTTCAAATTTTGTATTGCGCCCTTAAGGACAAACAGGTTGCCGACCCCTGGTCTAGTTGCTTAGACTTCTTCTTGCCCCGTAGACCAGGCAAGTAAAAGCAATAGGGGCTACAATAAATTATTGTGACCGGCGGTAGTAAATTCCGTTAGTTTACATTTCCAGGGTGTTTCAAAAATGACCGGTATATTTGAAAAATCAATAAAAACTAAACAGACAGTAATAGAAATACACAGTTTATTGCAATATGCTTGGGGCAATATTAAATTTTTAAGACTACAAATTTCAAAATTAGTTACAGTGTTCCACAACAGATGCAGTCTGGAAAAATCTAAACTACGATATATTCCAGATATCCACCATGCGCAGCAATAGTATGGCGTATTCTCAGAACGAAATTATCAGAAACCCGTGTAAACGTCTCAGGCGGGATGGCTTCATAAGCAGTACAGATGTACTTTTCCAGCTATTCAATTGTTTCTGGATTGTGGAGGTACACCTGGTCTTTTAAGAGTCCCCACAGACAAATGTCGTGGTTCGAATTTTTCCAGAGAGCAGAGACATCTGTTGTGGAATATTGTAACTAATTTTAAAGTTTGTCTGCCTGAAAATTTACTATTGTCCCAAGCATATTGCAATAAACTGTGAATTTCTATCACTGTCCGTTTAGTTTTTATTGATTTTTCAAATATACTGGTCATTTTTGAAACACCCTGTATATATGCAAAAACAATGTCTGTATCTATAAGAGAATTCATCTTACGCTGACAAAGACTTTATGGCCATACTGCAGCAAATTGCTACTGATCCTAGTCATCACAACTGCGACCCATAACGGCTACCAAGCAGCTGTTGACCTACGAGTGGTCCGTGAGGGTTCGAAGGTTATTATGGTTCAACCCAGTAAGGAGCAAACTCTACAAAGGTAAGCTCAAGACTACCAGGAAGAACTGAAGGAAAATATCACTCATGTACCTCGGGTGCATGAAACCCGTACACACCTAAAGGAGATGTGACCCTGGGGGTTTCTGTATCTATAAAACTTATGTACGTATGTATGTATGTATTTTGTATATGTATGTGTGGAATGAATATTGCGACATTGAAAGTGCATGACTTGAAACCCACCTCGAAAGAAAAAAAAATTCTGCTACATCACTGGAGGAACATATAAAGTTTTATTACTGACTATTAAAAATTTAAAATTATTTCCCAAAACTTCATTGGCACCAGAAAAAAAAGACATATTACTCCGAGAGTCGTACACAGATGAAGCACATAAGTGAGTAGTATTTTGATTGATTGTAATATTTAAGTAACATTATAAATTTTTTGATTCCATAATTAAATACAAAAGACATGCTTAATCATGGTAGAGAAAAGCAAGATAGCGAAGGCAAATTCATAATCAACTACGAGACAGTCCAAGCGTCGTACGTATTACCGTATCGTGTGCGACTTACTACGGAGCAGCCGGTACAGCTGTTTAAAGTGATACTAATAGCTGCTGACTCATCCCAGGGGAATATATTAACTTTCTTTAAGATATTGCAGTGGAAAGCGTCAAAACAAAAATAGACTGCTCATCCGATGTTCCGTCGGGTACTTTCCATTAATATTTACTCACTGGTAAAACAATTCACGATCTTAAGACAGGAGCGCCCGAAGTTATTTCGACTCAAAGCAATAATTACTTTGTGAAATACGGATATGTATTTTATATATATGCGTGTGTATTTATACATAGATAAATACATATTATAGATAGATATAAATACATATTATATATGTATATACACATAGACACATGATGAATAGATGTATGTGTGTGTGTGCATAAACACCGAAGAGCCATTACACTTTGACCACCCTACTAATAACATGTATCCGCTTTATATACTCCAGCATCAGCTACGCACACGTAGTGGTTTTGTTCCTGGGCGAACCCATTGTTATAAATGGAGGGTGGTAATAATGCAATGGCTCTTTGATATATATGTACACTCTTAGACAAGATAAAAAAAGAAAAAGAAAAAGCACACGACGTACTAAGAAGATGTGATTCATATTGGACACTTATTGATATGCATACAGGTTTCAACGGAAAATGCAAAATTTTAAAGTTTGGCGGCCATCGAATGAAAGCCTGTCGCTTTAGCGCAACAGGCAGGATAATTAAAAGGAGAAATTTCGATCCCAGGTGTTAAATTCTTTGCGAATTTCATTCCGTGCCCTCAGGTAAACAGTAATTATGCCTCGCATACAGATGCACGAACGATATGCTCAGATGTCAGCACTTGAGAGAAGACGTGTAGTTGGGCTCAAAGATGCCGGTTGGTCTAATCAGCGAATCGCTCGACATTTGGACAGAATCGATGCCAATATTAGACGATGTTGTAGGAATGGATGAGCCCTTGCCGAACACAGCGTCAAGAAGGAAGCGGTCGGCCAAGAGAAACGACAGAACGTGAGGACCGAGCAATCGTCAGAGCGACACTCAGAGCCCCAGATACATCATTATCATTGATTGTACAATTTAATTTTGTAAAATGTAAATTAAAAAATACAATGCAATACGGAAGATATATAATTATAATTATCCGAAAATTATAGATAAATGTACAGGAAAGTTTCGAATGCTGCCCTTCTAATAAATAAATAACTTATTAATTTTTAGAAATAAATGCAAAAGAGCCTCAAATGTAAAAATTCACCAATGTTGTCTTGTACTAAAGCCGTACCTAAAAGGCTTTTTTTTTTAATGGGTCAAAAAGTTATTGTAATATTTTTATTACATGATACCGACACTCAACAATGCAATTTCAGTTAGCCAAGTTCTTGGTTATGGTCCGCAAATTTCGTCATTAGACAAAATTATCAAACTTTATATTGATTTTGACAGGTTATTTAACAATATAATTGTTAGCCATATTTTTTGTTTTCTCAATGTTCCGATTCAACATACTTGTTGCAAGTTTAGTTTTCAGAAGTACTCTTAGCTGAATTGGAAAACGATCGTGATGTTTGGATCGGAGATCTGGCAACGCCGTTTTCTGGAATATGCAAAGATTGCCTGCAGCTGCAAATTAAAGACGTCTCGAACGGAAGCTCGTACTTTTAAGACTTTTTTTCCTTGCTCATCGGTATGAAAGAGTGCAGTCGATGAACAATGTTATGGTTTAAGCTTTTCTTATGAATGTCTCATTATTTTATTTTATTTTTTTTTATCAAATTTTAAAAGTATTGTTTACGTTTTTAAGTCTTTCTGGCCACTCATTACTAGACTCCACTGTACGTTATACATCATTAAAGATTTTCAAGCTGTTAAACTCTGTCAATAAACAAGGCGATAAATATTATTAGAAGAATATGAAAAAAATTGCTAGTACTTTGATTATGAGAATGAGTTCTTTGCTTCTACCGTTGTAACATAGAATCTAACAAATATTTTGAATTTTGAAATAAATAAAACCTTCTTATGGGAGATTTTATTTACCAGACCACAGGGTGGTCACGAATTGGCTAGTATTTTATAATTTAATGATTTTTTGATTAGCTTAAATAGGGTTTGGTGGGATAAAAATGGGTATTTTTTTATAATTTACTTAAAAGACACATCAAAACTTTTATCAATTATATTTTAGCTTTGTAATATATTTTTATACATTTGTTGATAACATTTATTTTCCTTAAAAAGTTTTATATTTTGCATCTGGCAACATAGATTGAATTGTTTGCAAGTCAGGAATGCATTTTTCTTTACTAAGGTCTTAAAAACTTCCAAAAAAGTAATATCTTATTTGCTTTATTGTTAATATTTTTTAATAGTCAACTGCAAGAGTTTTTGAACAACAGTTTTTTAAAAACAAATAAGAAAAATTTGAAATATTATATGTTTAATGATTATTTTTGTATGATGGGGGAAAATGGGTATTAGTTAAACTTAACAAATTATTATAAAGTTCTAAATTTTTAGATGTAATAATTTAAACCAGCATTTCAATTTTAGTGTAAATAATATTAAGTAGTATTTTTAAACTTTATTTGCTGTGGTATAGAGTAAATTAATACAATAATAGTAAAATTGAGCTTGTAAATCTAAAAATACATGTGTTTTCATGGTTGTTTTGTACATCTGCAACTGGAAATTTTCTTCCACCTTTCACTGTGTACAAAAGTCTAAATTTATATGAACCTTGGACCAAGTGTGGACCACCTGGTGAATTATATGGCTGCACAGAATCAGGGTGGATGCTTGAATGTATGAATCTTGAATGGGACATTTTCTCAAACGAGTGGAACACCTGGAAAAACCCAGGATTCTTTTGATATTCGATGGTCACTTAATATATAAGACAGTAAAACAGGCGATGGACAACGAATCACCATTCAATGCCTCCCATCAAACTCAAGCTATGCCCTGCAACATTTCGATGGAAGTATTTGCCCCTATGAAGTGTGCCTGGAGAAAAATCCTGAAGATGTGGTGCACGGAGAGCTGTCATCAAAAAGTATCCAAAGAGACATTTACCAACCTGCTATTTGACACTGCCCCAAACAGCTATTTGACGCTGTGAAGGAAAAAGGCTGTTAAACACAAAGTAGTGTTAACTGGAAAAAAATTGAGAAATAACAGTAAATAGTGTTGCACAGAATTCAACAACAGCTACTATGGAAGATCTTTCTGCGCAAACTTCCAGTTTAACAACATCGAATTTTGCCATTTTTTCTCCATATAAGGATTTATAAAGAGACATCCTTACGACAATTTCACCGTTGCAGTTCTAAAAAAAAAAAAAAAAAAAAAAAAAAAAAAAAAAAAAAAAAAAGACTTAGAAAATACCAGACGAAAAAGAAAGAGGGTACAAACTAAGGCTTGAGAAATGACGACTGTTTCTGATGTAGCACACCGTAGATCGACTTAATAACCGTAACAGTTTTCCAATATAAATTGCAATTATATCACATATAAATGTGTTTGTATCTAAATAATAAAGTTTTAATTAAATTTTACATAATAGAATTTTTTGATTAATACCTATTTTACCCAACCTCTGGGGTAAAATGAGTATAAAAAAAGTAAAATAATATAAAATTGCAATTTAAGAAAATATAAATTTATTTTAACAATAATGGAAATGAACACATTGTACGAATACACGCAAAAAATTGCTTGTGTATAGTTTTTTTAAAGTGAAAAAGAGTGCTGACTGAGAAATCCCGCTTTTTCTACTAATTTTACCCCACCAGACCGACCCTACTCATAACAGCTGAATAACTTTACTGCCTTGATAAAATTTTTCTCGTGCAGTCTTTCAATGTCATTTAATACACATAAATTCAATACCATGATAGAAATAGTGTGAACCACTCAACTGTTTTCCCTTATGCCTTTTAAAATCTGTTGAATAAAGAATTGCAAGTAAGACAAAAGATAATCCAATAGCAGTTATCCTTATTAAGCATGTTGAAGGGAAATTCAGTATCTGAATAAACATAAAAGCACATATATGTGTATGTGATATAAAACTTTTAAATTTAATGAGAGCCTCTCAAATAAGGCAATGTATAATGCTTTATTTGTTTTCTTAAATTTTATTATTATATTGTTCCTCCAAAACCCTTTTTTTTATGATATTGAGGTTTTTCAGGGATACGGAATAAATCTTTTGACAAATTAAGGACTT